>VDFB02047582.1:0-31861 GCA_007258455.2 Sequoia sempervirens
GATGGCTAAAGATGGTAGGTAGGATGGAAATGATATGACATGAAAATGATAGGTTGGATAGATAAGACATTATGCCCCCAAGTGTAAGTGACATAGAAGATCAACCTACACATGACGCCTTTTTGCTAGGTTTTCATCATGGTACTTATCCAAGGCGCCTGTTTACCAGGTTTTCACCATTGAACGAAGGTATTTTTCTTTACTTTTTTTTTTTCTTCTTTTATTAATTTTTCTCTTGACTTTTTGACTTTTGGATAGAAGGGGAATATGGATAGGAGGGACTCAAGTTTCTAGTTGCATGAAAGTTGGTAGTCCCACTAGATAGATGTCATTGCATGGACCATGTCAAATGTCATTATGCTCATAGATGTTGGTAAGGAATTGCATGAGTGTGAGATGGATTAGGTAGATGGTGGATTATGAAAGTCTTATGTAAAAATGGATGGGGAATAGCAGATTATGATGCAGATTATGTAGGGAAGATGACAGGGATTATATGGGACTTATGCAAAGGATGAGTGGGGAGGCTTAGCCAAAAGCATGGACCATAGGAAGATGGTGGGGGGGATATGTAGGATAATGCATGAAGGATGGAGAGATGGAGGTATGTGGAATTGTTGTGAAATGGAAGGGAACCATGACCAATGGTTTCACACACTGTGATAAACGTTGAAGCTTTTGATGTGGATGGGGTGTAGGAAGCAATGAAGATGTTTGCTTAGGAGGTGGTGGATGAAGTGTTTTTGGTACCCACATAGGCTTAGTATTTTTATGATTTTTGTTTGGCTTATGAGACTTAGGAATTTGAGACTCTTTAATAGAGTGGGAATGTGAGGTGGAAGTGGATGGTTGGGATTTTTGTGATGTAGATGCCTCATTTGACTTGATTTCTTTTTGCTTAGGTACCCAAACCAATTTAGTTTTGGCCTTTACTTTTGGAGGTATGGGCCTATATAACTTTTCAAATGTACTTTGCTTTGAATTTTTGTATTGATGTCCTAAGGCATGAGAACCCTTAGGATTTTTTACTTTATAGGTAGAGGCATTGAAATTCTTGCTTTTGAATCCCATGGGTATGGTGGAATGGGTGGAAGCTTCATGTTTATACAATGTGTGCATTTGTTGGTCATGATTATGAATGTTAGGGTATTTATGGATAGATGGATAAGAGGATTGAATGGTGGGGATATTAGGTGTTGGGAGAAGTGGAGGTAGATTAGATGGATGGATATTAGGAGTTGGAAGCAATGGTGGTAGAGTGGATGGTGGAAGGTGTATGGTCACATGCTTTTGACATTTGTAGGATGATGGAGGTGGAATGGCAACATATGTTTTAGGGATATGATAGGCTTTATGATGGAAAGTGGACTTAGGAGGCATGGAGGAAATACCAACATCTTTAGGTTGTTGTCCTTGGGGTGTAGGTCCAAGGCCATAAGAGCGTGGAGGGACTTTGACATGTATAGGCTCCAAAATATATTGTTCATGAAGGTCTAGACCTTTACCTTGGTGGTTCATGTTTTGGAGTGTGCAATGGACAATGGGACTAGGTGTAGGTGAAACATTTGACATGAGTTCTTTATTGAATGGAGAAGATAATGTTTGTTGTTGTTCTAAGGAAGAACATTCATGAATGAGGGTGGAAAGACCAATAGGATATGATGGATGACTTGCAATGGGGTCGATAGTGGGCGACGGAGGATCATTAGAATCTTGATTAGCATTGTGTTCACATAGATCCAAGATATTTGTTTGATCTTCTATGTGTGCTTGGGAGGCATATTTCTCATCAAGGGAAGTGGATGTTGATGATTCATGGATGGGTGAGGTGGCAAGCTCTTGACCATGGAATGCATAAAGTTGGCTAAGAGGATCATCATGGTCTTCTTGATCATAAAAGGGGTCTTGATCAAAGATGGAAGATTGATCATGAATAGTATTAGGTATGTTATGAATGGAATCATTAGGAGGGTGTTGATCTTTATTTGGATGAGGGGGTAATGTGTTGGCATGTTTAGGATTGTTCTCTTGACATATCTCATGACTTATTTGAATGGAGGTGAAAGGGGACGACTCTTGAATTGGATCAAGTAGTTGTGGATGACATGATTGGCTTGAAGGACTTGGAATGATGTTTGTGGACTCTTTTGCATGTTCAAGTATATGTGTTGAATGGCATGGCAATGTTTGATTCCTTGCTAGTAGCCCTTGGGTCACATCCTTTGTAGGTGTATGGGTGGAAGGTGTTGGCTTAGGGTTTTGGTTTTGATTGGATGATGGTATGATAAAGTTATAGGGTGCATGAACTAGATTGGTGTTCCCCTTGTCAAAAGTGGCATTAGAACATGAGGAAGTTTGGTCTTGTTGCAAGGTAGAAATTAAGTTCACATGTGTTTGTTGTAATGTGGCTTGATAGGTTGATGTGGCATTGGCATGCGAAGAAGTGGATGGATTAGATTGGTATGAGGTGGAAGGGTGATAATGAATGGATAGGGGATGATGTTGTGGTTGTTGAATTTGACAAGTGGAAATGAATTGATTGGCTTGAGCTAGGAGGTGTTGGATTTGAGGTGATTTAATTTGTTGAAAGTTTTGGAAGAGGATTTGAAGGCTTTGTATGGTTTGATGGTCTAGGGGTTTGGGTTTTTGGTGAAGTGTTTGAAGGAGGTTTCGAAGTTGGCATGCTAGGGATTTGTGTTCTAATGTGGGCATGGTGTCACACATGTGGGTAAGCTCTTGTACATCAATTTGTTCCTCAAAGTATGCAACATAGTTCATGTCATCATTAGAGGTGGTAGGAGAAGCCCCTCGAAGTCTGATTTTATGTTTTGGTTTTGTTTCATGATTTGAACTAGAGAAAGGGACTCCTTGAATGATGATCTCAGGCTTAGGTTTTGTCTCATGATTTGGCCTAGAGGGATAGCCCCCTTGGGTTATGATTTTGGGCTTATGATTAGGATTGGGCTTGTTTATGATTATGACCATTTTGACAAGTGGTGACTAGGAATAGGTTGGTGATGGTGATGATGTGGAATGATTAGATTAGATGACTTGGATTGATTAGGATGAAATGAATAGGATGTGACTAAGAAGAGTGATTAGGATGAATGTGATTGGATATGAATGTGTTGGAAGAATGTGTAGAGTGACTTGCATTTGGATTATTGATTGAAGATGATTTGATTGTTTTGATTAGATGAAATGGTTTTGATGAAGATGATGATTGATTGGATTTGAATGGTTGAATGATTGGATTGAGGTGAGGGATTGAATTGATGAAATTGGAAGAATTAATTAGATGGATTGATTTTATTGCTTGGATTTTTGTTGGATATTTGATTTTTTGGGAAATTTTGTTGAGTTCCAATCTCTAAGCATGGGAAAAGTATTGAGAACGTTATTGGACCAATGGTATGAATTTTTTTTTTTTGAGTGATTTCAGTTGTTGTTCTTCATGTTCATTTTGGATGATCTCTTTATCTGAATTAATGTGATGGAAGACACAACAAACATTTTGAAAACAGTTATTCTTTAAGCCCTATACTAACATTAAGTGTTTGATCAAGAAAATGTTTTTCATCAAATGTTTTCACGGGTTTTGTACATGAAAGACAATTTCAGACATACTCACTCTTAAATGCTCAAATAGGTCATTCTAGTAATCAACAGCCCACATCTTAGAACTGCGTCGACTCACACAGCCGTGTCACCCCTGAAGGGGCGCCCGTGTTTTTGTCTTTTCCAGGCGCGTACTCAGAGTTACGGAAGTGGATACTGGATCCCCTGAGCAAACGGTCCTTGGCAGTTATATGGTGAGTATCTTAGGGGCAGATTCTTCCCTCCCCTTGCACTGTGATTATCAGAATGTTTGGCAACTGACTCGGCTGGCCACTATACTAGGTTCGTAGTAAGGATTTTCATTCGGTGCGGCAATAATAAACTCCCTCGGAGACCTCCAACCTTTAGAACAAAGGCTTTGGGGATGGTTATCTTGCACACTACCGGCAAAAGAGGGTTTCCCCAAATTCGCTTTAAATTTTATAGTGTACGAAATAGCCTGGATTTGGCTTGAACCCACTTGAGTCGTTCCTCTTGGGTGAGTACTTTTTTCCCACAAGAGCAGGCTCTTTACAAGGTTGTAATAAAACTTAAAGATGCATAAAAAGAAATAAGTGAGTTTGGCATTTTGATCACCCAGTTAAGGGGAGAGCATAGGCCTATCACTTGTGAACAAAGCAAACACTAGATTCAATTTTAAGCACCAAATTGAAATTTTCTAAACTAAGTGAAGATTTTGCTTCACATAAACAGAAAATTCATTTTAAGCTAAAATTGAAAAATGATGTGTCTATCCTAGGATTGGTTCGTTTTTCTTTAAATGGCTGCCCTAGGATTGCTTCGTTTTATCCTTTAGATGACTACCCTAGGATTGGTTAATTTTATCCTTAAGATGACTACCCTAGGATTGGTTAATTTTATCCTTTAGATGACTACCCTAGGATTGGTTAATTTTAATTTTATCCTTAAGATGACTACCCTAGGATTGGTTAATTTTATCCTTAGATTATTAACTGTCCGCGGCTGCGTCGGAATCAGTTAAAACTAAACTACGAGTACAGATTACAGATTACAGTGTTTTAAAAATTTGCGCTGCAAGAAATATTATGGGCGCTGAAATAAACATTACGGGCGCTGAAAGATACTTCAAGGGCGCTGAAACAGAGTTTAAGGGCGCTAAAACAGACTTTACAGGCGCTGAAGGATTTTACGGGGCTGAAACAGACTATTAGTCACACGGGCGCTGAAATATTTTCACGGGCGCTGAAAGATTTATCACGGGCGCTAAACTGGAAATGTTTTTCCGAAAACGTGTCGTCTGCGCTATTCCGCTGTTTTTCCTGTAACCTGTCAAAAAAAACTACAAACAAAACATTAAAAAGGGGGCAAGAGCCCCACGGTGGGCGCCAAAAATGTGTAATGTATTCTATTGTTAATCTAATTAAAACAAAACACTATTAACAGAACTTTAAATTGAAGAAATTTGAAATAAACTTGGCTATAAAATAAAAATTCTTCAAGAACGTTCCGTCTTTCTCTATCTCCAGAGATTGGTTTGAAGCTTTCTGGCTCTCAGATTGTGTGAGCTTCTCCAAATGACTACTGCAGAACGAGTATGCAAAGAAAAACTATTCTATATGCTGGTGAAGATGGACAGGGGCTGTAATTATGCACAGGGGCTGTAGATTATGTACAGGGGCTGTAGATGAGATGAATCATGATTCTGTTGCTATGATTGCTATGCTATTGCTGTAATAATGCTATTGCTATGAATGCTAATACTATTTGCCTATAGTTTACTTGCCTAAAAATCCTATATGATTTGGAGCTCCCGACAGCTGTATTTATAGATTTTTTGCAGGCTTCATCCTTGCTGGCAAGAATCTATGGCTATGAATTGTCTGGTAGGTTTGAATGGTGAGAGATTGAGAGGTTGGAGAGAAGAATGGAAGCTTGTCTTCAACCCACGGGAACAAACCTGCACAGGAACAGAGAAATTTAATTTTCTGTTTTGGCAGTTTGTTTCCCGGGAGTTGAAGATAAATCCCAAATTAAATAAATAAAATTTATTTAATTTAATTTATTGCTTTTTGATATTTGTTTTTTGATTTTTGAAAACTATAGAAGAATTAATTAAATATTTTGGTAATATTTAATCATGATGTGACTTTAGAAGATTTTTGAAATATTTAGAAGAATTTAATTAAATATTTTTGGAAATATTTAATTATGAATAGATTTTTTAATTGAATTGGAGGAATTTTGAAATGATTTAAAAATGAATATTGGATTAGAGGAAATAATCAAATATTTTAGAATATTTAATCATAAATGATATTTAGAAGAATTATAATATTTTAATCTTTATTTGAATAAAATATTCAAACTAAGATTATATGATAATTAATATAAATAAATTGTAACATTTATTTAATTAATTAAGAAATGAATATGAAAAGGTGATTAAATATCTAATCGAAATGAAATCATGAACAATATAAATAAATTATTTAAATTTATTTATATGTAGATAGAATCAAAAGATTTTAATTAAATATTAAAAATATTTAATTAATTACCAGACAATGTGATATGACCATTTTTAAGTGTATACAGAATGAATGCTATGTGCACAAATATAGCAACCTGTGTGGAGTTGTAATATTGTGATTACACCTCACGTTGTGGTTGTAGATTGTATTTCTCAACAAATTCCATGATTGAAACAATGCTACCAAGTGGAAATGTGTCCTTGTATAACTTGAATTGTAAGTCCAACCATTGAGATCTATGGGTATGCCTCACATACTCATACATTATAGTATAAAAAAATATAGACATAAACTAATACACTGGAATCTTTTCAATAACCAAATCACACCTGTTTGCTTCTTTACCATCTTTTTTATTGTAGGCCACTATCTTATACTTTCCGAATTCTACTAGTTCATTTCCAACAGCATGTGTAATTTTCATATGTTCACAAATTTGCATACGTTGCAAGCCACCACAATGTTGACATGTGCCATCAAAGCATAATTTATTGTAGAATAATTGACCTTCCTCTCTTTCATATAAAATTGTTGATATGAAATCTCTTGAAGATGTAGGTGGGGCATGTATGCCACAAGGTAAAAGTACAAAGTTGTGTCACACTTTTCTAAAGTAAATATCCAATACTGATACAACTTTTAAACTTGAATCACTAAAAGGTGTCATATATGCTTTAAATTTTGAAATGATGTAAACTAGTAAAATGTGCATTTTTTAGTATGTTTTATGTTTTTATTTTTTTGAAAAAAATAAAAAAATATTATTAAATAGTTTTGAATAAATTGACACTATAATTTAGTTGATGATAAAATGCTAAAAAATGAAGTTACATTAGACGTCAATCTTTTTATAGTAATTTCTTTCTTTCTTTCAAATTTTTTGTGTGTATTTATAACTTGAAACTTTATTGCATGGATGCATTTTTTTTCCAATTTTGATAAATATATTTTTAAATAAATATTAAAATGTTCACATATTAAAACACGGTTGTTTCTATTCGATGTCAACTTTCATATTAAATATTTATCTAAAATAGAAAAAACAATACCATCTTAATATATAGATTCTTTTATCTAGTGCATCATATTTTTTTCAATTTTTTAAATATGTTTTTGTATTTTTTCTTAGTATGGTAATCAACCTAATATTTTGTGTTGATAACCTACTTTTAGTAAAAATAAAAAATAAAATATAAATAATAATTAAACTATTAATATATATTTTTGAAAACTACACTTATGAATCTACAAAAAGGTATTTTTTATATTTTAAAAAAATGTTATTTACATGAGTAGGAGTTATTGAAACATCAAGTTTTTCATATAATTTTATATTTTGGGTAAATTAACCTCAAAGTGGTGCTGCATATGCATTTAGCCAACTTTAGTTAGAAAAGTTGTGGAAATATCTAACTTAACTAGAATGAATCTTAATAGATTGCATGTTTGACCAAAATAAATTTTTAGTTAGAAATACACAAATTCACTTGTGGTGATAAGTTGGCTGAAAGTGTGACACAACTTTGTACTTTTACTGGACATTCCTACAAAACATTGTTAGTATGAAAATCTAAACATATACATTGATAAACATCAAAATGGTTAGAAAAATCAATATGTACTAGATACAAGTAGTGCTAATGCATGTATAATTTATTTTGACATAGAAAGGCTTTAGCATTTCAAAAAATCTTTGGTAAATCTTAACTTGAGGATACATCTCTATAAATTTACCAAAAAATTATGTTTGAGTCATATCCAACAAATGTTTTAGATGTGGCTCATATTTTTGATTACCAATTCTCTTTCTTACCACATCTCTTTGATTTGAAGATACCCTTGTGTTATTATTCCAAAAATATTTAATTAGGGATCTCAGTGCTTCAATAATTGGTTTATCTTTTCATGGTATTCTCCTTGAGAATTCCCACAATTCATTTTCATCAGTGTCATCAATTCTTTGGTGCCTTCCAATGACTCTCAATAAAGTTTTTCTATTTATTCTCAATTCTTGACTTGTCTTTCAAATGAGACAAAATTTCTTTGTTTGATTACTTACTATTATTGATGTAATTTTGTATGACATTACTATCTTTCATGCGTGAGGTGGTACCCACACTCTCATATGCACTCATTAGATTCTTCACAATAGATTTGTCACTTGAAGCTTTTGATGTTTGCAACCCAGGAATCTTCATAATGGACCTATACTTTAGATTTCTTATCATTCCAACAAATAGTTGACATCTTCTGGTTTCATTTAATTTTTCAAAGAAAAATCTCCAAATCTTATTAGCATATCTTCTACAAGTATGTTTGGAATCTTATCATCCATCACCTACAAAATTTTCTCATCAATATCAATCAAAAACTTGGGATTTCTATGCAAATTCTAGGTGTTCTCAAAGGTAAATTTTCCTCAACATTAGGAATATCAACAATATTTAAATAAGATCTAGGATAGATGGCATATCTTCGATCAGAGATGGAATAGATGATGTACCTTTTAAGTTGAGATGGAAAAGATGGTGTACCTCCATATTCACATGTGAGTGATGATGTACTTTCAAGTTGATATGTGGTAGATGGTGTCCCTCCAACTTGACTTGTCGTAGATGATGTGTCTCCAACAATGGGATTCAATTTTTTTATTGCACAAAGGTTTTTCATTTGTTTCCTTTTTGTCGCTAATACCATATCTCTTGTTGATAGTTCATGTTCCTCTTTAATTCCAACATGTTTTTTTACTACTGTGTTCAATTTCCGTCTTTCACGAAGTTGCCTCATTTCTTCTCTTTTCTTTGCATTCAGTGCTTCCTTCTTGTCTAGTGTTACATGACGTGTCCTTGGTCATTTCTTTGACATGATGAAGAATTGTATCTATAGCATGAAAAAGAGATAAATATTAGTTTCGCCATGGTACCATAGAGTAAAGAAATATCTTACGCAAATCTGAAATTAGTCATCAAATTACGATGTGTAATATACAATAGTCGAAAGAGGCATTTAACAATCAAAGGGCAGCCGAATGCAAGGAGTTGCATGTTTCATAGTAAGTGAGAGGCTATATGTTCAAACATGAAAAATAAGGGGTAGGAAAGGGCATGAAGAGGGAATTCATGTAGAAATATAAGGTATATGCTTTTATCCTTTACATTTCCCCTCAACTTTGATGTGTGTGCAAATCTATAGAATTCATCCATGCCAAAATAAAAAGATGTAGTGAAAGAAGTGGACAAGCATGAAAATGATAAATTGTTGGATCTTAAATGGCATATCAATATCATTGTGTACCTAAAAAAACACACCATACTTTTGCACCTTCACACCAAATCATTAATTGCAAAAGGTGCAAGTACACAAAAAACTATAATCATCAATCATTTCATTCAACATATGTGATGCAAGTCTTGTAATATGATGTGATAGTTGATGTGATGTGTGCCATGGTGTATAGGGCATTTTGTAGTTGTAAATAGTGTATCCCCTACAAAGTGTACACATGGTAAGTGGTGTAGAAGGGATTATGACATGTATGAGAATCATGTATTTGGAACTAGTGTGGCTCCCACAATGTGTATGCATTACCACCTTATAAAGTTGATATAGATGGAATCATGAGACATAAGGAAATCAATGAGTTAGCACTTGTGTGGCCCAACATGTGTACTCATGACACCATATAAACTTGGTATAAAATATAATGCATCATGGAATTGGAGCTAATGTGACACGGCATATGCAAGCATGTCACTATGAAAAGTTGATGTAGATAGAATCATGAAACATAAGGAACTTGAGTTGGAACCAATGTGACCCCCATGACACATGCAATTATGAAACCATGTAAAATTTATGTAATGTTGAGATATCCTAATAAAGGTTATATGCTCCTTGCAAATTGAATTTGGGATGGCATCACATAGTCAATTTGACAAGAGAGAAGTAATTTGATGTGGTGATTTTGGCACACTAACCAACAATATATTTTCTCAATGAGTTTTACAGAATTAAAATACAATAAAATATAATATAAATTGAGTTTCTTTTGTCTAAGTTTGTTTCATTTGAATGTGAAAATGCCCTCTCAATAGACAAGGATGAAAATTTATCTTCTAAGGAAGGGTATGTTGAGTACTATATTTAGATAAGGATGATTAATATGATGTATTTGATCATGATTTCATGGAAGAAGAAACTCAATATGATGATTATGATGTTGTTGATTGAAATTTTTAACTTAAGAAAATAGTTAGTCTAAATGAGTATGATTTTCTCACTCATAATTTTGAATACTTAACAAAATCTAATCCCAAAATCAACATGATAACAAAATAAAAGAATTATATTAGACATGTATGCTAAGAAGTGATAAAGAAACATAATAAAATGAATGAAAATTTAAAGCACATGTATAAAGACTTGAAATACCTTAAAATTTGAGATTCAATTTGAGAAACTACCCAATTATGTTTAGTTTCTTTTTCTTCTTGCATCAAACTCCATAAGAATTTGAGCTTTTCACAAAGTTGCTTCCTTTTCAAAATTCAATTATATATAACCCTACTAGAATTACTAAAAACTATAGACTTAACCAATCTATAATATAAAATTATAACAGTAAATCATAATTAACATTGCAACACTACAAACATGAAAATTTGAGTTCATATAATCAAATTTGATATAAAAACTCTATTATTTCCTCCTTCCTATGTTGGAAAACAATAAAAAGGTGGTGTGAAGGTGGTGGAATGCTCAAAAACTACATGTTATTTCCCCAACAACATGAAAAAGTGTTATTTTGTCGAATAGCGCGTAGAAGAAAGAGAATAACAGAGCATGTGGACCTAGATCATGGGTGTCCTACCCTTTTTACCATTTTTAGAAGTCTACAAAACATGCTTGTGTTATAATATTAGTAAATTTTCACTTGCACAAAGTGTGAGCACGCCTTGGCTTGCTCTAAACGGTGCAAAATCTCAACTTTTTCAAAGTGCACTCACAATTTTTATTTGATAAATTTGTTAAGGTTTCTTGAACATTATCCTATGTGTAGGGGGTTGGGTTGAGGTATATTTATGATACCTTTCTTCAAGCAATGATGACATCTTGTAAGTGCTATGTATTTCTTGTTTTGTGTGTGATATGAAATTTCACCACAATTCCCTTATTTTGTGTAACAAATAAAGGGGAAAGATTGAAAGTTTCTCAATTTCTGGGCTTTCCTCAGTCCAGAAAGCTTTTTGTGATGAATTTTGCTACTTTTGTTCTATAAATTGTGTGACCAAACAAACTATTCCAACACATCTGGGTGGGTACATTTACATTAGGCATGGTCCTCTTTTGCACCCAAACACACTGAATTGATCTAAGCTACGTTCAACAAACAAAATCCCTTAAGAGTCCAAAGTGCAAAATAATTGCAATCTTCGACGGGCTATTACTCAGACACTGTGATGCTTAGAAATTTCTCCTCTGATCATATGGGATCACGTTGGGCCCCTTTACAATAACCTCTCTCTATTTTCACTATCTCAGAGGTGTTTTCCTGTGGTGGCAACTTTTCACGTGGGGAAAAAGTTGCCAAATGCAAGTAGCATAAAGTTGCAAAGTGGTGCAACTTTTGTTCTGCAACTCGTGTGACCAAACAAACTATTCCAATGCATCTGAGTGGGTACGTTTACACTAAGAATGGTAATATTTCACATCTGAATACGCTGAATCACTCTGAGCTACTTTCAACCAGTAGAATCCCTTAAGAGTCCAAAGTGAAAAATAACTACAATCTTCGACGAGTTGTTACTTGGATACCATGTTGCTTAGAAACTTCTTGTCTAAGCCTATGGGATCAATTTGGGACTCTCTACAATAACCTCTCTTATTTTTCGCTAACTCAAGTTGGGCCCCTCTACAATAACCTCTCTTAGTTTTCGCTAACTCAAAGGAGTTTTCCCGTGGTGGCATTTTTTCACTTGGGGAAATAGTTGTCAAATGCAAGTGGTGTAAAATTGCAAAGTGGTGCAAATTTCATTCTGCAACTCACACAAAAAAATGAACTATTCCAATGCATCTAGGTGGGTACATTTACTCTATTCATGGTCCTCTTTTGCACCCAAATATGATGAATTGCTCTGAGCTACATTCAATTAGAAAAATCCCTTAAGAGTCTAAAGTGTAAAATGATTGCAATCTTCGATGAGATGTTACTTGGACACCGTGATGCTTAGAAAATTCTCATTTGAGGTTATGGGATTGCATTGGGCCCCTCTACAATAATCTCTCTTGATTTTTCTATCTCAAAGGTGTTTTCTTGTGGTGGCAATTTTTCACTTGGGGAAAAAGTTGTCAAATGCAAGTAGTGTAAAGTTGCAAAGTGGTGCAACTTTCATTTTGCAACTCGCGTGACAAAATGAACTATTCCAATGTGCCTGGGTGGGTACATTTACATTAGGAATGGTCCTCTTTCACACCCAACCATGTCGAATCTCTCCAAGCTACATTCAACTAGCAAAATCCCTTATGAGTCCAAAGTGCAAAATGACTACAATATTCGACAGGTTGTTACTCAGATACTGTGATACTTAAAAAAAATTTATATGAGCCCGTGAGATTGTGTTGGACCCCTCTACAATAACCTATCTTAGTTTTCACTATCTTAGAGGTGTTTTCCCGTGGTGACGACTTTTCACTTGGGGAAAAAGTTGTCAAATGCAAGTAGTGTAAAGTTGCAAAGTGGTGCAAATTTTTTTCTCCAACTCGTGTGACCAAAAGAACTATTCCAACGTGTCTGGGTGGGTATTTTTATGCTAGGAATGATCCCATTTCGCACCCAAACATGCCAAATGGCTATGAGCTACATTCAACTAGTAGAATCTCTTAAAAGTGCAAAATGGTTGCAATCTTCAACAAGTTGTTACTCGGATACTGTGACACTTAGAAAATTATTGTTTGAGCATATGGGATATTGTTTGACCCCTCTACAATAGCCTCTTTCATTTTTTCCTATATCAGAGGCGTTTTCCCGTTGTGGTGACTTTTCACTTGGAGAAAAAGTTGTCAAATAAAAGTAGTGTAAAGTTGCAACTTGTGGTGCAACTTTTATTTTGCAACTCGTGTGACCAAAATAATTGTTCCAACACATCTAGTTGGGTATGTTTACACTAGGAATTTTCATCTTTCACACCCAAATGGGCTAAATTGCTTCGAGCTACAATCAACCAATGAAATCCCTTATGAGTCCAAAGTGTAAAATGGTTGCAATATTTGACAGGCTATTACTTAGATACTGTGATGCTTACAAACTTCTTGTCCGAGCCTATTGCATCATTTTAGGCTCCTCTCCAACAACCTCTCTCATTTTTCACTAACTCGTAGGTGTTTTCTCGTGGTGGCGACTTCTCACTTGGGGAAAAAGTTATTAAATGCAAGTAGTGTAAAGTTGCAAAGTGGTAAAAATTTTGTTCTGCAACTTGTGTGACCAAAAAAACTATTCCAATGTGTTTGGGTGAGTACATTTACACTAGGAATGGTCCTCTTTCACATCCAAACATGTTGAATCGCTTTGAGCTACGTTCAACTGACATAATCCCTTAAGAGTCCAAAGTGTAAAATGGTTGCAATCTTCGATGGGTTGTTACTTGGATACCGTGATGCTTAGAAACTTCTCGTCTAATCCTATAGGATCATATTGGGCCCCTCTACAATAACCTCTCTCATTTTTTGCTAACTCAGAGGTGTTTTTCCATGGTGGCAAATTTTTACTTGGAGAAAAAGTTGTCAAATGTAAGCAATGTAAAGTTGTAAAGTGGTGCAACTTTTATTTTGCAACTCACGTGAACAAACGAGTTGTTCCAATGAGTCTAGGTGGGTAATTTTATGCTAGGAATGGTCCTCTTTCTCACCCAAATACATCGAATCACTCTGAGCTACGTTCAATTGACAAAATCCCTTAAGAGTCTATGTTCAAAATGGCTGCAATCTTTGATGGGTTGTTACTTGGATACCGTGATGCTTAGAAACTTCTCAAGTGTAAGCCTATGAGATTGTGTTGGGCCCATCAACAATAACCTCTCTCAATTTATGCTATCTCAGATGTGTTTTCCCGTGGTGACGACTTCTCACTTGGGGAAAAAGTTGTCAAATGCAAACAATGTAAAGTTGCAAAGTGGTTCAACTTTTGTTTTGCAACTTGTGTGACCAGAAAAATTATTTCAATGTATCCAGATGGGTACGTTTATGCTAGGAATGGTCCTCTTTCACACCCAAACATGTTGAATGGCTCCAAGCTACGTTCAACCAACAAAATCACTTAAGAGTCCAAATTGCAAAATGACTGCAATCTTTGATAGGTTGTTACTCAGATACTGTGACACTTAGAAACTTTTCGTCTACGTCTATGAGATTGCATTGAGCCCCTCTACAAAAACCTCTCTCATTTTTTGCTATCTTAGAGGCATTTTCCCATGGTGACAACTTTTCACTTGAGAAAAAAATTGTCAAATGTAAGTAGTGTAAAGTTGCAAAATGATGCAACTTTCGTTCTACAACTCATGTGACCAAATGAACTATTCAAACGCATTTGGATGGGTACATTTACACTAGGAATAGTCCTTTTTCACACCCAAACACACCGAATCACTCTGAGCTACATTCAACCGACTGAATCCTTTAAGAGTCCAAACTACAGTTGTTGTCATCGAATAGTGCACCCTTGCTAAGATGCAAAACTTAGCCTACTAGTGAAACATTGGATTTGACTATTCAATATCAATGACGTATGGTTTTTTGTGCTCTAGAGTTATAAAACATGATGTGGTGGCAGTTATAGGACCATGTTTCCCAATGATTTGTCATGTTATTTCACTTATAGAAAATGGAAGGAGTTTTTTTAACTTATTTAAATGATGAATATGGGAGAAATGTGATAACTGCACATGGGTGAGGCATCCAAAAATCAAGCTTATATTGTTTTTCATACACATTTAATATCTTTAGAATATCATTAAAATTGACATGTGCGTTGATTTCATTTAATGAGATGCCAAGTGTTGTGATATTAGTAGATGCAAATAAATTTTGTTGGTTGGATCAACAACTATCATGTGTTTTGATGCACATTCATATAAGTTCATAGAGGTATATATATATGCTTGTGAGGTTTGAAACATCCACTTGTTGTGTAGATACAAATGCAATGATTGCTAAGCTTTAGAATCAGAACTATTAGTTGTTGGATGCCAACCTCAACCATGAATTAAAAGCGATACATTTTTCTATGATATTTTTTTATGGGAAGGATCTCTTACAATTCATTTGAAACCTTTTGGTGTTAAAATCCTTGTCACTAGACAAAAATAGAACTCAAGAAGTATGAATCATAAACATAAATACATGAAGTATACACATGAATCATGAAGAATACACATGAACACATGAATTATACATTGCAAGCATGAAGCATACACATGAATTATACACACGAATAAGTGAAGCACAAGTAAATGAAGCATTGCAAAGGATACAAACCACTAGGAATGGAAGTTATTTACACAATACACATTAGATGGATCTTATTGAGCAATCAAAAGTAATTATTTAAGCATTAGATGTAAACAAAAACCATGCCTACAACGTTCAAGAATATAATTTATACAATACGCATGATAACATCATTCAAGAATGGCAGTAGCAAAATAATATTTTCTTTAATAAAAAATATGTAAGGCTATACAATGATATACATTGGTAAAAGTATATACAATATATATCCAAAAAAGCCATATAGGCTTACTACAAAAGAGCCATATGGACAAAAAATTCACATATATATTGATAGTACAAAACATATGTTCCAAAATGCCACATAGACATACAACAAACGAACCTAATACATAGTCATTTCCCTCTAGTGGAAGGAAAAATATCCCATGTTGCCTTCAAAATTTGACTAGATGGAGTGCCTATTGGTTCTCTTGTCTTTCGAACACGCTCACTAGACCTCCTCTCTAAGGGTGATCCCACAATAGTGGTTTACACTTTTTGGCCTAACTGGACACTGATATTTTTTTTTTAACACAATCTCCACATTCGGGCACCTATAGCGATTAAACCATAAGGAATTTGAAGATGATGTAAACTAGAGTCTTGTTACATTTTGTCTGTAGATTCTAAAAATATTTTTTTCAATTTTTTTGGAATCAGATTGCACTTCTTTTTCCATCTCCCACAAAAATTGGTTTTTTTCAAAAAACAACATTTTTAAAAAGTGACGCACACCGTATAACGCATAACTTTTTTTCCATGAAGGATAAAATTCTAATTCTTTTGAATTTAGATTTCTAACTCTGATATCTAGTGCTTCCACTTGGTTAGATAGTTTTTTATTGAATATTTTTTCTTTAATCAAGTTTCAAAGTCAATCAAATGACAATTCAGACCTAGCGCGACCGTATAACGTATAACTTTCACTGTATGTATCAAAATTCTTCTCTTTTTTTTTTGTTGGATCAAGGACTTCAATATCTGGTGCACTCATATTTTTAAATTTTTTTATTTTTATAATCTTCTATTTTTCCACTTGTGCAGAACAAATATTTTTGTTTTCGATGAAAAACCTATATTTAATAAAACTTAAAAAGCAGGATAGATAATAAAACCAAAACATACTAAAATTATATTCATTGGATAGCTTCGTTCTGAAGGCTACTCGATTCAAGTTTGGTTTCTAAATATTCCCCATTTTCATCCCCAACCGGAGCTTGAAAGTAAAATTTTAGGTTTTTTGTGTGTACAAATTAAAAAATTAGGGAAAAAGGGGGTTCGCTAGAACCAGGGGGGTTCTAGCGAACCGTGGTTCATTTGAACCCCCCTAATATGCACATTTCCCTTTGTTTTTTGGGCGGGAAATGTGGGCCCAATAGTTAATGGGTTCGCTCGAACCCTAGTTCGGTCGAACCCTTTTATGGTTCGGTCGAACATGTAGGTTCATGCGAACCCCTAAAACCAATTTTTTTGCCATGGGGTCGTTTTTTCTCAAATTTCCTTCCTCTTCAAAAGTGTAAACCACTTATGTGGCTTCACCCCTAAACTCCTTTGGAGCTGTAGCTAATACAATAAAAAGTATAGATGTTAATACATAGAAATTGAATTATGGAATGACTTATAACAAAATATAGTCACTTACCACATACAAATAATCCTCATGCACATTTATAACATTACCACATCCACAATCTGGAGTGACAACCACCTGTAGCAACCATCAAGATAGAAATTAAACCACATACAAGCATCATGAAAATTTTCAATAATAGACCATAAAAGAGAAAATATAATGTCAAATCGACTACTCTATTGCATACCTCTTTCAAAGGATCAGGACTGGCTATTGTTGCAGCAACTCTATGGTCCATCGTGGCACCAACATTGCCAGGGTTTTCTAATGTCAACAACTAAAAATGAAACAACATATCTAACAGTCATATAAAGAAGTTTAGGTAGTTCCTTTATAACTGTCATAAATGAGTAGAAAATGAAAATGAAAAGAGAAACAATATGATTGTCATAAATGAGAAAGAATTAAAAATGTAAAAGTGCAACAACTTCATAGATAAAAATGCAGAAAATTCATGCATCATGAGTGCAACAACTGTTGAAGGAAGTTAGTCAAGAATGGTGATATTGATAATAAAATTCAATACAAGGTAAAGGTCAATGACAGTTGAAAGAACTTGAAACACAATGTTAAGAAAAATTTGGGAAGTGATGGTAGTCTATGCAATAGTATAATCCCTATTGGTGGTAGTGACCTTGCATGAAAGAGTAAATGGTCGTCCTCGGTTGAGACTACAGTATAGTTCTTATAGATCACAAAATGGTGAAAGTACTAAGTCCACTGGGATAGTCCAAACTCTTGCAAATTTCCAAGTTAAGTGCTCATTGAGATTCAAATTGCATATGTTGATGAAGTAATGTTAATGAGGGCATGTTGTCAACATAGTGATAATGCCACAATGAAGTTCACATGAATGAAGTGAGAATACTATATTACTAGTAGCTTTCAAAGGGATAATGGAACATACGATGAATTAGGACAAGTCTAGGGTTTTACTATAGCACGTGAAGTTGGTTGTTGAGGTGTGCAATAGTAATGGAGAAGACAACTTCAGTCAATAATTTGTGGAAGGAAAGATTTCTTGTAACAGTATATGTGTATATAGGATAAATTTTGGATGGAGGTGCTATAGCATAGAGGGGATAAAGAGACCAGACCAAGAGGGGATAATGGAACATATGGTGAAATAATAGAGGGTACAATGGAATGGGAGTTGAATGTGATAATGGAACATAAAATGTACTAGTAGAGATTAGTGGGATTGTCCAGAGTGGATCATAGAATGTAGGGTGAACTATTAGAGTTTAATGGGATGGGATTAGTAGGGAATAAAGGAACATAGGGTGAATCAGGGGAAGATAAAGAGACAAGACCAAGAGGGGATAATGGAACATATGGTGAAATAAGAGAGGGTAATGGGATGGGAATAGAAGGATTTAATGGAACATAAGATGGACTAGAATAGATTAATGGGATGGGCTAGGATGGGATAACATAATATAGTGTGAACTATTAAAGGTTAATGGGATGGGATTAGGAGGGAATAAAGGAACATAGGGTGAATTAGGGGAAGATAATGGGACAAGAACAAGAGGAGATAATGGAACATATAGTGAAATAAGAGAGGGTAATGAGATGGTAATAGAAGGGGTTAATGGAACATAGGATGGACTAGTATAGATTGATGGGATGAACTAGGATGGGATAATAAAATATAGGGTGAAAAATTAGAGGTTAATGGGATTACATTAGTAGGGAATAATGGAACATAGGGTAAATTAGGAGGTTTCTAGGGTTTGACTATAGTACATGAAGTGGGAACTTGACTTACAGTGTGTAGTAATAATAGAGAAGAGTTATAGGATGAAACATGGATAAAGATGGTATAACGTAGAATGGGTAAAGGAACATAGGGTGGAACATGGGGGATGATGGAACATAAGGTGAAATAATAAAGGGTACAATAAGATGGGAGTAGAAGGGCATAATGAAACATAGGATGGACTACTAGATATTAGTGGGATGGGCTAGGAGGGGATCATGGAAAATAGGGTGAAATATTAAATGGTAATGGGATGGGATTAGGAAGGAATAAAGGAACATAAAGTGAATTAGGAGAAAATAATGTGACACAATCAAGAGGGGATGATGGAACATATAATGGACTAGGGGTGAAGCCACAATAGTGGTTTATAATTCAAGTGAGGAAGGAAAATTCACAAAAAATGACCCCATGGCAAAAAACTTGATTTTAGGGGTTCGTACGAACCTACTGGTTCGAGCAAACCCTTTTAATTATTTCCTACCCAAAAACCAAACAAAATCCCTTATGGAAGGGTGGTTCACTCAAACCCTTAGGGGTTCGTTTGAACCCCCCTTATCCCTCATCCTCCCCCCGAGTCACAAAAAATTAATTCAAAGCTCGGGTTGAAGATAAAAATGGTGAAGAATTCACAAACCCAACTGGAATCAAGTAGTCCTCAAAATGAGCTATCCAACGAATATAATTTTAATATGTTTTGGTTTTATTATGTAAATTTTTTTTTTAGTTTTATTAAACATAGGTTTTTCACCGAAAATCAATCTCTTTATTCTACACATGTGGAAAAATAGTAGATTATCAAAAAACCATTTTGAAAAATATGAGTGCACTAGATATTGAAGTCCTTGATACAAAAAAAAAGAAAGAATTTCAATACATACAAAAAAAGTTACGCGTTATACGGTTGCGCTATGTCTGAATTATAATTGGTTTGACTTTGAAACTTGATTAAAGAAAAAATATTCAATAAAAAACTATCTAACCAAGTGGAAGTTCTAGATATCAAAGTTATGAATCTAAATTTGAAATAATTAGAATTTTATCCTTCATGGAAAAAACATTGTGTTATATGGTGAGCGTCACTTTTTAAAAATGTTGTTTTCTGAAAAAAACAAGTTTTCAAGGGCGATGGAAAAAGAAGTGCAAACTGATTCCAAAAATTTTGAAAAAAATATATTTAGAATCTACAGACAAAATGTCATGAAACTCTAGTTTGCATCATCTTCAAGTTCCTTACGGTTTAGCTACTATAGATGCCTGAAAGTGAAGATTTAGTTAAAAAAAATTATTTCACTGTCTAGTTTGGCCAAAATTTGTAAACCACTATTGTGAGATCACCCTTAGTAGAGATTAATTGGATAAGCTAGGATGGGATAGTAAAACATTTTAAGGTGAACTATACTAGAGGTTAATGGAAAGTAATTAGGAGGGAATATTAAACCATAAAGTGAATTAGGCAGTGTCTAAGGTTTGAATATAGGACATGAAGTGGGAACTTGAGGTGTGTAGTAATAATGTATAAGATATTTGGTCAATAATGAGCAGAAGGAAATGTTTCTTGTAACGATATTTGTATAAGATGAAATATGGAGGGTGGTATAATATATAAGGTGTTAAAGATTGGGATATGTGATATAAAATGATTAAAATATGGGTGATGAAAGGAATGGAAGAATAAGATGGATGTTGAATGGTAAATATAATTAGGATCTCACAAGACCAACCAATGTTTGTGTTTCTCATCAATTTTTTAGATTTGTATATACAAAATTATGAAAACTAGCTAACATTGTTTTACAACACCATTAATGAATAAAGGTTACCTAAGTGAAAGTTGCTTGAGGACATGAATTGCAAGGTGTGGAGCTCGAAGGTCCACCATGAAACTGTTTGACATCCAAAGTATGTTATGAGACAAACATTCAAATATAACATTCAACTGTTCAAATGCAATAATAATATCTTTAATACTAGTTGCATACCTGTGGACTCAACGTTGAGAATGAATAAGGGTTTGAAGGAATGGAGCATGTCTCATGAACACTCTGACCTTGAAATTTCATCATATTGATTTTAATAGTAATTTAGTTATTCTTAAATTTCAAAATATAATTTAATAAACAAAATTAAATGAACTTGCTCAATTTTACTTGAGTATCAATGTCGTATGTATTATTTAGCAATTCATCTATCATATCCATCACCTCTACAACTAATGTAGGTTGTGTAGCTACATCCTGAGCACTTTGATAATCGTACGTGCAAACAACACCACAAGCACCACAATGGTGGGGTGGAGCTCGAGGCCTACACGTCTCCTCCACATTAGGCTCTACTAGAGGCCTCGCACATTGTATAATGGTCTAGGTGAGTGATCCAATTGACTCCAACATGTCCACCTCTACACTGTCCTTAACAATGGAAGGGACGACAACATGCTCCACCATGGGTTTGGCCAAGGGTCTCAGTGCCAACTTTGGATTACGTTGTGCACTAGGTCTATCATGTGTGGAGCCCCCACCTCTACCTTAAAATTCTAAGATGTCAAAATAATTTGGCATCTTATTGAGGACAAACTCACAATAGAGTTTCCTTAAAAAGTATTGTGGTACCTCGTGGTTATTGTATGGAGGTTGGTCAAATACCATCCACCATCACTCCCAAAATGTAATTTTAATTAATTCATGGTGGCACCAATGGATGGGGAATATCCTACATGCACGAGACAAAGGTGTGTTGGTTCTCGGGTTTGTAAATAGGGCACACAAGTCGGCTATGCTAAATTTTTGTTTTTTCACGTTTGCATGTGACAAACCTCTAGCATAAAATTGTCTCAACTCATGCCTCTTATTTGACCAAAAATTTATTTTCTCACTCATTTCTCCTACATGAGATACAATTGACTTCAACGATTCAGCAATCCCTCTCCTATAAGGGTGGGTTTCAACATGCTTGGTTAATCTTCCAATTAATTGTTCAATGTCTCTTTTATTGTTTTCAATTTTATTTAGGATATTTTCTTGTGTTCCTTGAGGATGCCTATGAAATGATGGAGGTGTTTTAGGTTGTTCTTGTATAGGAGGCTCTTCATGAGGGGGTGATTGTGAATTCTCAATGTTTGGAGGTGGAGATTCATTCCCTGAGAATTAGAATAAATTTTTATTAGAAAACCTATTTCAATCTACATTTTAAATCAGATTCAAAATAAAAACAATAAAAATACATACCTCTTCGCAATCTTCGACCTCTTTGACGTGTTGGAGGCATCCTCGTGAAGAATTGAAAGCTGAGTGCAAAAAATGGAAGAGATTTGGCGAGCATGAGTTGCAAAGCTGAAAACCTCCAAGCCAAGCCACGAGTTGAATAAAAAATGAGGTTTAGAATGCAATTTTGGGTTTAAATTCACTTTTTTCATTTGGCATGTGCCAAATGCTCTGTTTTGGCATTTTTTTTCATTTTTTCCAATTTGGCATGAAAATTGTGTCACAGATCCATGCACTTACCCATATGTACATTTGTAAATCAATATCTCATAATAGAATCTCTATTTGAATGCCATTGTTGCAACACTTTCTGTGTGGGTGAATTTCTTCTTGGAGGTCCTCTTGAAGACTGCAACTTCATTAGGGACATTGTGAATCCATCGTTTCAACATGGCATTAGAGCTTTTCCATTGAAAGTTCATCCTAGGATCAAGGAAGTTGGCTATTGAGATTCTTTGCAGGCTAGTTGGCTCTACCCAGGGACCAAGCTATTTTCTAGTGCAGATCAGGCTCTCTCTGACCTCACCATTGTGCTTAGAAGGCCTCAAAACCTATCGATCATCTACCTATTCATCAAAATCAGAAATATATCACTAGGTGCCATTAGAGGTATTATCTAGGGTTTTCAAATTCTTTGTACTATCCATACAATCTACTGTAAAAAAAAATAATTTCCTGTAGTTGTCCTCCATGGAAATTTTTTTTTAGATCAACAGGATTTTTTTATTCCAAAATAAAAATGGAATCATACCGATTGACCTCTTTAATTAAATTGAAGAAAAAATAAAAATCTTCTAACTCACATTTCAACTGAACATATGCCTCACTATCTTGATTACTTGCACAAGGAATTTCTCATACTCTAACAACTTAAATTCATAAATTTGAAGGTTTGGCACATAATTTTTTTGAATATTCAATTGATTAGATCCACCTATTATATTTTTTATTGATCAATATCATACCAATTGTATGTTGGGCCTAAGTGAAGCACTCAAACTTAGGCATGTTGTCATCCACCAAAGTTACATCTTCACCATGAAAAAAAATTGTACTCAATTCCATTCATTTTAGGGACAACAAAAAACCAACATACCTCACTATTAAATATGTTGATGCATATTTCATCAGCACAAATATTATAACCATGAGATCCTTTCAGTGAGCAACTAAACTCTTCAAATTATCTCATTGTTTAAATCTCTTCTTGGAAAACTATTGTGTTATTAGTGCTATCTGAATCAAACTTGTGGCACATTTCTTCTTACACATTCACTATTGTAACAACTATTTCTAGTGGCCCCATTGAAGCACACTTTGCATGAGGAAGACAACATGTCTTGCACCAAACAAATATGTTATCATATGCATGTTTGCATGATCACCATATTCACAATCTTCAAGGCATAGGTCTTCAAATTGAAAATTAGTGAGTACACTAATATTACCTCAATAATTTTATCATCAAGTGTAGCCACCTCTATGTTATCCTCATGTAAACAAACATTAGTAGCCTCAATATCAAAATAAATGACAAAAGAATGGAAATACATCAAGAAAAAAACTATTTTCTTGTTCATTGTTTACATCACAAGTATGTGTTTACTCTATAAAATCAACTTCAAAATTTGATCCATTTGATTTCTCAGTCATATACACCTCTTCCTCTTTTTCCACACATTGCATCTTTAGTGGAATGGGTTGAACCAATTATGCCTCATCATTTAAATTTTATCCTTTTAGAACATCATTTTAATGATGTGTTGGCACCTCTCCCTTCTTCACTACCCATTGTTGCATTGGATCCTTCTTTTCCTCTGTCACCTTCTTGGACACTTTGTTGTTCCTTATCTCATTCTCTTCCCATTTTGATTTATTATTTTTTCCCATGAAAACATTAATTGATTTGGTATCAATATTATTTTTTGCAAACATGTGCTTATGTCTCAATTGATATTCATTTATGACTTGCAACATTGTTGCATATGCATGGGATTTGATGTATTGCAATGGTGCCTTGGACTATATAGGTAGATGCATGAGTTCCCTGGGATGTTGGATTTTGTGAGTGGGTAACTCGTACTACCCGCATCAAAACTATGCATATTGGAAAATTTCATATCAACTACATCATACTCACTATATTAATCTTCTCCATTCATGGAATCATAGTCTAATGCAAAGGATCAATCATCTTCTTGCTCTTTACTATACTCATCTGATCCATTTCCTTCACTAGAATGGTGTTTGATAGAGGTAGGAAAGTGCTTCATTTTGCACTTGAACTAGATGTGAGTAGTGCCTTCACAACTCAAAAGGGCAATACCTTTATAAATGTGAAATCGATGTTTTCACTTGTATTCCTACATTCAAAATCTATCTACACTAGGTTGTTAGGAAATTAACACACACATTTACACTTGGTTGAATAGTGCAAACAAAGCCCAAAACCACAATAAGATTGCTAATTCAAACTTTGAAGGCACATTCAAGCATTCCAAAAGCTTAATAGAGCATAATAAGTAAGAAATGCAATACATACTTACTCTTGAAGGTCACCAAAATTGTTTAAACAAGGTAGGATCCATGAATTGATTCAACTACACTTGACATCTACCTCTCAATTTGAACTTGACATGAAATTTATGAGGCTCTAACCTTGTTTAGAAAATCTATAACAATCTTTGAGAGTGATTATGTATTTCTTTTACTACTCATTTGGAGTGCAAATAAACCTTGAAATTTTGAATTATAAATTTTATTAGGGTTTTCATATTTATTTGCACCCTACACCAAGTGCAAATGTGTTTCGAACCCCTAATTCCCCAACAACCTATTACAAATGGATGTTGATAGGTTGGAATACAAGTGAAAACCTCAATTTCAAATTTATAAAGGTATCAACCTTTTGAGATGTAGATGCACCATTCACATCTAGTAGGTGAAAACCTTAATGAAAAACTTGATTAGGCAAAGCAATGAGAAAATATCACTTTGAATTTGAATTTATAATTTAGCCTATCAAAAAAGTAGTTGTCTATAATCTCTAAATTAACTTATAAATTAACCTACTAAGAAAAATGATACAAACATCATAAGTCTCTTTTCTTTTTTTTTCTTCTGAATGGAAATTTCAACTTCATTTTCACCACAAAATTTCTACCCTAGTTTGCAACGTGATGAGAATGAAGAAAAACTAGAAGATAGAAGTGGCATTAGGGAATGCATAAGACCCCAACACTTGCTTGAACAAGTTTTCTTGATCCTAAGACTTACATCTTAGCATAACCTTGGGACAAACACATCAATAGCATTTGGGTCAAAAGTAAAAAGTGCCTAGAACACTTACACTGCTCCAAAATGTCTAGAAGGTCATGAATGTTGATGGCCCACTTCTTTTGCATGTTGTAGGGATTTCTACAGTATTTGTTTTGCACATGAACTTTACGAATGCCTTTGCACTTGAAACACCATATAATCTCTTACAATGGAGATTTCAACTTCATTTACACCATGATATTTGTACCCTAATTTGTCCAATGGTGTGCATGAAAGACCTCACAACTTGATCTTATACCAAAATAGTATACAATAACAAAATTGTAGATTATAGGTTTTTTAACATTACAACCTGATTGCAAAAGACATCGAAAAAGCTAAGAATTGCAAGTCAACTAAAATATCTTCAAGATTAAGTGTGCCAATGCCAAAAATATACCAAACTTTATTGGTGAAGATGAAAATGCTGTAATAGAATGAAGAAAAGCAATCCCACTCTGCTCTCAATCATGCTCATCTATTGGCTGACAAGTTTAATGCATGCAGTGCTCTGCCAGCTCATACATGTACCACCATGTAGTACATTGATTTTGGCTCTTCTCTTGGGAGTTGCATTTTTGAATGATTTTTTTGAGAACGGAAAAGGAAATAGGAGACAAATTCTCGATGCTAAAAGAGGACAGGTCAAATACAACGTCAGCATGAGCTGTGAAGTTAACTGATGGATAAGTTTCAGAGAACTCAACACACCAGTAATACCATTGTTACCCCATTTAAGTTAAGTAGTACAAAATTTGGTGACATTTGATTTCAGAATATTACACAGTGATGCCTCAATGTCCTCTACAGTGGCGTATAAATTGTCATATGCATTAAATAAAAAATTGGCAGCTCCCACCCCAGCCTGTCCTCTCTCTCAATAATTTGTTTGTGACTATCCTCTCACTTCCCTCATCACCACCAGATTTCTGACATCTTTCCACATGAAATATCTAGTTTTTTTTTTTTGTAGAAAGCAAAAGACAGAGAGTAAAATAAAGGCAAAAGAAAATGTGGGGTAAGTCAGTACTCAGTAGTAGAACGAATAAATAGTTTTTAGTAACTTCTATAGATTAAAAACAGCCTACGGAACAACCAGTTTTGTTATTTTTATTTTTATATTTCAATAATTTTCTTATTCACATCTATGATGAGTTATAGTGAGTTCTCAAGAGTCTTTTCATTGAATAAATTGTATCAAGAAACATTGTCAAGATGATGTTTCTGAAGGCATAACAAAGTATTTTTCTGATTCTATTTTTTTGATAGTGCAAAAAATACACACTGTTTCTTCTGATGTTTCTTTAGGTTTTTCCATGGCCTCATTCCACATTAGAGTTGATGAGAGTTATTTCTTAATTGAACAATACAAATCTTGACTCTCCACAAATACTAGCCCCTAACTTTTATTTTTTATTTATGATCACATGTGAAATTGAACTCAAAATAATATTTCTTATTTGAAAATTGTCTCTAGTACTGAGATATTTGGGGTTTGCGCTGGCAGCTCTTCCATAGTGAATTAGTGTGTTCCCACGGGTTCAAGTAAATTCATCGTCAGCAATTCACCACCAACAATTCACTGCTAGCAATTCATCGCCGTGACATATTCATCACATATACAATTCACCACCAGCAATTCATCGCTGTGGTATATTTGCCACATATACCTTTCTTTTTTATGCATTCAACAAAATCTCTATACTTTTTCTTTTTTGGGTGCTTTTGACCACTTTAAATATTGAAAAATGTATACGTGGTGAATATATCATGACAATGAATTGCTGGAGATGAATTGTATACGCGATGAATATATCACAACGATGAATTGCTGACATTGAAATTGTTGATGGTGAATTGCTAGTGGTGAATTACTGAATGATGAATTGCTGACGGTGAATTACCGATGGTGAATTGATGGAGATAAATTTTCCTAAAGCCTGTTTCCACATAAATGAAGGAGCAGCAACTCTGTTGTCTGTGCTGCGTTCACCTGGGCCATCACCAAACATCATTCATACAAATCTAATTTTCAAAAGTAACGACAATAAAAGACGCATGTAAGACACATATATTAGTGTTAAATGAGTATTGTACTGATATACAACCATATTAATTCAGTCTGCATTACCATGATTTTAACACGGTAACTCCCAGCTCATAGAAATAACACGTAATAAAGGACTTCAGTCTGCATTTTGTACACAAATTTGAAAAGCCTATGCATCATTCCTCTATCCGCTGATTTACTTATTTATCCAGTCGACACTTGATCCACCCCTATTATGCCCGGAGGACCTTTGAAGGAAGCGAATTAACGAGTTTGCTATGGAAACCATGTAGTTCGAAATTCCTACTAGGGTATCAAAGTATTCATCCAAACTATTGAAACTGAAAAAGTAGGATGTTATGGTTGAAACAGCCTTTGTAGACATGCATGCAAATTGTAGAATTTTCAAAATTTTATAGAGAATTTGAATAACTAGTGAAGGAATTTGAGTCTTGGACCATCACAGAAAGCTTGGGCTTAAAAGAAAAAATAATGGAGAACTTTATACCTGCACATTGAATAAAAGCTATTCCCTTAAATTAAATGTAAATCCCTTTGAACTGATAAAGCACAAATAACTCCCCACACATAGTAGACATGTATGCAAACTGTGGAGTTTTCAAACTACTATATGTATGTTAAGTGATGTTTACAAACTCATGTGAGTATAGTACCAAACCTTGTTCACAAATTCAATGGGAAATTGAGTTAGAATGAGTATATTGTGAAGAGTAAACTGAAATCTCTTGTTGATAAATGCAATTTGGATGAAGAATTGTTGAACTAATATACACAAAAATTTGTTTTATTAGAGGAACCTTATAACAAACTTACTAATATATGATCATTAACTCCATAATGATCATAAATGTTAAAGTAAAAGAATTTATAAATATAAAGGGAACAAAAGGGCACTCACTTTGTCTATTTAGATAAGATCTTAAAAACTTCATAATTAAACAATAACAATAAATAATCCGTGGTAAAATATGTTTGACCTATATACAGTAGATAATTTTATTAACATCAATGGTTGGTATTACATAATTGCTAAAATCTATTGTTACAAGGCTTGAAATGATGTCACTATAACCTTGAATAGAAAGCATTTTGATATGATAATTTACATTAGTATCATACACAAGCCCTAGATTGGTTATCTTAGCTACATTTATTTGGAATGCACCATATCCAAATTCTCCATCTTCATTACAAGGCAACCATGTATTCATAATATATGCTACATTGTAAGTTAAATTGTAAAGATTTAGCAATTGATAGATCTCGCAAGGAAATTTAAAACCTTGGTAAACTTAAATATTATGTAGATAGATCTCCAAAGTCATTAATATATAAATACTTTTCATCTAATGAACATAACTAAATTTAAAAACCTTATATAAAGTTTAAGGACCTAAAAACTTCATATATATATATATATATATATATATATATATATATATATATATATATATATATATATAACTTAGATGAAAGATAAATGAAGGATAAAACCTATAGTAGTTGTTGTGGGTAAAAAATTGATTGTTCTATGTTGTATCCATTTAGAAGTATGATATTTTGATTAAGTATCATACTATACTAAACTTAGATTCTTTTGAGCTAGTTAACTAGTAGTTGGAACCTTAAGAGAGTTGCTCACTAGTGAAAATTTGCAAGTGAGAATGAAAAAGTATTGGATAGTTGTACTATGCTCAATTATTTTATGTGTATAATTTATATTGATGTCATGAAAGTATTCTACAAAATGTGTATGGTTTCATTTGAAGTAACCTACACTATAGAGTATCCATTTGGTTGATTTAAGGCTTGGTAATAGATGGGTGAAAAGGTAATATGTCAATGGATGGGCTCGTATGACTCATCCCTCTCCTAAATAAAGTATTTCATAAGAGTGAGGAATAAGAGTGCTACCCTACTTCTCTATTTTTAAAACATGCTACACTAAATTAACAAGTGCTTCCTCTTTCTTTTCTAGAGCTACCTCTATCTCTTGTATAAATTATGTTTCATATTTCTTAGCACTAGATTTCTATTGATATAATTTGAACAAGGTCCTCATGTATTTCCCATAATGCTCATCTAAAATTGATTGGACTTTTGGGTCAAATATTCTTGGTACAAAAAGGTGACATGGTGAGTATTAGCCAAGTAGCCCACCATTTCCTAGAAGTGATTGGCATCAAGCTCAATGGGAATGGTAGTGTTGTGTAAAGCTTTGTCAAGAATGGCCCAGTGCTTGAGAGAGATACGCAACAACTCAAGGATAGAGATTTGCACAAGTGTTTTCCCCAAATGGTCTAAAAGGTTATATTGTGACTTTTGTTGCTACTTGGGGTGAGCACCTTGTACAGTCACTTTAGTTTGATGGGTATTGATGTCACATTCTAGTGGCTTCTTGATAGTGATAGTATTGATATAATCGCCTGTGACTCAAGTGTGATGGATAGTAGTGTAGTCATATTTGGTATTGGTATAGTTGGCCAAATTATTGGCTTGGAACCCGAATTAGAGGCCTTTCCTTTTCCATGGTCATGTAATGCATCTATAAAGACCTTATGATCAATGTTGGAGGTTTGTTGTTGTCCATCGATTTCTATGGCACCATCTTCAATGAAGTCTTGGATGATGTTTTTCAATTGTCTGCATGATGAAGTGGAATGTCCTTTGGAACAATGATAGTCACAAAAGGCATTGTCGTCCCACCATGAAGGTTTGAATTTCCTTGGATTGTATGGTTTTACCTTAGGAAGTGTAGTGACCTTAGAATGTAAGAGTTGTTTGAGGACTAATTCAATGGGTTCCCCTAAGGGAGTGTACTTGTATCTTGCAGGAAGTTACCTTTGAGGTGTTTGTCCTTGAGTGTTTTGAAGGGAATTTGTTGTTTGTTGTGGTGGGTTGTTTGGTGTGTTAGGTCCTTTGAGTGTAAGTGTAGGATCAATGTGTATTGCCTCCAAGTCGACAACTTTGTCATTGGTGAAATTTTTATTTTGAGCCCAATATTTGTTCTTGTCATTTGATGTGCCTTGGGAATTTTGGGTTTTATTATATGTCTTATTTTCCCCTTTGGCGATAAGGGCCTTCTCAAGGATGGTTCCTTTTTCTACAAGGTTAAAAAATATTGTGCAATAATGGGCTTGCGGTGAAAAAATTGTGTGTGATCAAATTTTCCATGAACATAACAATCTTTTGTTTTCCAGGAATGTCAACAAGACATCGGCTAGCCAAGCTCCTCCATCTCTGGAAGAAATTTATGAAAGATTCACCCTCTTCTTGTTTAGTGTGGCATAAGGTGGCAATAGTGATGTCATTTTAAACATTAAAGGCAAAGTGGGTGATAAACTTGTTAGCTAGCTCATCCCATGATCGAATTCCTATGGGTAGATGGGTGAACCATTCTAATGCTTGTCTTGCAAAACTTCTAGAAAATAGTTTCATTAGATATGTCTATTCGGAAGCAATGTCAATTAGGACCGTCTAGAATTCTCTCACATGCTCAATGGGATTTCCCTTCCTCTATATTTGGGTAAAGTTGGCATGACATAATGAAGAGGAAAGGGAAGCATGTATAATGTCCTATCAAATGGGTATGGACATAACTCTTGGGTAGAGTAAGTCTTTTTGTTTGACAATTTCATGGTTTCCACTTGCTTTTGCAAGGCTAGCATTTTATTGGCTAGGACATCATATTGTGTGAGTGACGCGCCTACAAAATTTGCAATTGCATTTTGATAATGATTCAAGTTCTCATTTTGCAATCCAATGCACTTTGGTTGGATGGTACATGTCACTAGTGTTGATGTGAGGTGTATATGGAATGTTCTGATTTGGGATGTTATGGGTGTATGACAGGATTTGATTTTAGATATGGGGAGTGTGAGTTGGAATGTGTTGGTATTGAATTGGGTTTGGAAAGGGTTGGAAGTATTTAGACCTTGTGTGTATTGGTTGCTGAATTGGAAGCGATCTTGTATATTTTGTTGGGGAATGTTTGTATTAGAACCTTGGGAAGTGTTGGTATTGAATTGGAAGGGCCATTGTGTATTTCTTTGGGGGAAACTTGAGTTAGGGCCTTGTGACATATTGGAATTTGTATTGGTCCAACGAATATGAATCCTAGTTCTCTTATTTTTGCCAAAAGTATTTTCAAAGGATGTGGTG
>VDFB02047584.1:0-27386 GCA_007258455.2 Sequoia sempervirens
AATTTTCATTTCTACAGACCACGGTTTTATATTTCCAAGCCGAAAATCTCTACATATGCATCCAATGCATGATGCTGATTATGACGCCTTAACTATTATTCCTTCTAGTCTAAAAAAATAACTGTTAGAATGAAAGGTTCTATATCGGGTGTAATAAGGAACATTGGTTTCACCTTTGATCATACTGGTGGACATTGTATGTTCTTGCTCAGGGGTTTGGTAAAAGCCCATGGAGCTCCATGACCCAATATGGTAGGGTGGAGAGCAAACGTTTCTTTGGTCTATGTCATTTTGTATTACCAATCTATTGATTGGTTACATTGTTGCTTTTTTAATTGCGGTACATATGCTTTTATATTTCCAAGTAGAAAATCCCTACATATGCATCCAATGCATGATGTTGATTATGAAAGCTTGGCTATTATTCCTTTTAGCCTTAGAAAAGAATCTATTAGAATCATAGGTTCTATATTGACTATGATAAGAAACATTGATTTTGCCATTGATCATAGTGGTGGACAATGTGTGTTCTTGCTCAGGGGTTTGGTGAGATCCCATGGGGCTTCATGACCCAATATGGTAGGGTGGTGAGCACACCTTATTTTCTCAAGTCTTTCATTTTATATTTTCTATTTGTTGTTTAGCTACATTGTGAGTTGTTAAGCTAGTGTTTGTAAGCACATTCTTGTCTTCATCATACTATATGTATATGTATATATGCATGTGCAATAAAAAACATGAAGGTATTTTAGATGGAGGTTGTAATGAAGGAAGGCACAATGCACAACCATAGGTAACAACATCGATACACTCTTCTTTAAAGAGTGCGTCGTACCTTCCATTCATGGAACTCTCCATTGAAAACACATTGCATATGCATAGATACATTTGAAAATACATTTCCATATATGTTTTCTTTGGTTATAATTGTCGACAAGTCACTATTGGAAAAAGTATTTGTGTATGCAAATTTTTATTTTCTAGACTTTTTTTTACCCCACACTATGGTTTTATATTTCTAAGTAGCAAATCCCTATATTTTCATCCAATGCATGATGTCGATTGTGGTGCCTTGGATCTTATTCCTTCTAGGCTAAAAAAATAATTGTTAGAATGAAAGGTTCTATATTGGGCGTAATAAGCAACATTGGTTTCACCATTGATCATAAACCAGAAATTTGTAGACACACTGGAGGTCATACAATTGAGGAGACTTCTTTTTTAGAAGAGAATTTAAGTATTAAATTATGTATCATTACACTTGACAAATTACTAGTATATGCAACATGGTTTAACACTAAAAATGCTTTGTTGAAAAGAAGTCTCTTCAATGCATAGTATTACTAGTAGTTTCTATTGAGAAACAAGTTCAGTATTGCAATTGATGCATTTTCTTTTGAATTAGCCACTTCTCCATTGAGATTTCTTTCACAAGGCTCCATGACCCACTATGGTGGGGTGGAGAGCAGTCATTCCTTTGGTCTGTTTCATTTTGTATTTCCTATTTGTTCATTGGTTGCATTATTGCTCTTTTAGTTGGAGTTTGGAAGCACTTTTAAAAAAATTGCATATGGATAGATACATTTACATATACATATACATATATGTATGTTTTGGTTGTTTTCCATAAGACATTGTTGAAAAAATAATTGTTGTGTGTGGGTTTTCCTTTCTTTTCGCATGAATTTATTATTGTGGATTCTTTTGTTTTATGAGTTTTCCATCTAGGCCACTGTTGAAACCAATATTGTTTCATTTATGGTTTTTGTTTTGTGTTAATGGTTGGAACACAGTAAAATAGTTAATTTTATACACTTTATATTATTTTCCATAGGGCCTTATTGAGTTTTGCTATCTACCTTTGGCTAGTTTGTTGTGTATTCAATTAGCTTGACCCCTTTACTTATGCCATTTCCCTTTAAGTTAGTGTCTAAAATCATTTTATTGTTTTCTTAATAATATTATTGTAGGGTCCTCAACCTTGTTCAGGTTCCAATGTTGCATCAAGTGTGGATCATAAAAAGATAGTAAAATGCCAAAGAAACCAACTTTATTATGTGCGCCATAGAGACCAGATTTGCACAAGTTGGTGAGCCAAGTACTTGCAGGAAAGAGGCATTGTAGACCGACCTAGCTTGGCCCTGCATGTCCAAATAAGCACACCATAATTGCAACTAATCTCGCTGGCAGAACTTGCTAACTACTATACCCTCGCAACCCCCATCCCTTTCCAACTCCTACACAACCATCACAATGAAGCTGCCTCCACAATACCTAGTTGTACACCACCACAAATCCTTGCTGAGCATGGCTTTCCATCCACATCATCAACCACCCACCACTCAAGCATCATGTTTGGTGGAATTTTTCATGTTGCAATGTAGTCCTTCTGTCGGTGCATCAATGCTTTGTCTGATTTGAAAATTTGTATGTTCACAAGGAAAGCTACACCTACATGAGAGCTCAAGCATCCAATGCATACACCATGTTTTTGTATTATTCTTCTGAAAAGGGTGTCCATAGATTTAGTTTAATGGACAAGATGGATCCAGGCCCACAACCACCCATCCATGCAAAGCTTACTCAAGTTGAAGAAATGCTTATAGCTAGAGTTGCTCCAATTTTGCATGTAACCCATGCTAGAGGAGGCTAATACAAATATAGTGGCCATACTATGAGCTTCCCTCAAGACATCATGACCATTGCAACTTTATTACTACATTGTCTACATGATATTGAAGTGGTGATTGTGTGAAGAATTGGAATTCAAGGGATAAACTATGATTGCTATGTTGAAAAACATAATATCATGGCTGCATTAATATACAAAATTGAGAATGACCCATACTATAGTGATTTTGCAATAGATTGTGATGCTTTAAATTTTTTTCCTACTATAAGTACTAACATCTCTAATCTTCTTGGCACAATGAAAGAACTGACACATAACACAACTAAACTAATGGCTACTCCAGAAAGTGCTATTAATGAGGAAGCCAAGATTGAGGATTCATCATCATTTATTCTACCAATGCCCAACCCTCCTTGAGAATTGTAGGAAATTAGAGATTCCTTACAAATTAAAGACATTCGTCAAAATAATTTTCCTTGGCTTGAGATAAATTCTAGCCCTATAAATAAATATAATACAAAAGGGTTATTAAGCATGGCTTTTCCAATCTTATTCCCCACTAGCGCGAAAATGCCCCTACAATTGAGAACCATATAGATCCACTTACATGAATATGCATTGCACTTGATGAGAGACCATGATAATAGATTTGGGAGGCATGCCATATTTAGATATTACCTTTATAATTTGATAATGAGACATCGAAGCCAACAATTAGCTTTAGTTTCTATGAAAACAAACTTGGAGGAAAGGATACCAAAGTCTATTGTTGCTTTGTGACAATTACTTTGGGAGACATCAAACATCTAGATAGCAAACCAAATTGTTTGATTTAGTGCATCTCTATGAGGAACACACTCATATTGGGGCAAGTTTCATCAAGATCTTGTGGCAATTGTCCACTAGCTTTGTACAACAACTCTTTTCTTCACTTTGAGCTCCACAGACACAAAATGGTCTGATTTGCATAGGGTAATTGATCCTCATGCCCAGTTGCATATGCCATACTCCCAAAGATGCTTCATAGAGAATTTTGTATAGAACCCACACATAACAATCTTGTACATGTACTTGTGATTCACCATTTTCCATGAAGAGGTTATTGAGAGGCTTTTCCACAGAAAGGACTACTGGTATAGGTATGAGTGGAAACATCATGGATCAACACATGTCCATGGTTTCTTGTGGCTACCAAGTGCCCCAAATATGGAAATACTTGATTAGTCCAACCCACATGAGCTTCAATAGGAAAAAAACTTCTTTGATCACTATATTTCAACATGGAACCTTTGTTCCCCAGATTAGCTAATATCAAGAGTCCACCACTCACCTTTGGAGGACCCGTGCTTGCTTAATACTATGCAAATATATTGCATGGATCCAATGGTGGATTATGAACAACTATTGAACATGGTGCAAAGGCATACCAAGTGTACTCAATTCACTTGTCTTAGGAAAAAAGGCCACCAATTACAATGTCGCTACAAATCTCCATGGAATACACAACCATCATCGACATTGGTAATTGATAGTGAATTGAAAAAATCATATAAGCCAACAAGAAATGATGAGTGTGTTAATATCCACAACCCTGAGATGCCAAGAAATTTGGTGAGAAAATGTTGATTTCCAACTAGTCTTGTCTAGACAAATTATGCTAAACTACATTTCCAAATATGCATCAAAGTTTGAAAAAAATCTGAAAGCTATATTGATATCTTGCAGAGGCTTGCAAATGTAAATTCATTTGGGGATAAAGTGTTTCTTTCCTAACAAAATTTGATGATGAACTTGGTTGCAGATTGTGACATTAGTGCACAAGAAACATGCCATATGCTACAAAGGTTGCCCCTTGTCATCTCAAGCTGGATTTTCCTTCCTTTGAATGTTAGCAAGCAAACATTTCACTGTTTGAAAATAGTTGATACTGGTGATGAGCTTGCAAGTGGTTATATTCATTCCTACATAAAAAGACCAACTAAAATGGAGACAATATCCCTTATTCAATCTGCACAACTGTATACATATCAAAAAAATTGCAAAGGTGCAACCTGGCATGCCCGACCACAACCTACTATTATCATTGTTTACCCACTTTTCAAAACCGCCCCTTGGAGAAAAGTGATTTCTTTGAAACATTTTGTTGATCAGAATTGCTACTATACAAGCCTTTCTAGAATGTCAAGGAATACATAAGCCTCACGAGATAAAGCATAACATAGAATTGGAGGCTATTTTATGCTACTGGCTATGACGCTTGGCTGTCAATAGAGTTATTGCTCCCCTACTGATGAAGAGGATGGTGATAGTGATATTGGTAGTGCACAATCTTTGCCTCCCGTAGATGAATATGAATGGGAGTTACTTTCTCAGCTTGGTGCTACAAACAATGTTTATTTTGACCAACTACAACTATTGGGTAGATGAGACTTTGATCTACATCACAAGTGGGACACACACAATGTTCCAAAGAATTTGGATAACATTGTCAAATAGTTTATTTCAACAACTAAATTGCATATAACTGAAGACACTCTTTGCTTGTTGGTAATGCCTAGACTTTGTCATCAGCTATCTCTAAGAAAAAACTTGCTTTCAATATTATTGAACAACACCATATTGACCCATCTTCATCATCACCATTGCAAATGATCATTGAAGGAACTACTAGAACTGGTAAATCATTCCTTATCGATAAGATCCTGAGAGCAATAAATACATCGCTGAATCAAAGAATGAATCCTTTGCTTTCTTTGGCACCAACGAGGGTGGCTGCTTACAATATTCACGCCTCCATAGTGCATACAACTCTCTAGATACCAATTAGAGATATGAATCCATTAAAAGTACAACCATTAACCATATTTCAAGAGGACTTCAAACATATTAAGTACATCTTAATTGATGAAATGAGCTTCTTGGGGCCCAAGTTGTTGCTTAAAATAGATAGTTGATTGTGGCAAGCATTCCCTTCTAGACATATGCAACCATTTGGTGGTGTCTCTATTATACTCATGGGTGACTTGGCACAACTACCTCCTATTTTGTACAAGCCTATCTATGCTTCCCACTCCATAGCATTGGCTCTTTGGCACACTTTTAATATCGTTGTCACACTTGAAATTGTCTTTCATTAGCATGGACAATCTGATACATAACAACAATTTTGTACACTCCTTTTGAATATTAGAAATTGTCAAACATCCTAGTTTAACTAGAAAATTCTTATGAAGCAAACAAAATCCATGATTTTAGCTAAGAAAAACCAAGAGTTTGATGAGGCTATCCACTTATTCCCAACAAATAGGTTGGTTGCTTTGCACAATAGGAAAATACTTCAATAGTTAAATGTTCCAATTTTAATTAGTTCTGCTAAAAGTTCTCAACAAAACACACTTGATTATGGTGATGATGAACAACTTCAAGTAGATATCTTGCTTACAATTGGCCAACAAGTAATTTTGACAACAAATTTGTGGGTGGCAGTTGGCTTGGTTAATGGATCATCTAGTTTAGTGAAGGCTATTGTATATGATAGGGGTGTTAAACCACCTCAATTTCTTGAGTATGTTGTTTTCGACTTCTAAAGCTACATTGGCCTAGCAAGGGATCAAGACAATCCAAGAGTCAACCCGATTCCCCCAATCACACGGGACAGCTGAAGGAAGCTCCCCTTGACAATGGCTTGGGTGATAACAATACATAAATCTTAAGGCTTGACATTAGAGAGAGCTACAATAGATATTAGAACTAAATAAAGGAAAGGACTAACATTCACAAACCTCTCTTGTGTTAAATCAATAGCAGGAATATGCATAGATCCACCTTTCTCTTTTGATAGATACTATATATTACATTCCAACAAATACAATGCACTTTGAATCAAAGAAGAGGATCACCTCCAACAATTGTCTGCATTTCTATCATGATGAAATGTTTTTGTTCTTTACAGTAACTATACCACTTCTCCTTTTCCTTTTCATTTAAATGCTTTTACAATTCCCCCCATTCCTAATTTTCCTTCTTTCTTCTTCACTCCATAGTGCAGTTGCAATCACTCCTACCAAGATAGCCAAGGTTTTACTTCTACAGTGATTGCTAAGAGAAGTTTCTATTCAACTATTGCCTTGTGTTTCCCCTTGCCTCCAACAACAAATGTTGATTCCTTTGTGTTCCTCACTTGACCAAAATATTATCTATATTTATTTTTTCTCTCAATACCTTCCTCTCCTTTACCCAATAATGTTGCTTCCAGTGCTATCACCCTTGAAAAATTTGTTTTAACTATATTAGGTTCCAATAGATTTAGATTGCAAACATTTTCAGCTGTAACTATAGATCTTGACAATTCTTAATAGCTTCATGCTCACAAGTTTTCCATGGTGTCCAAGTTGCAACTATATTCCATTTGTATACAAGGTAAGGCTATATTTCATTCTTTCCATCTCTTCTTTCACAACTACATTTGAAATTCTTTGTCACAAATGCTACAACTGTATATATTTTTAAAAATGGATAACATTGATTTCAGCTCAACAAAATTGTCAAGTTCTAGAAGATAATTATATGGAAGGCATAATTCTCCAAGTATTGTCTCTTTCTCTCTGCAAAAGGTATGGCCGCATCTTTTTTATATGATCTCTTCTATTGCAGATACATTAGATATTATTTGTTATAAACTATAGAGCTGTTTATATTTCCTCATTTAGATATTGTCTGTTAATGACACATGTTTGTTGCACTGAACTTCAAATTTTCCTTGTGTCTAACTTTATTTCATTGAAACCATTTTAGATTGCAAATGTACATTCTGAAGTATAGATACACATCTCTGCAATACTAAATAGCTTTGTAATCACATGTTTGGCATGGTCTACAAACTACAACTACATTCTATTTAGATAGATGGTAGGGATAGATGTTCTTTATTCCCTCTCTTATTTCACAACTACATGTCAAATTGTTTGTCATAAACAATACAACTATATATATATTTCTCAAAATGCAAAAGACTAATTGCAACTAAATAAAATTTCTAGGTTAATGCTATGACATTTCCACAATCCATAATGCTTTAGATTTGTTGTTACTGGATGTTTGATTATGTTTTTGTTTGTGGATGGAAAAACTCACACATAATCAAATATCCAGAAACAACATATATTAAGCAAAAATTATCAAGTTCTGAAACATTGGTTTCACCATTGATCATAGTGGTTGGAAATGTATGTTCTTGCTCGGGGGTTTAGCGATAGTCCATGCAGCTACATGACCCAATATGGTGGGGTGGAGAGTAAGCCTTCTTTTCTTTTGTTCATGCTATATCTCATTGCACCCACAAGGTATGCCTACATCTTATTTATTTAATGCCTTTTGTTGGACATGCATTGCATACTATTTGTTATAAATTATAGAACTCTTTATTTTCCTTGCTTTACATATTGTCTACCAACTACACATATTCATTGCACTAAACTTCACATTTCCTTTTGTTTTTTTGCAGACCACATTCAAAACAAACAAATGTTGTTTCACATAAGATAGTATTGTTCTAGTGAATGATCTTTTATCTCGGCTTATATTCATTAGTACTATGGACCTTTTCGCAACATTAGATCTTCTATGAGGTCAGCCTCACCACAAGTTCAGTATTCAAATTACATTATGGGTATTTTGAGGAAGTAATGTTTCGTAAATGACCCTTGAGAATGATTAGAAATAAAATAAAAATATATAGTTTCAAATTTTTGTATCAATCTTCAACAAGATTGTGTGGATGCAATTATCTCTTTATTCTTAAGGTTCCACATTGCTCATGCAAATACACTTATTTGACATTTCAATTACATTCTAAGCTTTTAAATAATTGCATTACCTTTGGTCGCATCAATGTTCCATATAACACTTACAATACAACTTTTACATGGCTTTATCGCTGCAAATTTTTTACTTTTGTGGGTTTTTCCATCTCATTTGCTGTTGAAACTGATACTGTTTGATTTATGGCTTTTGTTTTGTGGCTATGGTTGCAATGGAGTAAAATAGTTAATGTTATACAATTTATGTGAATATATTGTTGCATTTTCAATTTGGTGCTCTTGAACAGTCTACATTTTTCCATAGGTTTGTTACTGTGGATCTTGCTCTTTTGTGAAAATTGTTACTAAAACAAATATTCTTCATTTATGGCTTCTATTTTCTACATATCCCTGCAATGCAATAAAATAGTTATTTTTATACAGTTTATCTTTCTTTCTGTAAGAAATTGTTGATTGTTGTTCTCTTCCTTGGGCTATATTGTTTCATTTTCAAACAACATGTTGAAAGCACTGTATTGTTTCAATATTTTGTAAGGTGTTGCCACAAAATACTATATTTTTTGTTGCATTCCTTTTTGTGGAATGTTCCATGCAACAAGTATGCACCACTATGTATCAATCGTGTTTGTATCTACTATAGCATACATACATATCTACACATAGGTGAAATACATTATCCACTGCTACATACAATGTATCAGTATGTAACTATGTTGTTTGCATCTGCTATGACATATCTCGAGCTTTGCACATGCCTTTGTTAGTTATTGTTCCCAATGGTGAAATTGATGTTCTAATCTGGTTTCATCCTCACCATCTACATGTCGCTTCCATTTCCTGTTCCGCTCTACCTATTAGCTCAACGTTGTGTGTTACTACACTAAACTGGTAGTTATATTATGTATTAAGTTGAAAAATTTAATGCAATTTATCAAGGTCTGATGGTGTCCACGTGAAGGAATTTTTTTTAATTTGAATTATGTTAGAAATTAATTAGATGAGAGAGGCCACTAGTTGTGTAGGGTCCAATAGTCATGCAGTCAATTGTGGTTATTCATATTATTGCTAGAATGAATTAATATTATATCTTGTATATATTCATTTCACATATTAATCAAAATATTGCCAAATATTTGACATTATGGGACCAATATTTTTTCAATTCAAAACTTATAATCTTCAAGTAAAAAACATAAATAAATTCATGAATAAGTGAAATAAATATTTTCTCTCAAATAATATATCATAACTATCCACTATAAGTGTGTCATTTATAAAATTAAATGCTCATTTGATAAAAAAAAACACTCATTTAAACAAGTATTGTTATCATAGTGAAAAAATATTGTTCTTATGTGTACAACTATGGGTGCTACCATAATAGTGGTTTACACTTTCTAGGTGATCCTGATTTTTACTAAAATCACATATTTTTAGAAAATATAATGATTTAAGCCTTGAAAAGTTTCATTTAAAGGATTCCAATTGAAGAGGGTTTGATCAAAGCACCTTAGACCAAGCCCCCTTGGATAGAACTACGCTAGTTTTGAACCATACCTATAATAGAGTCCCCTTTATACCAATCAAAATGCTGATAAAAAACCACTTTTGATTTACCTTTTGGGGGATCAAATGAATTCATTTAAATTTTTTTTTTGTAAGTATGTAGTCCTTATTATAAGCTTTCAAAAAAGTATAATTTTAATTAAATTTAATTTGATTATTAAATTTATTTTTATTTCTTGTGAATGTAGGTTTTTCACCGAAAATCAAGCTCTCTATTTTGCACATGTGGAAAAATAGAGAAAAAATGAGTGCACTAGATATTGAATTCCTTGATCCAACAAAAAAAACTTGAAATTTGATATATACGAAAAAAATTATGCATTATATAGTCTCTCTATGTTTGAATTGTAATTGGTTTGAATTCAATACTTGATTAAGGAAAAATATTTAATAAAAAACTATGAAACCAATTGGAAGGACTAGATATCGTAGTTACACATCTAAATTTGAAAATAATAGAATTTTATCCTTCATGGAAAAAATTTGTGTTATAGGGTGAGTGTCACTCCTTAAAAATGGCGTTTACTGAAAAAAACTAGTTTTTAAAGGAGATGGAAAAAGAAGTGCAATCTGATTCCAAAAATTTTGAAAAAAATATATTTAGAATCTATAGAAAAAATGTCACAAATGACTAGTTTGCATCATCTTCAAGTTCCTCACGGTTTAGCCACTATAGGTGTCTGAAAGTGAAGATTTAGCTAGAAAAAATTAGTTCAGTGTCGAGTTTGGCCAAAAATTGTAAACCAATATTGTGGGATCACCCCTATTGGAGTAGAAATATACAAGCATTGAAGTATTTCATATTAATAGCTTGTCCTATCACAAATATAAAAGGTGAGCACAAAAGATATCATGTAATTTTTCAATAAATGTGAAGGATTTTCAAAAGAATTTAGTGTTCAACTATTGGTCCATTTATGTTTAATATAAGTTGTATTTCAAATAATTATTTGTTGTTTTATAACAATAAACAATTTTTATGTGTTTAACTATTGGCCCATTTATGTTGAATATAAAAGCTAGAGATAACAAAGATGTATGGTTAACAATAATTATTTGGTCAATTTAAGTTGCATATAAGTTTTATTTTAAATAAAAATGATATTCTACAAGTAACAAATGATATTTTTTTGTTGAAGTACTAGGGATACGATGATTAAGTTTTGGTCAAATCTTTAAAAAGTCAAATTTTGGACACTTCTCAGTGGATGTACTGATGTGGCAAGTTGCATGATGAGTCACACCTCCAAACCTTAGTTATAGATAGATAAGAGGCTAGTCCACATTTTCTGTAACGCCCGTCGTGCAAACCCCAGAGAACACACATGACGCAAAAAAAATTTTTTAAAAAACAATTACATTAAACATGCAATAACATTAAACCATAACCACATAGCATATTTCATAGCATTAACACAACTAGTTCTCTGGGGCATGCGAGGTTACATCGCAATAACTAAACAGAAATAAAAATAAAGATTCCAACAATATCATTTATAATGATAACCGAGGATAATGATACATCCAATAACCATGATGCGAGAATAATAAACATCACATAATTACATCCATGATAACTCTCTTAAAAGAGTTACAAATGATCCTAACTATTACATCATTGTTTAAATATTACATTACAATCTTGATAATTGAATTACATCGAATTTCCCAGCATGGGGATTGATACAAGTATAATGAAATATAAAGTACAACTGATCACTGGTACACCTCCACTGTGGAAAGCTGAGAAGACAAGACGCTGATGGGGAACCCAACAGGTGCGGAGCACGTTCCACCCAACCATGTGAATTACAAGTAACTCACCCCCCGTGCTCAGAGGTGATGAGGAAGTGAACCCGACCATGAATGTCAGCCCGACTCAATAACAACATGATACAAAATGAGTACAACTCAAGCATGCCATGCACAACCATCGACGTTCTCAAATCACATAATAAGTAAAACCAAGTAACTCATCACGATAACATGAAGTACTATCACTTAACAATCATGAATCAAATTCACAAGACTTCAAAGAAACATCATAAAGAGATAACATCCAGAGAAACCGAACCAACACCCAAAATACATTTCCAAATAAATCAGAACCAATAAAAAGAATACGATTCTGTAATAACTCTGAATCAACCATTCAATACACCATTCCATAAGCAACAAGAAACAAGTCAGACGGGTGTCAAGTAGGGAGGGTCATCACATAACTCTCATGGGATCCCCTGGCTCTTCCTCCAACTGAGGTGCCAGCACCCACCTATGGATTCCCTATCCCTAAAATCAGAAAAACATAAAAATAACAATATCTAGAGGCGACAAGAAACAAGGACAAGGATGTCTAGTGGAGAGTGTCATCGCATAGCCCTCATGAGATCCCCTGGCCCTTCCTCCAACTAAGGCGCTGGCACCCATCTATGGATCCCCTGGCCCTTCCTCCTACTGAGGCGTCGGCACCATAGGGTAGCTAATGCGGAGCCGATAATCTCTCATGAAGACGAGACTATGACTTTGCCGACCATGGCCTACTCAGTCTATCACTAGTCTACGGTATCCCTAATGCATAGACGAGGAATCCAGTTTTAATTATCTTGTATGTTTTACTACCCATCCCCCTAAATTCTATTTTTAGGTTATCACTTGTTTAACTACTCTTACGTGGGTTCCCCTGGCACTTCCTCTTACCCGAGGCGCTGGCGCCCATGAAGAGCCACTCTCCCTATGACCCCTAACATATCTCAAATCGGCAAGGATTGAACTAAATCATAAAAACATAATACTCGAATCCACACACGCGAGGTATTACTCCTCTCACGACAAACCACAATAGGCTATCATAAGAAAACGTTCAACCCTTCCAAGCATAATCATTAAGCTTCAAAACCAAAGATATAACTAAGACAAAGCCAATCTTCAAAACTAAACATGCCTCTGGACTAGGGTTACAAGACAATTAGGGTTCCCACATAGACAACACAAATGATAAAGAAGAATAAAGCATAACGGGAAAATTTACATCCTACTTTGCAAGATTACACCAGTAAGGTTAAAACCATTCCCAAGGAATAACCCAAAACGATTGTCACAATAAAACCCACAATCACAACTAAATGCTAAAGCTTATCTAACATATTTATTTAGATCAAATAATAATTAAACATTGCCCATTTTCAATATATACAAATTTCCTAAATAGGAACAAAATTGAATATTTTAATCCCATCTAAAATTACATTCTTACCATGTAATAAATTACACCAAAATTAAGTAATCATCATAATCTCATTTGAATAAATAATATTAAATAATTATAATTTTATTCTATTTATTTTATTTTTATTTTACTTTTTTAAATAAAACACATTATAATTAAATTTCCAAAAAATAAAAATTTAAAAAGAACCATATTGAATATATATATATATATATTTAAAATAAACAATAAATAAATAAATAAATAAAATAAAATAAAATAAAAACTAAAACAAAAAGAAACATTAAATAAGACACAGGGTCGTAGCCCTTACTGCACGCAGCAGTCTTATTGACTGCTATGAGCAGTACCGTGTGCAGGGGCGAGGCCGAGGGTACGGCCTTGGCCATCCCTTCGCCCTCCCTGCACTCTATCTTATACATATTTTTTTTTATAAAAACATAATTTTGGTGTAAAAACTTAATATAACCCCAAATAAAATATATAATAATAAATTTTGATTTTTGGGCAAATTCATAACCAAACAAAATACGGAAAATTGTGATTTCAAACAAATTTAAACATATATATGACAGGCGTACGGCCGACGGCCGACGCACAGTCATATTAAATTTGAGAAACAATATAAACCAATCATGGATATATATATATATCAGTATATAAATATATAAAAATACATACAAATATTTTAATATACTGGGAAGGAGTACAGAGGGTAAATACAGAATAAAAAGGGAAAAATACAAAACAATGAATAGATTCAACCTTATTTAAAATTTGTATATATATACATTTCTAAAACCCCAAATTTTATTATTTTCAACAAAAGTATCATTTTCCTAAAATCTTATTTTTTGTTGAGTTGGAAATTTCAGATGATCAGGGTTTCTTTTGTTTTGACAAGAATTTGCACAGTATAGTAACTATGATTCTCTTTGTTTCCAGTCTAATAACTTGCCCTAGTTTTTAGTTCAACAGAAGTTTTCCATATTCACAAAAATTGTTTTTTAAATAAAGTTTATTTTTCTTTTCTGAAGCAAACAGATAAAAGAAAGGGTACGAGAAGAAGACTACGAGAGGAACCTGGAGTCCAATGAAAATCTGAAGATACCTGCTTGACTCTAATGCCCTCGAACTCGATTCCAATTCTTAGTCCAGAATGAACTCCCCAAGACAACACCAGCCACAGATTGAAGACAAATTTCCTTCCTAAAGCTCTCCTCAGATAATAGCAAAAGATTCCAAACTAATCTCTTCAGATTCAAAATACCTCAACAATGGCTTGAGCAACTTCCACTTTCTGATCTTCTCTGTGTGTGTGTGAACCTCTCAAAATTCATAATAATATAAAAATATATTCCCCTTTCCTCAAAAACTCTCAAAAATCAAAATTAAAAGAAAATCAATTCTTTAAAAGCTAGCTTTTTCCCAGATCTCTATTCCTATTGGCTCACATAGTCTTTTTTATTCTTTTATTTGTTTTATTGCTTTAATTTCTATTTTTGCAACTTTTCTTGCTCCTCACATTACATATTTAATTTAAATAAATTATTCTCATAATTATCCACCACCAAATAATTGATTAAAATAATTAAACCATATTTAATATTTAATTATTATTTAATTGCAATATATTATTTTCAAAATAATTAAATCATCTAAATATATATATATAAGAATTTAATCTAACATTGAAATAAATAATTATTTCATCATTAAAATGAATCATAACTTATACAATGCTACCTTGACAAAATACGACATAACACATAATGCCAAACACAAATGACAACAATTACAAAAAGTAAACAATACCAAACAACGAGACGACCTGACATCATGAGACGGGAGGACTTCATCGTCACCTCTGTATCAACATTTAATCGTTGGGTTATTGGTGCTCACCCTGTCCTGCCGAAGCAGGTGGAATCAAGACTTGTACCTGCAAATCCTGCATACAAACGAAGTTGTGTACATGTGCATACATATATATATAATCATCAAAACATTAAATCGAAGTACTGCATTGTGAGAAGGAATCGCAAGATAGCAGGGCACTCGAGAACGAGTGATGCCATATTGTCCTTCATCACACCTACTCTAACAATTATAATATAACCAATAAATCAACATTTCTAACTAACAATCATCTCATAACATATCTAATTAATTCACTGTGTCATATCATAATTCAAAAAATCAACTAATATCACCAACCACAATGTCATATAAAATAATCAAATCCACTAATGTATAAGCATAATCATCAATAGTCTACCAATCAAACCACCAACCAAACAATAATAGTATCATCAAATGTCTAACTAACCAAATCAAACAATACTAGTACCATAAGAGTAACTAAGCCAAAGCACAGAAAATAAAAAGTTTAAACAGTATGAGGGGTATTACATTTTCACTATTATTGTAATTTTCATAGATTATGAAGAAATATAACTATTATGATATCTATTACGTGAGATCAAGAGAAAAAATAGTTATAAAGAAACTAGAATATATACATACATAAATAATATTTATATTTATAATATCATCACTTATAAATTGAATTTATTTTTAAAAAAGCACAGTACAAATTTTCTTAACTTCTTAGAATATAATATAGTAAAACAATTTATACCATTTATAATATATTTTTTTTCCATAATATTATACAACTTTTAATATCTTATTTATAATCTATTATAAAATATTAAGAGTTTGAATTTCTATAATCTAATATTTCAATTCTAACTTTGTATTATTTTTTAAAATTTTAATTTTATATTAATACTTATTACTATAAAAGTCTCGTTATTGTTAACTTTTTTCATAATTTAATATTAAAAATATATTTAATATCTTTCTCATGTTTTAAAAATCTAGTATTCATTTTTTTTTTATGTATTAATTATCTTGTTATCATCATTTTATGATATTTTTAAAATTATTATAATGTAATTTTTTAATTTATTAATAATATAATTTAATTGCTATTGATTAAAATTTATTTTTAATAATGTCTTTATATTAATATTATAATACCACACAATGAGCACAACTTCACACTAGAATTGCTTAATTAGCTGATAGGCTATCTTGTTTGAAGTTTCTGTCAGGAATTTCATCAGCCCAATTATGAAATGGATTTGTTAGCGACAGAGATGTCTTGGCCGGTGGTGACTTGACCGAGTTTTTTTGTGGTAACATGGAGCTCCAGAGTTATGTGGGTTGGCGGTCATGGATTTGGTGTCCTCGATACACGAAAGCTGAAATGTATGTGTTTACTCGCGAGAGTGTTAATGCATTTTGTGGTTGTTGTATGATGGAGGCGAGGGTAGTAAATGTAGGAGGATGAAGTAAATGCAATATTGAGTGTTGCATTGTGGGAAAGTATACTTTCATTAAGTTGTATTGTGGAAATAACTATTGTGGTGTTGGTTTCATAGCAAACTTGTTAAAATAATCGTGTTCGGCTCCATTTTTTTACCATATTGTAGGGTTTTACAATTGTTGTGCTGTGAAATCTATAAGTCATTTTGCATGGGTATTTTTCTTAAATGATTAATTTATTGTTCATGTCTTTTATTTTCTACTCATTGTTCCTTTTGGTAGTAGGTTGGAGGGTTTTAACACTCGTGTGCTACGAAATGTGCAAGAAGGTATATTGAGTAAGTTGCATTGTCAAAAGAGCCATTGTGGTGTTGGTTTGATACCAGACTATTGTGGAAATCATTGCCTTCGACTAAGTTTTATAGAAGATTGGAGGGCTTTAAGAGTGTTGTGCTCTAGAATTTGTAAGTCATTTTAGATGGGTATGGATAGATTTATTGCAATTAAATCTTGTTTCTTTCATTAAAAAATATGGTTAAGGTTAGTAAACTTTTTGGGTTTTGTTTATTGTTTGCAGTTATTGTGCTCCACAATCTATAAGTCATTTTACATGGGTATTTTGCGTAAATGAGTAATTTATTGTTCAGGTGTTTTTCTCTTTGCTTATTGTTGCTTGTTATATGTTTCTATGTTTGTTGTTATACCTATTTTGGAGAGTTGAAAGACATTATGGCTTTGTATGATAAAAAAGAAATAGGTTTACCTGACACTATTCAAAAAGGCATAGGTGAAATAAATGGTGTATGGATGCATTTAATGCTAGTAAATATTCTTTCTTTCATCAAAAAATATGGTTAGGGTTAGTCAATTTTTGACGGTGTGTTTATTGTTTGTAGTTATCTTTATGCATCTTTGGCGGTATTTCCATGACCACAAATCATATTCACAGCTGGGTTGATGAAATTCCCCGTGGAAACTTCAAACAAATAGCCTATTAGCTAAGAATATAAAGGTGAACAGATAAAAGAGTTATTAGAATAACACTTAAAAGCTAGGAAACTTTTGTTTTTGTCCAAGCTAATATAGATTAACATAGGAGTGATATATATGTATATATATATGTAGAGGGTTAGTATGAAATTTGTTAAGTGTTACGGTAATAGCTCTTTTAGAATTTATCTTTTTCTATGGAAGGTTGTTATAACAAATTGTTTTTTGTCGTGGTTATTTCTTCTTAATGGAACATGTTATGTCTCTTATATGAATATGTTTCCTGATATGCATTTTTCCCTAGACTATTTTAGGTTTCCCATAAGAAACTATTCTTCATGGTATTCTTTTTTCGAGTTCATCATAGCAAACTATTCATTATTGTAGTTTTCCTCTTCTATTCTCCATATTTTAAAGTTATACTTAATGTGGGTTTTTGAACATGTGTCATGTTTGTGTGATTGTTAAGTCCTTTTGTAATAGCTCTTTTCCAATTTCCCTCTTTGTTTGATCTATTTGGAGTTCCCCATAAGAAATTGGTCTTCATCATTATAGTTTTCCTATTCTATTCTCCATATTTTAAAGTTCTATTTAATGTGGGTTTTCCAGCATGTGTCATTTTCTTGTGATTGTTAAGTGTTTTCCCAATAGGTCTTTTCTAATTTCCCTTCACGAATAAATTTTAGAAATGGACATCTACGAATGTGAAACTCCTTACAAAGAATATTCAAAGTAAAGAACCCAATTCAAGTCAAATGCATGTATAGATTTGAGTTTGTAGCATATTCCTACTTACCTGGAATTCTATCAGCAATATCTCTTTTCCAATTTCCCTTTTTGTCTGAACTGTTTGGAGTTCCCCATAATAAATTTGTCTTCATCATCATAGTTTTTCTGTTCTATTCTCCATATTTTAAAGTTCTATTTAATGTGGGTTTTGTAGCGTGTCATTTTCCTATGATTGTTAAGTGTTTTCCCAAAAGGTCTTTTCCAATTTCCCTTGATGAAATTTTTTTAGAAATGAACATCTATGTATGTAAAACTCCTTACAAAGAATATTCAAAGTAAAGAATCCAGTTCAAGTCAAACGCATGTATAGATTTGTGTTTGCAACATATTCTTGCTTACCTGGAATTCTATCACTATCTAGAGAAGGTGTAATAGGAAATTGTATGTAACAGTTCGCTTCTCAATTCAAAATTCAAGCTATATGATTTGCCACTAAATATTATAGGAAAAATAGGAAAATTGTAAAAAAACTATTAGAAAAAGACTTAAGAATCATATGTAAATCATAGATGATTGAAAACCCCCACTAAATATATTCATACAAGACAAGCAGTCTATGTAATAGTTGGATTGTCAATTCAAAAATCAAGCTACATTCTTTGGCAACAAACCCAGATTAAATACCACTTGTAAAGCCAATGAGTAGCAATAACTTGTACAAAATGCATATAACACCACACACTCAGTTGGAAAATTGAACTACATTGCCTAACAATAAATATTCTAGACAAATAGAGAAATTGTAAAAGAGCTATTATAGGGAAAATCCTATTCACAATTGGGCTGACAAAAAATCCCATCGGGAACTTCAAACAGATACATTTAATAGATAAAAGAGATATTAGAAAGAATAAAACTTAACACCCACCAAACTAATTCTAACATATGTTAATCTAAAATTGGTCCTATGTTAATGGGTGTAACAACAAAGATGCATAGAGAGAACTAAAACAATAAACAGAGGGCGATAAAATTACTAACCCTAATTATATTTTTTTTACCAAAGAAACAAGCTTTAACTATAATTGTTCCTATGTAACAGGTATGAGGCCATATATATATAATCACTCCTATGTTAATCTACAATTGTCCTATGTCTGCGTCTTCCATTTTTGAGATTTTAAAGTACTATTTAATGCAGGTTTTCAAACATATTTATGTATTGAATTTTCTGATCCTTGTTGGAAAATATACATATAGGTAGATATATATATCCATATATACAAACAAAGACCACTATGATTTGTTTGACAATGCAACATGAATTTATATATATGTTGTGGGGGTGTTAATTCATTTTGTCATTGTTGTACACTGGGTTGGAAAAAGTAAATGCAATATTGAGTGTTGCAGTGTGGGAAAGAATAATTTGTTTAAGTTGTATTGTCAAAACACCCACTCTGGTGTTGGTTTCATAGCAAACTATTATAAAAATTTCCACCTTTAGCTATGTGGTTGATTTCACAATAGGTTTGAGGCTTTTAAAATTCTTGTTCTCCATAATTTGTAAGTCGCTTTATGTGGGTGTTTCATAAATGATTTATTTATTGTTTATGTTAAAATTGTTGTTCTTCAGAATCTATAAGTCATTTTACATGGCTATTGCAGTGTGGGAAAGTATAGCCTGAAATGTGCCAAAAAAATATTGATTGAGTTGAATTGTCGAAACAACCATTGTGGTGTTGTTTGTTTGCAATATATGTATACATATGTGTATCTGTGTATGTTTCGAAGCATGGGTTTTCACATATAGTTCACATTGTATGTTATGTATATATATATGATTTTTAAGTGTTTTTGTAATAGCTCTTTTCCAATTTCCCTTTTTCTCTCAACTATTTGAAGCTCCCCATAACAAATTGTTCCTCATGATATTCTTTTTTACAATTCCCCATAACAAATCTTTATTATCGTAGCCCGCATAATTACGAAGCTCCACATCACCATCAAAGAAAAACTAGGCCAAGTTGCCTCAAGGTAGTTTCAGAATTTCCCTCTTTGTTTATAATACCAAGTGCCACATAATGCAACTTGAATTTAGATTTGACAAGCCAACTGTTACATAGATTGCTTGTCTTGTACGAATATGCTTCATTATATTCTTTTTCCCTAGTCTATTGAAGCTCCTTGTAACAAATTATTCTATTGTTCTTTTAAAAAGGATTGTTTTCAATTTTTTAGATTGTGAAATTTTGGGGTTCCTGATCATGTGTCATTTTCCTATGATTCTTAAGTGTTTTGTTGTGATTTGGAATCTTACCCCAATTTTTTTTATATGTGGACATGTATGTATGTGAAATTACTTACAAACAACATTCAAAGTGAAGAATATAGTTCACATGAAGAACAAAGTGCAAGTGAAAAAATTGTTGTTACACCTTGTTGGCATATTGATAGAGCTTTAGGCACACTTGAATACGCTCTAAACTAAAACTCTATCAGTATCTAAATAAGGTGTAACACCAATTTCTTCACTAGGACTGGGTTCTTTATTTGAATTGGGCTTGGCAAAATAAATGTGTTCAACACCTTAGGCAGAAATAGATATGCATATATATAGATCAAGACCGTTGTGGATTCTTTGACAATGTGACAGTAATAGACAAATGGAGAAACCATAAAGGAGCTATTGCATGACAAATCCTATTTTGGGTTGGGCTGGCAAAAAATCCTGGCAGAAACTTGTAACAAATGAATTGAACAGGTACAAGAGATATTGAAAAGAATACTACTTAACAACCACCAAAGTAATTTTATCTCCAATATGTTTATTCTTTCACACTAGCCCTGTGCATATACATATATATGCAATCAATCCTATGTTAATCTGCAATTGCTCCTATGTTAATGGGTGTAACGATAAAGATGCACAAATATAACTAAAACAATAAATACCATATATTTGTTCTTACATAGATACATGTGCACACAAATTCTTACTTTGTGTTTTGGCTTTTAACACCATACATTTTTTCTTCAATAGATTTATTTATTTATTCTAAGAATCCAAATAAATTTTTATTGCATTATTGCACTCTTTTCTTCATCAGGTTTGTCTATTTGTTTTTCATAAAAAATGGTTTGACTGAGTCTTCAATTGCACTATGAAACTTAGTTCATTAAAATTTTATTTTTTATTCTAAATTTCATTATAGGGGGAGTGAGCTTGCTGTACAGAGGCTTTATGAAACACTTGATGTGATTAACGAGTAGGGTGTGAAGAGTACGAAATGTTTCATGAAGCCTCTTTGCATCAAGCTCATGGCATGTAATTGATAAACATGAAACTAGTTTTCCCCTGGTGAGCATGATGTTTCTGGAGATAGAAATTTAGTTAATTGCAATCATGGGTTATGAAGTACATTGGTCAAATATTTGTAGATTTAACTACAATTTCTCCTATGGTGATGGGTGCAATTCCAAAGATGGATAGAGATAACTACAAACAATCAACAAAGGAGAAAAAGTGTATGTATGTGTATATGTGTATGTATATGTATATGTATATCTATGTGTATATGTATATGTACCAAAAGTTCTATAAGTCAAAAAAATGGTTTAGACATGCCTGTATATTAAACTATCTATATGTGTTTTATAAAATTATATTTTACTAACTTATATGTATTCAAATTTTCCCTTCTTGCATGGATAGATAGGCTCTAGTACATATCAAAATTAGGTATGTTTATAAAGTTATTTGTGTGCCATTTATGCTTTGAAGAAAAATATTTCATATTCCTTTGATGTCGTCCTTTTAATGATATCTAGTTTTTTCATCAACAAAATTGATTCTATTTCCAAACAAGACTTTCCATAAATTATTCTTTCCCTATACTTACCAACATTATAGACAGGTCCCACCTTGTCCGATTCTTTATCTACATTCTCTTTTCCTTAAAGTTTATTCAACAAGAAAAACACTGCAAAAAGGAAAACATCTATGAGAACATGGTTTTATTTTGCAGCTTTGTCATTGTGCAATATATGATATATGTGTATTCATGAATTTTTAGATGCACTAGAGCACAACAAACTTAGTCTATTCTAGAAATTGCATTTTTCCATGTTTGCACAGTTATCTTTTCAGCTTATGGAAAAAATTATCTAAAGGAAACTTTTTATCAACATATCTATCTTTTCAAACTTGTTACATGAAGAAAAATAGTGGAATATAAGAAATCATATATGAAAACAACAAAATTTCCCCTCTTATATCATTGTCTAATATATGATATGGCACCATTGAATTTTCAATGGGCCTTGCATACTTTTCTTGCTCGAGGGTTTGGCTAGAGCCCATGAGGCTTCATGATGCCAATATGGCAGGGAGGAGAACAAGCATGAGTGTTGTGGTTTTTGCTCTCACTGGCATAAATTCACTCCCACATATCCACAATATATTGTGCTCTATCGATTGTATTTCTACATGGTTATAGAGCTACCTTCGCAAATTACTAATTTAACTATTTACTTATTGTAGTTCACCTCTTTTATTCTCCATGTTCTTAAGCTCTATTTATTATGTCTTTCCTTTTTAATGTTCACTATTAGATGCTAGGGCTTCTATTTTTTTGCTCTTTGCATGAGGTATACCTACACCTTGTTTATGTGGTTTTCTCTATTGTAGATGGAGTACATATTATTTGTTATAAACTACACAACTATATTTATTATTCCTAATTTACATATTGTCTACCAATTATACATGTTCACCACAATAAACTTTGAATTTTCCTTCTAACTAACTATATCTGATTGAAACCATTTTGGATTGCAAAGATTCTAAACTATAATTATACACCTCCACAATATTAAATAGTTTTGTGATCACATGTTTGGGTATGTCCAAGATCATCATGGAAAAAATAGGCACTTAAGTCCAGTAAAAAATTCAGAAAAATCAGAGTTAGGAAACTTGACGTTAAAATTTGAATAAGTTATATATATTATTTAAAAAATATGTAAAAATAGAATTTTTATAAAATTGAATGTAGTTTCTAAATTACTAGGTTTATTTTTTGTTAAAAAAAATCTATTTGGTGAAATTTTCAAATTTTAGTGCAGTAGTACTTAAATTTCAGGGAAAAAATAAGAAGTAGGTGTCTATCTGACCACCCTAACCACAATAAAATGATAAAAAATTATAAGATTTTAGATATAAGTAGAGGACTCATGTCCCAATGTAATGCATATTTTTTTCTAATTTTTTTCCAAGTATTTAATTAAATATGAAATTTTTGTTACAACTTTTAAAAAATATAAGAAACTTGTATGTCTGACCACCTTAACTTGGTCAAAACTTCATGAAATCCAATTTTTATTTTTTTAATATTATAGTATGCAAAGCATAGAATGTGATGCATGTTTTGGATTCAAAAAATTTGATATTGTTTGAAAGCTATAGATATTTTTCAATCAACCTATCAATCAGGACTTTGGTCGTAATTCAAATAGAAAATGAATAATAATTATTTATTAAAATGAAAGTAAAGCATAATTTATATTCGTGGAAACTTGAAAATATGTAACGCCCTGCCGCGTAAACACCAAAGGAACAAATAAAATTGCAACAATTTTTTTTTTTTAAAGAACATAAGATTGTACTTAAGTATTCCAACATAACAATGTTCTAAGTTGCACATCTAAATCCCTTGGGGTACACAAGGTGACATTACTACACTAACCCATAACAAAGATAATAAATGAAATATTAAATAATCAATAATGTAAAGCCAATCATTCATGACATCAATTAAACATTCATTCACGATGTCAAGAAAGATGTGAATATACCAAATAAAACCATATATACATATGACAATAAATGAAATTATAAAGATATAAAGTATATATATTTTGATAGATACAACACAACTTAATCAGTAATTACAAATGATAATTCACGAATGATTACATGGCCTGAATAAATATTACATCAATATAATCACATATACAAATTACATCATAATCTTCCCACCATACATGGGAAAGATACATCAATAAATGAAATACATTAGTAGCACAAATACACGTCTAGAGCATATGAATCCTAGATCAACAACATCTGCCAAAATCCTACAAAGAAAGATACAGCTGCATCCAAGGGGACCCAACGAGGTGCGTAGCACATTCCACCCAACCACCCCCGTGCTAGGAGTAGACAAGGAAGGATCCCCGACCAAGCACATCAACAGTAACAAAAGAATAACTCCATACCAAGCGACATAACATCAAAAGACCACATAGAAACTAAACAACGATAAATCACCAAAGGTCATAACGATAAACCACTTTTGAAACATAACAATAGATCACTTTTCAAATAATAGAGTGACAAGTCATGAAACACATCATCAATAAATCTCAAGTCATAACATCAATACACTACTTCCAGAGGAATTCTATAAAAAAACTCAAATGGAATGTTAGAGGAGAGTGTCATCGCATGGTTTCACATGGATTATCCAGACAATCTATGAAAAGGTGTCACCTCCATCTATACATGGATTATCCAGACAACCTAATTTAAGGTGCCACCTCCATCTATGGTTCTCTTGACAGCCTATCTCAAGGTGCTGCTCCATAGGGTTACTCATGCGGAATTGTTAACCTTCTCGTAAAGACAAGGAAACGATCTTGCCAACCATGGCCTTCTCGGCCCCCTTTAGTCTGTGATAGCACTAACAGGCGGACGAGGCATCACAATTATCTTATTAATGTTTAATCCCCACCCATGATTAATTACTTAGGTTATCACTGATTACTCGACAACCCCTTTGTGTGTCGGCCCCCACTTAGAGACACTCTCTCTAAACACTAAACACAAAATATCCAACACAAAGGATTGTATCAACAAGAAATACTGAACCAATCAAATAGATCCTCCACGAGGCATAACCATCTCGCTAAAACATATGAAACACATCCACAACACGATACAACCCAAGTGCAAACTAAATCACAACCATGGTCAAAACATAGGCCAAGCATCAAAATACGAGATCACAATTACACATCAATATCCCCACCTTTGGAAGTCCTTAACAATAACTTAAGTTCCTATATCAAGATAAACTAACTCTAGGGTTTTCCCGCAAGACAAAAACTCAGATAAAAGAAAACCACAATAGATTAAATGAACAATCTCGAGAAAAAAATTACATAAAAGCAACACCATATAAAATGTTTCCAAAACACATTAATTCCATCAAATATTTAAATCAACAACTCGATATTATTCGATTCAAATCAAAACACATTGTTTATTTCTAATTTTCTCAATTAAACTATAACATTGTAAACTTTAAATGTATCAAATTTATTTTTTAACCATAACAATATAAATAGCTATCCAACATATACATATATTTACATATATATATACATGTATATATTCCTTTATACGTATATACATATATACATATATAAAAATAAGATATATATATTAAAAATCAACTATTTAAAACTCATTATAAAAATTAACAAATAATTTATTAATATATATATATATATATTTAATATATATATATATTAATTTATTTATTTATTTATTTTTAGACTGCAGGAATCGGGTAGCACGACCCCCTTTAAACTGTAGTGTGCCTGGTAAACTTTTTAACGTGACCGGTGGTGCTGGCATGACATGCCCTCAGGTACCACGGGGGTGGGGGAGACTACACCTCGTGACCAACCACCTGCAATAAGAAAGATTTAGCCAACCGAGCTAGGGCCCCAACCCATATATATATTTATTAATATATATATATATAACATAAAAATTGCATATAATTTAAATCGAAATTAAATACTAAGGAAATTGAATTACACATAAATAAAAAAAGCCGAATTTTAAAAAAAAGACCCTTTGTGCACAGGTCCCACACAGCAAGGAGGTACTGCGTACCTCCCAAGGGGAGGCCGCAGCCCCCACTAGGTTGCGTATAGCAGCCTACGGCTGCTATGTGCAACCTAGTGGCTGCTGTAGAGTACGCTGGGGTTCAGGGGTGGTATGGCCACCGCCGACCACTCCCCCCCACATACACATAATTTTCTTTTTTTTATTATTTTTTTATTACTCGTCCAGAGAATTTCGAATCCCGAGAAAAAGATATATATATATTTTTTGATATTCATATTAAAATCGCAGTACACTGTGCATATATAAATATATTTTTATATTATAACTCATTTCAAACAAAATTACATAAATCCACAATATAAATTTATATTTAATTTTTTAAATTTTTTATATTAAACAAAATAACACTAGGTACATGATATATATATATATATATATATATATATATATATATTTATATACATATATATATTTTTAAAATAAGGCAAACAAATAATAACACATATATGTATATCTACTTCTGTTTAAATATATATATATGTGTGTTATTAGTAATGTGTGTGTATGTATATATATATATATATGTGTGTGTGTATATATATATGTATATATATGTGTGTGTGTGTGTGTGTGTATATATATATATATATTAGTACATATATATATATATATATAGATATTTTTAACAAAAGATTCAGAACAATAATATAACCAAAACAGATCTAGTATGTAAATTCAATCCTCAATCAAAAAAATGATTTTTATTTCAAACAATAAATTTCACTAGTAAACTATATTGAAGAACTTCAAAAATATTTTACTAAAGTTTTCCCATAGAAGATTCAAGGGTTTAATATGTAAAAAAAAAATCAATCACAGAACCACTTTCAATAAAAGTAGAGGAATGGATTTTTCAAACAATAAAATAATACTAAATTAAAAGAAAAAAAACCTAGAGTCCTTCGTCCGATGTAGAATCCCCTCTGTAGCTTCTCAAATTCCTGCCTCCAGCTCTCTTCTGAATTAATCTTTTCTTCAAAACAATTCTTTTTACCCAGAAGCACCAAAAACAACTATTTTTCTTTTCTTTTACAAACAAAAACTAAAAAAAAACCTCCCTGTGTGTAAAAACTCTTTCACAATAAAAATCAATGAAAATCAATAAAGCTC
>VDFB02047585.1:0-31310 GCA_007258455.2 Sequoia sempervirens
CATATGCCTCACAACCAAAAACATGAATATGTCTTAAAGAGGGCCTCTTACTAGACCACACTTCCAAAGGTATTTTCTCAGCAAGAGCAGAATTTGGAGGATGATTTATCAAGTAACATGCTATAGCAACTGCCTCAGCCTAAAACTTCTCCTCCAAGCTAGCACTACTCAGCATACTTTGTGCTCTCTCCATTACTGTCTTATTGAACCTTTTTGCAACTCCATTTTGTTGTGGAGTATAAGGTGTAGTCTTATGTCTTTTAATCCCATGGTCTTTACAATACCTCTCGAAATCATCAGAACAAAATTCATCGCCATTATCAGTCCTTAAAAATTTTATTTTTCTTCTAGTCTGATTTTCTACAAGGTTCTTAAATTCCTTAAACCAACTGAACACTTCTGATTTAATTTTCAAAAAATAAAAAAATGTTTTTTTTCAAATAATCATCAATAAACGATACATAGTACCTTGACTTAGATAAAGAAGGAACATTCACTAGACCAAAATCATCAGAATGAATGTAATCAAGAAAACTAGAAGATTTGTGAGGACTGGAATAAATTGAAACACGGTGTTGTTTTCCACATATACAATGTTCACATAATTCAAATTCAAGGTTACAATCTTCGAGTCCCTCAACCAAGTTTTTATTCTTCAAGGTTTTTAAACCTTTCTCACTAATGTGGCCTAGCCTATGATGCCAAAGCATAGTCTTTTCTGCTGGAAGTTTAACTTCCATAGAGTTTACACAATTAGGAAAAATTCCCTCTTTTCCTCCATGAGTAGCTTTCTGTGACTTTACAAAGACACTATTGCATTGAATAGCATGTGCATCCAGCTTGTACAAGGTACCAATACGAGCACCCCTTGCTAGCACCATTGAGCCTCTAGTCATCTTGTAGCCATTTCTAGAGAATGTGACTTGCACTCCAATATCATTCAACTTACTAATAGAAAGTAAGTTTCAATCCAGACCTGGTATATGCATTACATCATTAATTCCCTTCACTCTTCCATCAGAGAATTGAATTCTGACTCTTCCACGACCAAAAATTTCCAAAGTTGAATCACTTGCTAAGTACACCTTTCCACCATCGTATTCTTCATACTTCATAAACCAGTCTCTATGAGATGTCATGTGGAAAGATGCTCCAGAATCAATCAGCTAGATATTATCTGATGCCTGTGTAGCCAAAGTTGCAATGAAGGCATCTGCATCACTCTGAGAAGAATCATTGTTAGAGAAATACTTCTTCTTCTTCTTCTCCTCTTTACAATCCTTTCAAACATGACCAGGTTGCCCACAGTTCCAACACTTCACCTTGGACTTCTTGCCAAGAGACTTTGATCTCCCCTCTGATTTCGATTTAGATTTCTTTTCCTTCTTCTTACCCTTTTCTTTCGATATCTTTAACAACAAGGGCATCCTTCACCATCTCAGAAGATTTCCTTCTCATCTCTTCTGATAACAAAGAAGCAACACCATTTTCCATCTTGAAATTGGATGTTGTACCCCCAATAGCCATCACAAGGTGATCCCATGAATCTGGCAAAGAACACAATATCAACATACAACGATCGTCTTCATCAATCTTCACACAAATAGATGTTAATTGTGCAATCAACATGTTGAATGCTTTTAAATGATCAGCAACAGACCCTCCTTCTTGCATTCTCAAAGTGTACAACTTCTTCCTCAGGAATAGTTTATTCACCAAGGATTTCCCCTGATAAATAGATGCCAATCTCTTCCACAAGAAAGATGCAGTCTTCTCTTCATGTACATTGAGAAGAATGAAGTCTGCCAAACAGAGCCTTATCAGCCCCTTAGAATTTCTATCTGCAAGGTCCCAATCTTCTTGCTTCATGCCTATAGGCTTCACTTTAGACATAGCAATCCAAAGATCACGATCAACTAATAGATCTTCCATCTTAAGTTTCCACAACTCAAAATTGCTGACATTGAATTTCTCTACTTCAATCTTTCATGACATGCTCACCATCTCAATCTGTAATTTGAATTACCAAATTTCTACAGGACTCCCACTAAACAGAAATTGACACAAAAAAGCCAATGTACCCACAAGGATAACACAACTAGACAGGCTCTGATACCACTTGTAAGGAAATCTAGATGTGGAAGAAACTCTCCTAATGCCAAAAAATCAGGGAAGAATGTAGAGACACTTTTAAATTTTTACAATTACACTCCAATTAAGATGCACATGAAAGAGATAATGGAAACAGAGAATTAGACATACACATATGAACACCAGATTTATGTGGGAAAACCATTACAGGAGAAAAACTCACCACACCAAGAGAAGTCACTTTCTATTATAGTAATAAAGATTACATACAGAGATCAGACTTATCTTTTTGATGTCAGTTTATAGCAGCATTCACTATGATCAACCTCATACAAAAATTTCACATTACAATGTTCTTCGAATCGAATTCATCCATTGATCATACAATCACATCAATCTGTCAAACCATTCATCATCTGCAACTTCAAAGTATATCCATATCACCCTTGTCTATCGAGCTTCCTCTTAGTAATGGCCACAACAGTCCAACTGCTAGTGGTTCCCATTCGGCTTGTCTGATTGGTCAAAAACAAGCCACGTAGGATAGTCTTCACTTGGCCAAAGATGTTCACCCTGTGTTGGCATGTCGGTGAGACACTAACTCTGTCTCCCTAATGCCACGAAGTCAGCATTCGATATCACCAAGAGTCCATACTATCGGCAAGATGTTACATCGAGTCCAGAGAGCTATCACTAAGACTTTGCCATGTCACCAAGACCTCATACTGAGCATTTATGTTATACCAAAATGTTCAGTAGTCAGCAAGACTTATTGCTTTCGCCAGGAGATCATACCGAGGTTCAAAGTTACTCCAAAGTGCACATTTATTGCTGAGACGTTACTCCGAAGTCTTAAGTCATACTGAGCACCAAACAATAGTCTGCAAGACTTCTCTCCATCGCTAAGAGTTCTTAGTGAACCCTTAGTGTTACCTCGATGCCTCCAAATTAATACCTATCGATGAGAAATCTCCATATCAACAAGACTTCATACCAAAGCATATGAGTTACTTCGAAGACCACATGTGTAACACCCTGTCGGTGAGACATACAATCTTGATAAGACTTCAGACCAAGATAAGCCTTTCGGCCAAGGGTCTCCTTGACATCGCTTGTCACCCAAAGTCTCCTCGATATACGATAGGAATGGCCTATCGGCCAGAGATCTCCACTCAACATAGGGTTACAATGATTGACAAAAGTCACATCAACAGGTCCACTTAGCAAGACAGAAACAAGGTCTCAACGACCAGAACTATTCAACAAGGTTTCAACTGCTAGTCGGCTAGACACAAAGCATGTCACACTGACTTGTCTCTCTTAGAGGTTTTAGCTTGTGGGATTGAGGCATATATTTCCAACAGGTCCACCTCCCGCTAGGAAACCCAAAATCACCATAGCTGGCCCATCTCCTGAATAGTCAAAACTTGCCTCAACCACAAAGCAATAGCAACCAAAGAGCCAGTTTAACCTTATTGACCAGCTTGGCAAAAGTCACACGCAAATTTCTATACTTGAGCTGCTTCACATATCCCCCATGCATAAGGCTATACTAGATAAAACCTTGCAAGATTCGTCAGTCCCTAAGGATATTGATGTCAATTAGTTTGAGACCATGGTGGGATAACTCACTATGCCTCACCACGTCACCTTTTCTGATCAAGACTGCTCATGACCTAAGTCTAACCATAATGATGCATTACACATTGAAACTTTCGTCCATAAGCACAAGGTCATAAGAGTTTTAGTAGATGGAGGAGTAGGATTGAACATAGGCTCCTTGAAACTGGTTAAGGCTCTAGGATTTTCTGATGCATGCATAAACCCTACAAAGAGCATAGTGATAAAAGCATATGATGATGAAGAACGCTCTTCACAAGGTGTTATTTCTCTTCCTATCAAAGTGGGGCTAGTCATTGTGGATACAACTTGCCATGTCCTAGATCTGGAATTACCTTACAACATCTTACTCGGCCACCCATGGATTCATGCCCTAAAATCTGTGCCATCTACGTATCACCAATGCTTAAAGTTCCCTTTTGGTGACACATAAATCACTATATATGGAGACCCCGACCCTTTTCAATATTGCATGAACCTAAGGGGTATTTCTGAAAATTGAGTGCCCATCAACCAAGAAGCTCCTGGCCCCTCTTCTTCTAAGTACATTGACCCATCCACACTCACACCATCTTCCACGTCCACTCTGTCCACGTCTTCCACCATGCCACCATCTTCCACACTTCCTAAGGATGAATCCAATGTCAGGATCCAAGACCTAGGCTATGGAGAATTTAAACTACATACGACATATAGAATCACAACAATACCCAAGTCTCCAAAAGTCTATGGCCGACCATGTTTTAAAATGGAACCCAAAGAAATCTTCAAAGTTCCACCAAAAATAGTTTTCATAAAATGGGGTGACATGAGTAACGAGGACCTTGCCGATATTACAGGATGGATTTATAAGGAAATGGCCAACCTACCCCCATTACCAGTTAAGAAATATGGCAAGGGATATGACATGATGATAGCTAAGGGATATGATGGAACTAGTGGCCTAGGCAAAAATAAAACTAGATGAAGGGAGCCCATAGAATCTTTTAAAATACCAAAGTATCTTGGACTAGGATATGGATTGCCCGACAATGACGACCGATGTACCAATGGGATTTTGAGTGAGTGAGTGCATGCTTCGGAAAGTGTCGAGACCTCTAAGGAAACCTTCACTGAAACTAACTCTCAAGAGTGGGAATTTGGCTCTGAAAGATCCTTAAGTGACTGGTGCCTCGATGATTTATTTGTTGAAACAGGGGAACTCACCTTTGAACAAAATTTTGGGAAAACATTTAAAATTGATCAGGCACACAATAGTGAAAATCCCATTACATTTCCCCATGACATACAAGATCCACCATTTGAATCCCATCATTCCAGCCCATCTAAATTACCAAATGACATTGACAATCCAAATTTTGAGTCCTTCACCCCTTATTTTGACAACGAATATGAAAAAAGTGAAGGGGACTATTGGATAGATTCTGATGTGGAATTAGATGATGATAATTTCATCTACAATATCTTTGAATTTGTCTGCATGCTTTCCGTGTCCTCCCCTCAATTCACCAACACTGACGATGACATTTCCCTAGTTTATCCTCAACTAGTCGATTGGGACCAACAAGGCCCACCAGTCCTGGAAAACTTTTAGAATCATGAGGTAATTGCAGAGTTTATGGGATTACGTGATGGCATACCTAGTGGTGATCACAAGTTAGGATTTGCCATTGATCTAGATTGTGCGGCATACTTCGGCGAGACTGCTCCGTCCTCCAGTCGCAAAATTAAAAATAAAAATAAAATAAAAAATGAAACATCTTTAGGTGAAAACTGAAAGGCACCTTCTGACAATTAAAAAGTAAAAAAAAAGTTATGGGTGAAAACCTCTTTGAGGCGCCCAAAGATGGAGGATTGGACTTTCTTCCCGTACAACAAGAGAAGTCAGCTATGCTTATAGAAGACACCATAGAAGACAACATATCAACAATAGAAGATCCCAAAATGGTCCTCTTTGCTGCATCATTGACTAAGGAAGAGAGACTGAAATTTCACAAATTCTTTATAGAATGTAAAGTCAACTTTGCATGGTCCTATGCTGACATGTCGGGATTGGACCCAGAACTGCTTTTGTACCATCTGCCACTATTTCCAAATGCCAAACTAGTTAAACAAAAGTTATGCAAAATGCATCCTCAGGTCGCACTACTGGTCAAGGCTGAGTTGAAGAAACTTCTAGATGCTAGATTCATATGGTCTATCGATTATGCTAAATGGATATCTAACCTAGTGCCAGTGAAAAAACCTAATGGTATGATCCGCGTCTGTACAAATTTTAGGGACCTAAATAAGGCATGCCGAAAATATGACTTTCCTTTACCAAATATTAATATCATAGTTGACCTCATAGCAGGATATGAGATGTTGTCCCTCATGGATAGTTTCTCTAGCTATAATCAGACTCGCATTTCCCCAGAAGACCAGCACAAAATGGCATTTACTTGCCCATGGGGTACATACTGTTGGAATGTCATGCCATTCGGTCTCAAAAATGTAGGTGCCACATATCAGAGGGCTATGACCACAATATTTCATGACATGATGCATAAAATAATGGAAGATTATGTAGATGACTTATTGGCTAAATCAGTAGCAAGGAAAGATCACCTAAAGGTGTTAGACACAATTTTCAAGCGACTGGAAGAATACAAAGTCAGACTAAATCCTAAGAAATGTGTCTTTGGTGTAACATCAGGTAAACTCTTGGGATACATAGTTTCTCGAAGAGGCATTGAGGTCGACCCAACAAAAGTAAAATCCATCATAGACATGCCTTTGCCTAGAGGAATCAATGAACTCAGAACCCTACAGGGTAGGGTACAATCTATTTGGTACTTCATAGCATAGTTGGCTGACAAGTGCTACCCATTCCAATATATATTGCACAAGGGTATCCCCTTTCTATGGATAGATAAATGTCAAGAAGCCTTTCAAAAAATCAAAGATTACCTACTATGACCGCCAGTCCTCATGCCTCCCATTCATGGAAAGTCATTGATTATATACATCTCGACAACTAATTCAGCACTAGGGACATTACTAGCATAGAATGACCAAGAATAAAAAGAAAGAGCTATATATTACATCAGTTAGACATTGGTCGGGTATGAAATGAACTACACACCAATTGAATGGGCTTGTCTAGCCGTAGTCTTTGTAGCACAAAAGCTAAGACATTATATGTTAAGCCATCAGACACAACTAGTAGCAAAGATCAACCCCATCAAATATTTGTTAAGTAGAGCAGCGTTAACATGACATTTGGAAAAATGGGTCATGATGTTGAGTGAATATGACATTTAATATGTAGAACAAAAGGAAATAAAAGGACAAGTCATAGCGGACTAGCTAGTAGATGCACCTTTACAAAGGGATCACCCGTTAGTGGCAGATTTTCCAGATGAGTCAATATTCCATATGGAACCTCAATCACCATGACAGCTTTACTTTGATGTATCCCACACAAATCATGGCTCAAGGGTAGGAATCCTATTCATCACCCCTCAAGGAGACTCCATTCCTAAGTCTTTCTGCATTGCCTTCCCATGTAAAAACAATGTGGCGAAATATGAGGCACTGGTTATAGGACTAAGAATGGCAATAAAATGGAAAATCAGAGCACTACATGTCTATGGGGATTCTCAACTCGTCATCAACCAGGTTAATGATGACTATGACACAAAAGATGAGAAGCTGATGCCCTAAAAATGGATGGTTGATAGTTTCCAAATGTACTTTCATTTGGTAACTTTTGAACAAGTTCTAAGAGCACAGAACAAGGCAGTAGATGCAATGGCTACAATAGGCGCTCTCCTCAATATTCCAATCAATTTGCCTCATCTACAGTTCCTAATAGAACAATTGTTGGTCCTTTCCTATGACATTCCAGAGTCAGAGATGGTCTACGAACTTGTTGGTCCCGACTCTCCCTAGTACCAAGATATTTATGACTACCTTAAGTCTCAAACCCTTCCACCTAAATTGTCTAATAACCAAAGGAAGTCCTTTATCCGAAAAGCTGCAAGGTATGCCATCGTCAGGGACACCATTTACCTCCGTAGCTTTGACAACACCCTCCTTAAATGTCTCGACACCAATGAAGCACGTACAACCTTACACAATGATGGTATATGCAGATCTCATTCGAGTGGTCCTACTCTAGCCAAGAAAGTAATGAGACTTGGGTACTATTGGTTGACCATTGAAAATGATGCACTAGAATATGTCAAGACTTGTCACAAATGCCAGATTCACAGTGATTTGATCCACTCTCCAGCGTAGGAACTTCGGCTGATCACTTCTCCTTGGCCCTTCACTCAATGGGGACTCATCCTCATGGGAAAGATTCATCCTACCTCATCCAATGGCCATAAATTCATTATCACCGCCATTGAGTATTTTACAAAGTGGATTGAAGCCATCCCACTGACATACATAACTGGCAAACAAATATCCAAGTTCATTCTCAACTACATCATTTGTCGGTATGGCCTTCCACATCCATCATCACTGACAATGGATGTTCATTTAAAAACCAAGACGTTCATGAGTTATGTGAATGATTTCACATCCAACACCTTTTTTCATCTTCGTATTACCCACAAGGAAACGGTCAAGCTGAGGCATCAAATAAAACCATTGTTAAAATTGTCAAAAAGACTATCAATGACACTGGCCGTGACTGGAATATACAACTCAACCCTGCTTTGTGGGCTTACTGCAATAGCATTCGTACGCCTACAAGAGCCACTCCTTTCATCCTGGTCTTTGGAGCTCAGACCATCTTTCCCATTGAGGTTGAAACTCCTTCGTTACAAGTCTCCCTGAAGGGTTTAATTGATGAGGAGGAGTATAAACAGTCGCGCTTGCACGAGCCAGAGATGCTAGAAGAAAGAAGGAAATTTTTTCTGAACCATCTACAAGCGTATCAGAACCATCTTTGTCATAGTTACAATAAGAAAGTCATGGTCATGAAATTTGACATTGGCGACTTAGTCCTCATGCAAAACCCTAAGAACCAGGCTGATAGAGAAAAGCCAAGAAAGTTTGAACCAAACTGGTTGGATCCTTTTTTCATCATATCTTCTTTTGGTTCGGGAGCCTATCAGCTAGCAACTCCAGATGGAGAACAACTGACAGAGCCTATCAATAGTTTACATCTCTAAAAGTTCTACGCATAGCATCAGCAAATCGAGCTGAAAACTGTAAAATACAAAAAAAAATTGAAAAATGGTAAAAAAATCATTTCCTTGATGAAAGCCTAGAAAATAGGCATCCTGACAGGGCCAAAAAAAAAAGAAAAATGATTTTTCGGAAAATAGGCGCTTTGGATAAGTACCATGGTGAAAACCTGGCAAATAGGCGCCATGCGTAATCAATCATCGCTCTGCCATCTGCTGTTACTTTGTCTACCTTGGCCTAGGATGAAATACATTTTCCATCACCACCACATCATACCCTTCCTCTCATGGTTGATAAATGGTTAACATCAAGTCCTCTTTAATGTCCATCTGGTACAACAGACACACCCCTTTTCACGTCATTTCAATTTGGCTAAGTCTTGGACCTGACTAGGTGAATTTTTTTTATCATGTAACTGTAGTGGATGTCACACATGTTTTAACAATTGCTAAAAAGTCCTACAAAAGACCAAAAACATTACAAAAAGTCCTAAAAAAATACCAAAAACATGGCAAAAAGTCTTGAAAAAAGACCAAAACATGGCAAAAAGTCTTGAAAAAAGACCAAAACATGGCAAAAAGTCTTGAAAAAAGACCAAAAACATCACAAAAGTCCTGAAAAAAGACCAAAAACATCACAAAAAGTCCTGAAAAGAAGACCAAAAACATTGCAAAATGTCCTGAAGAAAGACCTAAAAACCAAAAAAAAAATTCTTGAAGAAAACCACAACAAACGTCAAACTATTCAAAAACACAAAAATAGAGTCATTCCTTGACAAGTCAATCAATCAGTCTTTGTCATTTGTCCGAACTACGTTGTCTCTACACATTTGCTATGTAGCCAAGACTCATTTTTGAGTCCCTGAGACATTAGGTTAGTCCTTTTAGGTTTGTCAAAATAAAATCATGGCACAATCTTTGGTCATCGAGACAAAGTCATTGGTCATGTCAAACTACGAGATCGCTGAGTGTATGATGTAGGCAAGGCCATCTATCGATGAGTCCTCGAGGGTGCACTAGGTCAGTCCATTAGGGTTCGTGGCACTACACTAGCACACATTTCAAAATGTCTTCAAGTCAAAGCAAATCATTCCCAAATGGATAAAACTCCTAAAAAAAATTATGGCAATCATTTATGTCAATATGGAAATCTCAATAGCACGTCAATCATATCATCATGAAAAATATAGGCATATGGTCAACACAAGTCAAACTCAGCCCAAACATTGGTCAAAACTTGGTCAAAGGAATTTTCATTATCATAGCCAGTCAAACAGTCAACTCTTGGTTACCTTGTAGATGTGTCCTTTTGCAACATAACCTCTGTCATTCATGCCTTAGGATGTGTCCTTCTCAGGCATCGTCACTATCATTTTCCATTTTGAGGGATCTGTTGACAGTTGAAATGGCACAACAATAGTTAAATAGAACATTGCTATTCTGTTTCTCCTAAAAGAGAAAGATAACACATGGATATCTTAGCTCCCAAGGTCTTGGTAGTTGGTTTTCAACTGCGTTGGCGTCCCTCAGTGGTCAATGTAATGGTAATGTTCAAGGGGCCTGCTGGTATGAGCTTCTGGATTGTTCTAAGATCAAGCATGAATTTAAACCTACTCTAACCAAGGGTTTTAAAGAAACATAAAAAGATAGATCAAGGTTTTGGTACCGAAAAGAATGAAATTTCACCTATCTTAACCAGACTTATTACCTTTCAAGGAATTATTACCTAAAATTAAAGAACGAAATTAACTCGTGATTAACACAGTTGCATCCATTCACAGTGCTGATTTCAACAACTGATTATAAGTTACCATTTAAGCAAAACACAAAATATGATTTTATTCCTTGAAAGCTTTCAAAATCAAATGATTAACTCAAGATAAATACCATTCTGGAACACAATATGAAGTAGATTCGAATCTAGTTGCTTCTATACTATTGGTGAGATAGATAAGCAACATTTACAAACCTGGCACAATCACCAGTGTATAAAAAACTTTTGTCTTCAGACTGCTTCCCTCTACACTCAAGAAACTGGAAAGATACATTACTTTCTATGTTGAATCTAACTCCTATCCTCATAAGACAAAAGAAGCTCCCTTTACTAAGAAACGGGATGCAACTCTCTCTCCTCTATCTCTGCTAACTATTTTTCCTAACTCTTTTTACTTCTAACCCCTTTTAATTCTAGAAGTTCTAACCCTTTACAAAGAGGCAAGAATGTCATTTATACACCCCCTCCCAAAAAGAATGTCGGCCCCCATTTCTAGGGTTTACAAAATATCTTTCGTTAGTTGCACAAGGGTCGGCATCCAGATCTTTTGAAGAAAGTTGGCTCTACATTAAATGCGAGTCCCTATTGTCCATGTCAATGAAGAGATCATTCCGAGGGTGATCTGTAGATGTTTTGCAGCTACCGCATTTACTTCTATGCTTCCATGTCCATCCTCAAACTCCAGCGGAGCCGCTTTGAATGCCCTAAAATATCACCATTAATGTTGAGCTACCCCTGTCAGTAGATACCAGCAGGCATTATGACTCATGGCTTCCTTTTTCTTCCTCGGATCTCTTCCCGCTCGAGATTGGTCCCTCTGCAAATTGTTGGTGAGGCTAACTTCCTTCGCTGAGACACTACACCATGATCACATCCTTCTGTCGAGAGCTCACTTCACTTTGGGGAGACTTTGCCTGATTAGCGAGACATTTCACCATGCTCAACATGCTACATTGAAGGTAGAAAATATGTCGACGGGACTCTATCGGGTCGGCAAGACCTTTCACTGAAGTCACCTCCCTACGCCGAGACCGCCTCACCATTCGGAAAGATTTCCTCGAGAGACATCCCTGGATAAGTAATTTGATCCTACAAAATAGATGCTTTGATTAATTCTCAAAAATGAAATATATCAAAATAAAAGACTATTGCTTAAAATTTCATTCAATTTTCCATGCCTTTGTCTTTAGACAAAAGGAACCCAACTCTGGCGGAGGCAGAAGTGGGACCAAGATAGAACTAGAAACAACACCCACCTTCAAAACCGGGGGAGGCAGGGCCAAGAGAAAATCAGAACTGGGACCGGAGTTGGGATGGGAATGAGCCATGGAAATAATCAACATTTCCAAGTTCATACCCCATCCCAGCTCTGCGTCCGCAAAGGAACCCAAAACACGAAGGGAAGAAACAAATTGCCAGCGGGGTTGGAGCAAAAATCGATCCCGGGTGAAGCACAACAGGGACAGGGGCGGAACAAAATAAAAAATTGAAACTTCTTTAAAGTTTTAGGTTTGGATCCCATCTCGATCCTGCCTCTGACAACATACAAAGATGAAGAAGAAAAGGGGAAAGGAAGGAAAAACAACTCCCCGTGACCAAATGATCGGAACTGGGGCAGAACAAAACTGACAAAGCGAAACCGGGATCGAAACCAAACCCAAACCAAAAACTCTTTCAAGTTCCAGGTTCGGATTCCATTTCAGACTACATCTGACGTCACCCAAAAAAGACAAAGAAAAGAAAAGGAAAAAGAAAGAGAAGGGGAGGAAAAACCCCACACCAAAACGAAAGAGCAAAACACGCAGAACTGGGATCAGAATGGAACCCAAACTAGAAAATTTTTCAAGTTTGAGGGTTTGGTTCCACTTTCGATTCTGAGTCCGTCAGAACAAAATGACAAGATGCACAAGGCAGAAAACCAAAACGACAGAACCGGGATAAGGGAAGGAAAAGAAAATAGAACTTGGAAGGAATTCCAAGTTCAGAATTTGCTCCAATTCTGGGCCCGCCAAAACAAACCAAAGCGCGAAGGGAAACAAATCCGATGACGAAGAGAGAGAAAGGGAAAGGAAGAGTCGGGGCCGGGATGGAACCCGAAAGAGAAAATTTGGAGAAAGTTTAACCTTCCGATTCAGACCCGGACCTGATTCCAAAAAAGAACAAAAGACAATGACAAAGAACCGTCGAAACTAGAACCAGGGACGAAACAAGACCATAATTTAGAAGGAATTTCAAAGGTCGGTATTGGTCCTGGTTCTTCTTCTAACAGAACTTTAAAAGAAAACCACCTAAGGCAGAAAACCAAAGGCCAAAGGGAAAAGAAAAAGGGGGACCCATTTTGTTCCAAATGAAATGGGGTGGTTATGCAAGGCATAACAAATGGCAACTCAGCTGGGAAAATGGTTTAACTATTTTCAAGAAACCGAAGTATTCAGCTACCCAGAACTCCTGGTTTATGAACATCACAACTACAATTGGGTTAGTTTTAGCAACCAAGGCTAAGCTAGAATCTCAAATGTAAATCAACAATAGCTACTCCTGAATCTATGTGTGTGCTTGATTGTGCATCAACCTTTTATAAAGCTCTCTTCATCTTTCAGACAACAATGTGCAAGATTTGAGCTACATGAGTTGATCCCCTTAGCTGTTGTGCAATGATATCCTAGGCATTGCTCCGCTTCGAGTCAGGCGTTCATAGCTTGGACGGAGATACCTCTAGTTTCCTCATAGCATTGCTCTACTGCCAGTCAGACATCTATAGCCCCGGTAGAGATACTGGAATCACCCATTCATATTGAGCCCCATTTTCTTTTAAATAACTCTTTCTTTTTCTTTTCTATTTTCTCTTGGAGTTTTAGATATTTCATTTAATTCTTTCTCAATATGTCAGATGTTTGACATCTAATCTGGGTTGAAAAATACCATGGACCTCATAACAACACTTGGGAAATCAGATTTTTGAACACTCAAATCTTACAACATTGTCACCATAGGACAAATATACGATGATCTTGATGATTTGTGACAGATTCAGAGGGAGCTAATGAAGGTTATTTACTTTGTACCTTGTTTTCAAGACCTCCCACAACTCTTATTGACAATGGGCATAAAACAAAGAATTTAGGATAGAATCACTCTATTAGCAAACCTAAAAATCCCTAAACCATTTCTCTCTTAATAACCAATGTATGCTTTAGACAACAACCCATCATTTTAAGATGGAAAGAAATAGATAAACCCCAAAGAAAAAAACAAAAATAGAGACCAAGAGAACAAAGGAAACAAAAAGATAGAAAGAAAGGACAAACAGACAAATTATTTATAGAGAAAAGAGCAAATTACTTACATAAAGAGCGGCAAATTATTTACACACAAAAATTATTTACAAGAAGAAATTATTTACACATATGTATCACCCAACAAAACATCAACTTCACGACTTGAAATAGTGTTTTAGAAATTGTCCATTAACAGGAAAGGGAACAAGTTCTCTAGTTAAACTACTCAGTCTAAAAGAATTTTCTCCTAGAATCTCAGCAATCTGATAAGGACCTAGCCAAAGTTTGTCAAACTTTTGGTGACTGTCCTTCTTTTCACTAGCTTTATCCCATAACAACACAAGGTCTGATATCCTAAAGGCTTTGATTTTGGCTCTTTTGTCAAACCAATGTTTGACAATAGCCTAGTGCCTAAAGAATTGTTGCAAGGCGGCATCTCTTTGTTCTTCTAAGTTCAACAAAGTAGCTAATTTGACTTCTATCCTATTGTCATTGGAATAGAATTTCTGTATGAACTCAAGGATAGGTATTTGTAGATGGATAGGGAAGACAGGCTCTTGGCCATATACCAGCTTGAATGGTGAAGTCTTTAAAGCAGCCTTAATCCTAGTCTTATCTGACCATAATGCAAATCTCAGCTGAGTATGCTAGTCCCTAGGGTTGGTTTCTAACAATTTCTTAATTACCCCTAAGAGGTTATTATTGGTTGATTCTACAATTTCATTGCCTTGTCGGTAATAATTTGAATAATACTTCAAGACAATTTTGTGATCATATGCCCAGGAAATAAACTCAGCAAAAGAAAAGGAAAAGCCATTGTCACATACCAACGCGAAGGGTACCCCAAACCTTGTAGTGAGGCACTCGGTGAGGAACTTCATCACTACCTCTGTTGTGCTATGCTTGCAGGGTATAGCCTCTATCCATCTTGTGCAATAGTTAGTAGCAGTCAAAATAAACTTGTGTCCTGCAGAAGAGTTTGGGTTAATTACTCCAACGAAATCTAGTGCCCATTGGGAAAATGGCCTTACCTCGTAGATGGGCTACAATGGCACATGACGTTCTTTTGATGTAGAAATATGACATATGTGGCATGTTATCACATGCTAATGGGAATATTTGAACACACAAGGCCAGTAATAACTAGATCTGAGGATTTGGTGTGCCAATGAGTCTACGGACCTATGACCTGTGCCATGTTTCCCATGAAACTCAGAGATCACATGTTTAGCCTCTTGCTGATCAAGGCATCGTAGGTACACTCCTTCAAAATTCTTCATGTATAACAACCCTCCTTTGAGCATATAATGTGAGCTCTTCATCCTTAGCACTCTCCTCTGAGTTGCATTCATTCCCTCTGAACACCGATTATTGAGCATGAAACAAATGATATTAGCATACCAAGGGTTGCTAGAGAAAGATTGGGTCATATATTGCTGACAGATGATGTTGTCACCAACATTCGCCATGGACTGAGACAAGCCTATCCCTCTGACAAGTTTCATCAGGCATATCTCTAGATCAAACTCTTGCAAGATGGCCATCCATTTCCCTCTTCTTTCTCCCAACTCACTCTGCATGAGTAAGAACTTCACAGCTGCATCAATGATTACAACAATAATTTGACTTCAGAGGATGTGGTGCCTAAATTTCTTGACAACCCTGACTAACACAAAAGCTTGCTTTTCAAGTGGTGGGTACTTAAATTCAACATTTTTGAATGGAGAGCTCATGAAAGCGATTGGCCTCTCCTCTATCTTATCTCTTTGTTGAGTTAGTACTGCTGCACAAGAATGCTCAGAAGCGAAGGAATAAATATAGAATGGTTTTAAATAATCAGGGCTGGTAAGGACTGGCGCTTCTGAAATGGATCGCTTGATTTATGAAAATGCAGCCTTTGCCTCATCACTCCACTCTATCTTGGCATCCTTCTTCATCATTTCATTCAGTGGTTTTACAATTTCTACAAAGCCCGTGATAAATTTCCTCACAAAGTTGATCTTTCCAAAGAAAGATCTCATCCCTTTCTTACTTCTAGGTATAGCTATCTTGAGAATGGACTCAACTTGATCTAGATCGATCGATATTCCACTTTCTAAGATTATGTGTCCCAAAAGCTTCCCTTCAGAAACTCTGAATACACACTTTTTGGGATTCAAAGAGATGCCATACTGGATACACCTTTCAAGAACCTTGGCTAAGTCTACAGTGCGGTTCAATCTATCTTTGGAGAACACTGCCAGGTCATCCATGTAAACAATAATGTATTTACCAATTAGATCCTTGAATGCTATGTCCATTGCACATTGAAAAGTTGCCCTAGTGTTTATTAGACCAAATGGCATCCTTCTGTATGCAAACATTCCCCACTTTGTAGTGAAGGTTGTCTTCATCCTGTCTTCACAGTTGACCATTACCTAATTGTATCTAGAGTAACCATCCAGGAATGATATCATCTGAGATCCGTTGACTGTCTGCAAGACTTCATCTAGAGAAGGAAGTGGGTAATTATCCTTTTCTGAAGCTCTGTTCAAATTCTTAAAGTCCACACATAACCTGATCTCTCCATTTTTCTTACGGACTGGAACTAAGTTGGCCACCCATGTTGAATGGTGCACAGGGAAAATTATCCTTATAGAAAGCAACTTCTGAACTTCTTTAAGGATCAATGGTTCAATTAGGGCGTTGACAGGGCACTGTTTCTATCGAAATGGCTTGGCTTTGGGCTTCAAAGGGATAGTATGAGTCATTACAAAAGCATCGAATGTCTTTAGGTCTTCATATCCCCAAGCTATTGTAGTGATATCTTTCTTCACTACCTTTAGTATATCCTTTCTGATTGCTTCAGGGCAGGCTTTCCCTATGTAGACATTCCTTTCAGGACCCGAATCAACTAGGTTAACCATTTCATATTCGCCTCCTTTATCTTCAGCTGATACCTTTTCTTGAGCCCTTGGGTCTGAGTCAAAAATTATTTCTAAAGCAACCATTCCCTTGGGAATGTTGTTATTCTTTAAGTTGAGGACCCCTTCTGTATCACATTCTTTAGGGTTCCAATCCCCTTGGTCTTTGTTGGACTCATCAATAATTTTCCTCTCAAAAACATCTGAGCTTGCTAAGAAAGCAAGAATATGTCAATCATCATCAAAGACTTGAAAGTTAGTGATATTATCAGGAACTGCAGGGGTGGAAATTAATTCCAAAGAAAATTTCTTGAGCTTGGAGCCTTGCATAGGTTCCAGGGTGCTTGCAGCAACATCCAATGAATCAGCTACCTGATTTTCTTCCCTAGGGATTAAGTTAATCCCAAAGGCATCAAAGTCTTCAATCAAGTTCCATACCCTATTTCTATATGCTGCCAGCCTTTTGTTGTGACATGTATATTGGCTACGTACTTGCCTAATAACTATTTCTGAATCTCCCTTGACCATCAAGGCAGTGACTTTCTTCTTATGTGCAAACATTAGTCCTCATGCTAGGGCTTCATATTCTGCTATGTTGTTTGTGCATCCAAATTGCAACCTGTAAGAAGCAAAGAAGGTTTTCCCTTTTGGACTAGTTAATTCAATCCCAACACCTTAGCCTGTCTTAGATTTGGATCCATCGAATTTGAGAGTCTATAGTTGATCACGAGTTGGGGTTGGTCCTTTTGAGGTCATGGTGGGCACTTGGGTAGAATGAGCCATGGGCCGGGTTACTTGATCTTTTGGGTTAGATATAGGGAACGAGTGTTCAATAGGTTCTTGAGGAGTAATTCCCAATCCCTGTATAGATGTATCATGTGACCCAAGGTTATCTTCTTGACATTCACTTGTATCTTTGGTTAACCCCTTGGATTTTGGTATATTCGTGAGTGCAAGGGTGTCAAACAGACCTTGGGGCTGCTCCTCATCAATATGCTGATTTGGACATGTGTTTGGGGTAGGTTCAATTTGAGGAGGAACCTCCTTTGAAGGTATCCCATTTCTGGTTAACATTATTGCTTCCTTGGCTTCAAATGAAAAGTGATCTGCAATGGTCTCGGGGTGACTTGAACTAGTACCCTCAGCTTGGGCAACATGATTTAAAATGTCAATGCAGGGTTGACAAGTCAATTTAGAGTGATTTTGGTAATGTACCCTGCACCAATTAGGGAGTAAAAGACTTTTCAAATTGATGTCTTCCCCCAAGACCAGTTGATCTTGTTGCAACTTTCTAATCAAGGCCTACTGATTTTCATTGAGCACAGAATCAGGGAACCTTGGTATTGATAGTTTTTTAGGATCAAGAATAAAAAAGGTTAAAAATTTCATCTCTTTTGTAAACCCCTATCCTAGTTTCGAAGTAGGCTACCTCATTGGGGCAATCATACTTCATGATGATATGCTTGAGGCGAGGCTCACTTTCAATCCTAATCTGAGTAGGAATCCCTCTCTATGGTAGCCACATATGTGAAAAGTCAAGGGAAAGATACCCCCCTAGACTTTTCATCAAATCTCTGCTCAATAGCATACCATAGGTCTCGAGAATATCTACTACTTGAATATCTATGTTGGTTAGGATCCTAAGATAAGATCCTACTTGTGCATGTATGTTCCTTAATTCCCCCACCACATTAACCTTTGTCTTGTCAAGTTGAATGACCTTCTTATTCATTTGAATGGGGTTTAATCCCAATTTCTGGAATACAGAAAATGGCATGACATTTTCTGAAGCCCCTAAATCTAACAAACAATTGTGTAGGTTCTTCCCAAAAATTCTTAAGCTCAAAAGGAATGGTGGAGTACCTACCTTGTTTTTGTACAAGGCTACATTCATGTTCCCAGCAGGTGCTGCCTTGCCCTTTCCTTTTGACTTATTAGCTTGCTCCAAAGCCTTTAGCACTATCTCCCTTTGGGTAGAGCACCACTTTAAGATGTCAAAATATGACAAAGAAGTTTTTTGTTTCTGCATCTTAGAAACAATATCAAACTCAGTGTTATAACTAGCAGTACCTTTGAAAACACCAAAGGAACTACCCTTGTTATGGAAGTAAGGCGGGCCTTTTGGTGGAGGAGGATTATTATTAGCACTTTGATTTGGAGGCACCATGTGATTAGGTGGTGCTGATGTGGTGAATGGCCCCTTACTTTGATTTCTCAAGAAGTGTCCTCCTTTTGACTAAAATGCTTGGGCATCATATGAATCTTCCTCTGGTTCATTCTCCTCTTGCCTTGGGAATGAAGGTTCCTCCTCAAAGAGGTCATAAGTCATTGTTGTATCTACTAAGCCACCTTCTTTGTGAGGATTCCCCTAGAATGTTTGGGAATCTTCCTGTGCCATCTTGACAACTTTCTCCATTTCAAAACAATTCACCTCAGAATGGGTTGCAGTATCATGCAGCCTGCACCAATTGGTCATAAAGTTGAGGTCAGCCACATTTGTAGTATGTGATCTCTCCTCATTAGCTTGGTAGTTGTGCGAGACTCCACCATTATTGGGCCCTATATTCCACTGTCTGTTGTTGTTTGGCCTTTGGTTATATCCTCTATTCTGATTTTGATACCCTTGATTAGAGAAGTTTTGGCCTTGATAACCCCTTTGGTTGTAATTGTTATGATTCTGATAAGTACCCTGACTGTTGTTGTTTTGATTAGGGTAGTTAACCTGGTTTCGGGAGGGGTTCAATCAAAGCTGAGCCATGTCATTTGTAACTTGAGACAATGTTTTCTTCAAAGTTTCTACCTCATTTGTAAGTTGTACTATGTTTTCACTTTCCACATTCTTAGCAACAGGTGGCCGACCACCATGATTTGGTGTTCCAACTTGGTTATGATAACCTTGTGGACCTTGAGGAACCTGTGGTTGTTGGAAGAGGTCAAAAGTTCCATTAGCAAAGAATGCAACAGGTGATTGAGTTTGCAATTCAAACACAGGTCCATAATGGGAAGGAGACATTCCCAGGATAGTATTGAATAGAGGGGTTGGACTATGCATCTGATATCCCATCGAAGGGAAACCTCCTCCTAGACTCCGTTGTTTAGAACTGATTTGTTACTATAGCTTGATAGCTAGATGATAAACTTTGGATAGAGAATCAATATCCACTGGTTGATAAGTCCTTTGCAAGAACAAGCCAAGCAAGGGGTCTATAACTCTAAAGTAAGCTTGAATGGCACTATTCTCAATGACTAGATAAGGATCTTGCAATCTCCTATACATTCGTTGCAATCTGGTATTGAACAAGGGCGAGGATTCATATGGCTCTTTCTTGATAGTGGCAAATTAGTGGTATAAAAGAGCTAGATCCACATAAACCCTGAACTAATTGATAAAGGCATTTTCCAAATGTGTCCAGGTCAGAATGGAACCTTGAGGAAGATTAAGGTACCAATTGTATGCCATGTCCCCTAAGGAGTAAGGGAACAACCTGCAAACTACATCATGGTGAGCTATCTGAGCTTTGGTACAAGCATCCTTGAAAGCTTGTATGTGCTCTTCAGCACTCCTTGACTCACCATGAATATACTTGGGGTAGAATTTCTTAAGGTTCTTGGGCATATCGTGAAAACCTCCAGGAATAGTCCCCAATGGAGAGGGATTATTTTGAAAGAATGCCATTGGTGGGGGTGGTGGTGGTTGAGCCAGCTGTTGAATAGGTCAAACTAGCTGTGATGACAACTGAGATGGGTTGGATGGTGGATTGATGGGTATCCACTGGGGTATTGGTGAAAATCTTAGTGGAGTGAGTGGGGCTAATAAGGGTGGTATGATAGTTTCCCCAGTCTTGTGACTTTTGTGTCTTGTTGGGGTCTTGAGTTCTATGAAAGGTGATGGATCTTTAGCTGATCGAAGAACTCTACGGGACCTTTCTGGTGAGAAAAATCCAGTGTTATCCATCTTACCCTTCTAGGCCCTCCTTCTAGCCCCAACTTTTGTTGACGGTCAAAATGGCACAACAAGTACAATTAAATAGAACATTGCTATTCTATTTCTCCTAAAAGGGAAAGATAACACATGGATATCTTAGCTCCCAAGGTCTTGGTAGTTGGTTCTCAACTGTGTTGGTATCCCTCAGTGGTCAGTGTAATGGTAATGTTCAAGGGGCCTGTTGGTATGAGCTTCTGGATTGTTCTAAGATCAAGCATGAATTTAAGCTTACTCTAACTAGGGGTTTTAAAGAAACATAAAAAGATAGATCAAGGTTTTGGTACTGAAAAGAATGATATTTCACCTATCTTAACTAGACTTATTACCTTTCAAGGAATTGTTAACTAAAACTGAAGAAGAAAATTAACTTGTGATTAACACATAGTTGCATCCATTCACAGTGCTGATTTCAACAACTGATTATAAGTTACCATTTAAGAAAAACAAAAAATATGATTTTATTCCTTGAAAGCTTTCAAAATCAAATGATTAACTCAAAATAAATACCATTCTAGAACACAATATGAAGTAGATTCGAATCTGGTTGCTTCTACTATTGGAGAGATAGATAAGCAACATTTACAAACCTAGCACAATCACCAGTATACAAAAAACCTGCGTCTTCAGACTACTTCCCTCTACACTCAGGAAACTGGAAAGATACATTAGTTTCTATGTTGAATCTAACTCCTATCCTCAGAAGACAAAATAAGCTCCCTTTACTAAGAAATGGGATGCAACTCTCTCTCCTCTATCTCTGCTAACTATTTTTCCTAACTTTTTTTACCTCTAACCCTTTTTTTTTAATTCTAGAAGTTCTAACCCTTTACAAAGAGGGAAGAATTCCATTTATACACCCCCTCCCAAAAAGAATGTCGGCTCCTATTTCTAGGGTTTACAAAATATCTTCCATCAGTTGCACGAGGGTCGGCATCCAAATGTTTTGAAGAAAGTCAGCTCTACATTAAATGCGAGTCCCTGCTATCCATGTCGGTGAAGAGATTGTTCCAGGGGTGATTTGTAGATCTTTTGTAGCTACCGCATTTACTTCTATGCCTCTATGTCCATCCTCAAACTCTGGCAGAGCTGCTTTGAATGCCCTAAAATATCACCATTAATGTCAAGCTACCCCTGTCAGTAGATACTAGTAGGCATTATGACTCACGACTTCTTTTTCTTCCTTGGCTCTCTTCCTACTCGAGATCGGTCCCTCTGCAAATTATCGGCGAGACTAACTTCCTTTGCTGAGACACTACACCGCGGTCACGTCCTTCTATCGAGAGCTCACTTCACTTTGGTGGGACTCTATCGGGTCAGCAAGACCTTTCACTAAAGTCACCTCCCTGCGCCGAGACCGCTTCACCATTCGGCAAGATTTCCTCGAGAGAAATCCCTGGATAAGTAATTTGATCCTACAAAATAGATGCTTCGATTAATTCTCAAAAAATAAAATATATCAAAATAAAAGACTATTGTTTACAATTTCATTCAATTTTCCATTCCTTTGTCTTTAGAAAAAAGGAACCCAACTCTGGTGGAGGCAGAAGCGGGACGAAGACAGAACTGGAAACAACACCCACCTTCAAAACTGGTGGAGGCGAGACCAAGAGAAAATTGGAACTGGGACCGGAGTTGGGATGGGAACAAGCCATGGAAATAATCAAAATTTCCAAGTTCATACCCCATCCCGGCTCTGTGTCCACAAAGGAACCCAAAACGCGAAGGGAAGAAACAAAACATCGGCGGGGTTAGAGCAAAAACCGATCCCGGGCGAAGCACAATGGGGATAGGGGCAGAACAAAATCCGAAATTAAAACTTCTTCAAAGTTTTAGGTTTGGATCCCATCCCAATCCCACCTCCGACAACATACAAAGATGAAGAAGAAAAGGGGAAAGGAAGGAAAAATAACACCCCATGACCAAATGATCGAAATCGGGGCAGAACAAAATGGACAAAGCGGAACCAAGATTGGAACCAAACCCAAAATAGAAACTCTTTCAAGTTCTAGGTTTGGATTCCATTCCAGACCCGCATCCGATGTCACTTGAAAAAGACAAAGAAAAGAAAAGGAAAAAGAAAGAGAAGGGGAGGGAAAACCCCACGTGAAAATGAAAGAAGAAAAGAAAAATGAAAGAGAAAAACACATGGAACCAGGATCAGAATGGAACCCGAACTAGAAAATTTTTCAAGTTTGAGGGTTTGGTTCTAGTTTCGATTCCGAGTCCGCTGGAACAAAACAAAAAGATGTGCAAGGAAGAAAACCAAAATGGCGGAACCGGGATTGGGGAAGGAAAAGAAAATAGAACTTGGAAGGAATTCCAAGTTTGGAATCTACTCCGATTTCGGGCCTACCAAAACAAACCAAAACGCGAAGGAAAAAAACCCGACGATGAAGAGAGAGAAAGGGAAAGGCAGAGTCGGGGCCGAGATGGAACCCGAAAGAGAAACTTTGGAGAAATTTTAACCTTTCGATTTGGACCTGGACCCGATTCCAAAAAAGAACAAAAGATGAAGACAAAGAATCGTCAGAACTGGAACCAGGGATGAAACAAGACCTGAATTTAGAAGGAATTTCCAAGGTCTATGTTGGTCCTGGTTCTGCTTTCGAAAGAACATTAAAAGAAAAATGCCTAAGGAAAAAAACCAAAGGCCAAAGGGAAAAGACAAAGGGTGACCCATTTTGTTCTAGAATGAAATGGGGTGGTTATGCAAGGCATAACAGGATCCTCTTGATATCTAAGGATCACTCCTCTCAACATCAGTATTCTTCAGATGTGTCCTTTTGAAGAACAAACTCTGCCATTTATACCTTAGGATGTGTCCTAGGAATCATCATCATTTTCGAGGGACCCATTTTGAATTTTAGGGATCAAATCCTCTCGACATCAACATTATTCAGGATGTGTCCTAAATTTGGCAATTTTTGATATTTGTCATCTGGGCATCATCAAAACTTTAACACTCTAGCATCTCATCATCATCAAACCTGACACCTTGACATCAGAACAATGGATATCCAAATGCACTTGGAAAACACTTAGAACTTGTCTTTTGGATTTTTATCATGTTATTAGTTTTTTAGCGAGATCCCAATAACAAGATTTAGAGAAGTAGCAACGTATCATGACGATTGACACACATGATTACTAGTTTCTCAGTAAGATCCTGATTATGGGATTTAGAAAAACAACGCATCATGATAGGGGCTTTATTTTTATATTTTAGCAATCATGCCACTAGTTTCTCAAGGATGTCCTAGAAATAGGATTTAGAGAAGCAACGATGTTTCATGAATTGTCCTTCTTGTCTTTTTCTGCTTATGGTTGATTATAACAAAAAGACTGGGGCAATCATGCTCTTAGTTTGAGTCATGATCATCCTTGTCTATGACTACTTTTCTTATGTGATGGTACGACCTTGCACACCTTGATCTATGTCATATCATGGTGTTTGTTGGCCATTACAACAGTCTACCCAATGATGATTAAGAGGAATAAATATTAAAAGTCGTATGGTAAAGTTTTGAAGGATTTGGTCTAGGAACTAACATGCATCTCCTTCAGTTTGGTCATCTTCTCTCATCAGTCTGGTCATCTTCTCTCATCCATCTCACGATGATATCCTATGACATACAAAAACATAAGTGCATAAATGATCATATAAACATTGCATTAGGTCCATACATACATCATCCATAGCATTAAGTCATATAACATTTAATTGCATATTGCATTCACATTTGCATAAATATGGCATTCATTCAAATAAATACATTATGCATATCATTATTTCCATCATCACAAAATCAACATAACACATAAATAAGCATTGCATCATCATTACATCATAAGAAAGCATCATAGAACATACAAAATACTATCATCCATCATAAATCAGCATCATACATAAAGCATCACATCACATATATCATAATGCATAAATCAAATAACATCACATAACACACATGTAGGCCACATTAAAACTGCATCATTATATAATATTTGTAGTGCCCCTTCATTTATGCTTATGTTTTCTGGTTACATGTTTTCATACTGTTAGATTTTGGTACCTTGTTTTGGATATTTGGATCGCTAATTTTGAGCGACAGTGGATTTATTTTGTGACATGATGATACATCGTATTGCGATATTTGATTTCTGATATGCTTTGAGATAGCATAGATGTTTTCTATCAGATGATTATTGCTATGTATATGTTTATGATGGACTAATAGTTATTTAATTCGTCAGTCTGATGTGACGTGTATTGGTGTGGAGAACAAAATCTCATCACTCGCTTGCGAGTGCACTATGATGTCCATGATTTTCTCCGCACGGTGTGCCTATACAGTGGATTATATATATATGCATGTTATTGCTTGCTTGCAAGATTGTAGGTACATGACACCAACTCCACCTGGTTACTCAGGTCTGAGCGTGTCAAGACTCAACGGATATGTTGATTGGGAGGTAGTAGCATGGTTCATCCTAGTCTAGTCTATAACTCGGTCACAGTACATTGTCAGTTAGTTTGAGTCTTGGTTGTCTTGTTTGTCTCTGTTTGGATTTAATTGTCTGAAAGGGAAAAAATTGTCAATTTTAATGTTAGTTTATTATGCTTTAATTTATTATTATTTAATTTAATTTTTAAATGTTAAAGAAATTAGTTTTTACATGTTAATTAATTAATTAATTAGTTTGTTTGGTTAAATAAGTTGATCCTAAAAGATTAAATTTATTTAATTAAATAAATTAATTGATTTAATTAAATAAATTAATTGATTTAATTAAATTGTTTTAAATTATGTGTGAATAGATTTTATTAAATTAAATATTTTTGTGGAAATGGTATTTTAATTATTAAGTAAATTTTGCATTTGAAAATTGTAAATTTTAAATTAATTAAAAAGAAATTAATTTCATGCAAATCTTGAAAGGCAAGACTGCCGAGAAGTTGTTGAAGATATTTTCTTCTTCTCGACAAGTGTGCCAGTTGCATTGATTGTTTTTGGTTGAGGAAATTTGCCGGAGGTTATTTTGGATATGGGAAAATACATAAGAAGTTTCTATTCTATTCTTCACGGAAAAAATATATCAGTGCTTTGTTTAAAAAATTTGGTTTTTATGCTTTTGGTTTTGTTGCAAATTTGTGGATGTTCTCTAGTTCGTGTTTTGGGAATTGGTTCTCGGGAAAGGATTTGGAAGCTACAGGAAACACAAGCTCTCATCACCAAACCAATTTCTAAAGCTTTGGGATATCAGGTATTCCTCTTGTGGTTTTAATTTGTTGTTTTGAAAAGAATATTTGTGAAAGAAATTTCTTTAATTTAAATCCTCTGTATTGTTCAGAAGAATCCTTTACTATTTATTCTATGAAAGGGATTTATTGAATTTCTTTTCTTTCTGGAAAAATGAGTTTGTGTGAAAGGAAATTATTGATATATGGGAAAATAAAATTTTATGCGTACTGTGAAATTTCCCTATTTCCCTTTTGAAAATTTTATAGTTTCCCCTATTTCCCTTTGAAACCCTGTTGAATATTTATTTCAAATGAACCTCTATAGAGTTTTCTAAAAAAAATCCTCTGTATGAAAACCTTGTTAATTTGTATAAATATATATATATATAATATATATATTTATACATATATTTTATCTTATTTATAAATTAGATTGTGAAAGAAGCCTATTTTTAATTATGTGAGTAATTAATTTAAATCACCGTATAGGCGTATGATATTAAAAAAAACGGATTAAGATTTTTCATTTATGCGAATTGAAATTTCGCAGGTTGAAATCTGTTTTAATTGATATGTAATAAAATGCATTTTATTTTATGCATAGTAGGTGGTGGAGAGGGCGTAGGGGCCACTCCAAAGCTGCCCATGGAGGGCAACGGCTATGGAGGCAGCCCGACACTGCCTTCATAGGCAGTGCACAGGCTGCAGCCATAGCCGTGGTCCATTAGGGATGACTGCGAATGCGGCCAAAACCCTAGTTTAATTCCTTTGTAATGTATAACGAAATTTTCAATGGAGTGCGTATGGATTTATTAAACATTTGTCATTCAAAATTTTAATATAAATAATTTACATTAAATAAGAATATATATATGTGTATATGTATGTATATATATATATATTTGTTTTTAATATTATATAGGAAATTGAATATTTAAATATTTTTAAAAAAAATTTAAAAGGATTATTTAATGAATCAGTTGTTTGTAGATATATGTGAAGTATGAGATCCACTAGTTCTAAATATTATGATTGAAAGAATAAATTTAGTTTTTATTTTTATGTGAAATTGAGGAAGTTAAAATTAGAATAATTTAATGCAATTTTCCTTATCGTTTGAGAAAAGAATTACAATTAAATTTCTATAATTTCATGCTATATCTTTTAAATGACTGGATTTAGTATATCCGAACAGTAGACATTTACTTTTCTTGATTTTCTTTTAATCATGTTTCTTTTTGGGAAAATTGGGAAAGTCTTAGTTGTATAAGTCTTCCAGAATGATCTATATAGTAAGGGTGTATTATTTTTCAAATGTGTTTCATGAGTTGACTTGGGTTGTGCATGTGTTAGAATATGGTGTTTTGTTACCTGGTTTATGATAAAAGTTTTAATGACCATTGTGTGTGTCATTTGTTATTGTGTGATTGAATTTTGTGCACCTTATAAACCCTAGTCAGGAAAAATTAGTATACCTTTGTTATGTTTAGGGGAGTGGCTCTATGTAAGGGCCGACACACAAAGTGGTGTTAGGGTAACTTACAAAGAGTTAGTAAGTCAGTGATAACTAAATAACACAGTAGTTAGAATTAAAAATTCTTAACAAGATTATTATGCCTCACTTTTGACTCTTGAGCTTGTTCAGTCTTGAGTAAAGATGAGAAGGCCTGGAATGGTAAATCGATGTCTTGTTTCTTCAAAAGACATTCGATTCCGCAGTAATTTGCAATGGGGCCAGGTTTTGTAAGAGGTTACCAGGGTAACCCAGGTTGGGGGCCGGAACCTAGGAAGAAACACTAGGGTAACCTTTGCAATATTGTGATGACACTCCACCTAAAATAACAGTCTACCTTGTGTACTTAGCACTTTCGATTGTCTTAAATCTAGAAGCAATGTAACCATCAATTAGTTATGTATTTGTGTCTAGGGTTAGTAGATTGTGTCTAGGTAACCATATTACTATTTCCTAGCATGGGGGGTGGACCTACAGGTACCATATGGTTGGGTGGAACGTGCACCTTACTCTGTTGGGTCCCCAGTTTATGATCATGACATCACGAGCTTCATGGATGGAGAGCTCGTACATGGATATAGATGTACTTTCTTTATTGCATTTTTGTAAAACTTGTATTGGAAAACATCCCTCAATTTTTTATGAGGAGAACATTTGTAAATGTAATTGTAACTATTATTTGATCTACCTCATCAGATGAATGAGTATTGTAATATCTTATCAAATGCAATGTAAGAAACATGTTTGTACTTTATGTTATCTTGAATGGTATTTCAAATGTTATGCAATATCTATTTTTAATGTTTATGATAATTAAATATGTGCAATGTGAAATACTAAAGTTGCCTATGGAAACTCAAGTAGTGTAACATCGTGTAACTTAGTGAATGTATGCAACTATTTAAGTTAATATTTAAACATAAAAAAAATAAATGATTTCACTATTATACACAATTGCAACATTCCTTTGGTTATTATGATGAGGCATTACAGATTGGTATCAGAGCCAGATAACAAACACTGGACGCTCTGGGTAATCGTGAGCCCATTAGGTTGTCCTAGTACATAGTCTCGCTATCTGTTAGCCTTGGTTGAATAGTATCTAAGACTCATTATTATTATGTGTAGGAACATGCCTAGGCGAGGTGGAAGAGGTCGTGGTAGAGGTTGAGGTGGAGGCCGAGGGCCAATCCCTCAGGTTACTCCTTCTCTGAGCCCTCATCAGAGTGATCAGGCAGAGCAGTTGGATCAGAGGAATGAGGGACATAATCCCGAATAGTCAAGAGTAGAGGGTTCACAGATACGTCCTTTATTAGAGGAGGTCCTAGCTCGACTTGGACCTAGACAGGAAGTTGAGCAAGAGGTAATTAGAGAGAGATAGATCTCCTAGGAGAGTAGATGATACAGTGCATCAGGATGCTATTACTACAAGACACATGAGGGATTTACTCAGGGCACGCCCTCCTACATTTGATGGTGCAGGAGGTGGATTAGAGGCAGAGACCTGGCTACTAGATTTGGGTAGATTCTTTGCCATGCACCCTTACGATAGAAATACCCATGTGAAATGTGCTATTATGCATCTAAGAGGATTCGCCTCTACTTGGTGGCGCCTGGAGGAGTAGAAGCTCCACTTAGATATTGGGTCAGTGTCTTGGGAGATGTTTTTGGAGAGGTTTAGAGCATGGTTCCTATTGGAACACTAGAGGTAGTGACAGGCTTACGAGGTCCACGATCTACATCAGTTGGCTCTTTCTATTGAGCAATATGAACATAGATTCTATGAACTCAAGCAATATGCTAGTATTGGCAATGATGAGCTTATGCTAGTACAACACTTCATCAGGGGTTTAAACGCCCGCATTAGTGGTGGTGTCAGAGTTTTTGAGCCAAAGACTATGGAAGTTGCGGTGGAGAAGGCTTGTATAGTGGAGGAGAACCTTGTTATGGCATTAGGTGGTCACACAGGAGTGCAGATTGGCAATGCTCCTGCAGTAGGTTTTAGTCCACGGGGTGGATAGGCATAGACAAGAGGTTCCTCTAGGAACCAACAAACACCCACAAAGGGTGGGAAACAACAACAAAAATGTACACCTCAAAAGAATAACAATCCACAACCACAACAATGAAATAGTCCACAAACATGAAATGGTTGCAACTGGTGCACAACAAGTGCAATAGGCAGGATCAGCGTGCATAGAGTGCCTAGTCTACTGTCAGTGGAGGTAGTTTCCAGAAATCCAATGCGCCTTCAGGTGGCAGAGGATTCAGTAGAGGCATAGGTTGTTACTCGTGTGGAGAACAGGGACACATAGCTAGGAAGTGTCCAATGAGAGGTTCTACTGGTTTTGGGCCTCGACCTACAGTTTCAGAGCCTACAGTGGGTGATGCAGGATGATCACAAATAATATATGCTACGGTTAATGACCACCAAGCTGATCACCAGAACACAGTGTTCGAGACTTCAGGTAAGTTACATGGTGTTAGTGTTTCCATTCTTTTTGATTCTGGAGCTACCGACTCCTTTATTTCACCAACCATTGTTGACCGATGTGGTCTTGTGGTGGTAAAACAAGGTGGTAAGTGGCAGGTTGAATTCCCCTCTAGGGTGAAAGTAGCAGTAGAAAACTTAGTACATAACTGTGAACTTAAAATGGGTACGTTAACTACCCTAGTATATTTATATGTTACACCTTTAGGATCGTATGACATAGTTCTAGGTATGGATTAGTTAGCATCTTATCATGCTGTGATTGAATGTCGACTTAAGATAGTTAGTTGAATTAATGATTTAGGTGCGAAAGTGGAAATCATAGGTGTTCAAATACCTATCTCTTTGCGGATGATATCTGCTATGCAATTAAAGAGATCTCTTTGTCAGGGATGTCAACTGTTTGCAACAACAGTTACTAATCTGGAAGAAGGTGAGAGTCAAGAGGTATCTCTTGATGATCATCCTATTCTTAGGGAATTCGCTAACATGTTTCCCGATGATATACCTGGAATGCCACCGAAGAGGGATATTGATTTTAGAGTTGATCTAGTTCCTGGAGCTGAGCCTATATCTAGAGCTCCATATAGAATGACAACTCAGGAGTTAGAGGAGCTTCATATTTAGTTAGAGGAACTATTAGAAAAGGGTTTTATTCATCCTAGTGTTTCCCCTTGGGGAGCACCTATCATCTTTGTAAAGAAGAAGGATGGGTCACTTAGGCTATGCATTGACTATCGTCAATTGAACAAGGTTATGATTAAGAATCGTTATCCTTTGCCTAGAATCGATGATCTTTTTGATCAAATTAAGGGAGCCAATGTGTTCTCTAAAATTGATTTGAAATCTGGTTATCATCAATTGCGTATTGCTGAAGCTGACATTCATAAAACTACATTTCATACTCATTATGGGGACTACGAATTCATAGTAGTACCATTTGGGTTAACGAACACACCATCAGTATTCATGAGTTTAATGAATGGTGATTTTTGTACATACCTTGATCGCTTTGTCCTTGTATTTCTCAATGATATTTTAATCTATTTGAGAAACATGAAGGAACATGAAGAACACTTGAGATAGGTATTGTAATGTTTAAGGGAAAATCAATTGTATGCGAACCTAAAGAAGTGTGACTTCTTTCAAACTAAAGTAAAATACCTTAGACATGTGATTTCTGGAAAAGGTATTGCTGTGAATCCTTCAAAGATCCAAGCTATTGTAGATTGGCCC
>VDFB02047586.1:0-22867 GCA_007258455.2 Sequoia sempervirens
TTTACAGTCAAACATCTAATATAATAAATTAAGATAACATTGTTAATGTTAGAAAAAAGATTCACCCATGATATTGCAAGTTATCTTATTCGGAAAAGCATTTTCTACCTGACTTTCAGTATTAACATAACAATGAAATGAGATTCGTACCTTGGGTGGAAATAGTATACTCTTAAATATTTCTATTACGCCTTCCATTGTTTCTTGCTTGAACATGGCCATCACCCTTATTTCATCTGAACTTGGCCCAGTATGGGGCATGCCCAGAGACAGCGTGCAATCTACATCACTGTTGAAATTAATAAAACTATGGCACATAGAGTTGCTGTGACTCTTCATTAGGCAGCTGATAAGGTCCTGCTCCTTCAACTCACCCACTGGGTCAGCACTTACAGAACTATTGTTATTGCTATTATCCAAACTCTCACTAATTTTAGAAACAGTTTCACAGGAACTCGCATTCAACGAATCCGGACTGCAACTATATCTTCTTTTCTTCCTCACAGGTGCGCAGCAGAGCTTCAGTTCAAGCTCCGTCTCCTCCTCTTCCCAGCAATCCATATCCTTGAGATACATAAACCCACTTCAGAAAAGCATTCCGCAAATCCATAAACTCAAATCGAAATCATGAAGCAAAAAGAACAAAGACATTTTTTGATAGACCAATAAGCCACTTTGGCTAAAGCACGTTTAGAACTCTAGCTTATGATTCAAACCCAATGCTCAACTTACCTTTGTAAAAACCAGGAAGCAACAGGAATTGAAATATATGACTAGAAAGCAAACGCCTATGAACGCTAATGCTAGAAGGATTATACTTCCAAACAGGAGATGCACATATTGTAACTTTGAAACTTGGTACACACACATTGGAGCTATATAAACGTTAAAAACGAATCTCCAATGTCAGCTTAACTTATGCTATACGTCATTATCCTCCTCATGGACACATACGCATAAGATATATCTTTCTGGACATATACACAATATGTCTCAACTGTATCCAGTCACACCGACATCGATATTCCCAACCAGCATAGATTACCTCAACAGTCATATTTTAACGGTCTCTCTCTCCATGATGTATGCCCTCAACTGGGAGTATATTTTATGCATATACACAAATATTACCTGTCAAATAAATGATTAAATGGCTGTTCATCCTGAAACAGATGCTCCATGTATGAATAGTAAAACAGCGAGAACTATTCTATATTTATGTATGAATAGCAATATCTGTCTGGCAGAAATAAAAGCCCATCTAAGACATATTTCGCTAATCCAAGGTCAGATTTTCATTGGCAAAATCAATGGAAATCCCAACTTAAAATAGCTGTCGGCATGATTCTCCAGATCTGAGGTGTGCAGTGTAGCAGCCAAGTGTGTCTTATATTCTTCTTCTTCTTATTATTATTATTTATGACATTATTCTATATCATACACTAATAATTTCTAATTCTCCCATTAATGATGACATAAAGACTTTATTTTGGTGCTATAGTATCAATAATTAGTTTATCTTGTATTCATCTGGCTTCAATGAATATTTTTCTTTGGATATCAGTTTCTATTGATAATGCTTCCAATTACAATATACAAATATAAAATACATTACACTCTAATGGCTCCAAAATTCTAATATATCCTCTATAAATTAAATTGGTTGTAACCATTCAAATGCTTCCATCTTGCATCAAACAATAAATTATTGTTAATATTATTCTCAAATGTTTTAAATAAGTTTTGTTCTCCTCTTCATTAGCTATTACAAATATTTTAAATTTCTATTTTTTGTTAATAATCAGAAAGATGTTGTAATTTTAGTAAGACTCTGTTAAATTTCCATTTTGAAATCAAAACAATGTACCAACAATAGAATGACACCTAATGAGATTATGATTTCTCCTTTGCACAGTTGATTATCAATCAAAGAGAGCCATAATATATATCCATACCAATTTTGAAATAAATAAAGCTTCTAATTGAAAGATACAAAACTTCTTTTCAACCACCTCAACCTCCTACACTTTTTGATAACACCTCTTTTTTTTGCAATTTTGAATGTATACTTTATTTAATTTTCTTTTTCTTATTTTTTTTAATATGAAATGAACAAAATAGAGTGAATAATGTGAAATGATTGAAAAATATAGAGATTGGAGAGAACCTAGATGAAGGAACAAGATGGAGAAAGAAGAGAAACCAAATGTAGATGGATGATGAAGTCAATAGATTTGTGTGTGGTCTATATTGTGCATTTTTGATAAAATAGAAGAATGATATAGAAATGGACGATGAAGCCAATCTATTTTTATGTGGTCCAAAATGCTGCTCTGTTAACATAATGCAAGAATGGTGGATATATAATAATGAATTTTGCATGTAGTCCTCATTGTGTCATCATTGAGGAGCCCTTTGGAGAAAAAAAGATAAGTGAATAGAAGGTGAATAGGAGGTCCAAAAAACCTGCATTGATACCATATTAAAAATGGGAAAGAGAAAAGCACAAGGCTCCAAAACATAAACTAAATCATTTACCTTTAACTTTTACATCATTACATTGTATGGCTCTATAAAGCCTTTTCTAACTACCCAAACCATTAACTACCAAATAACTCATTATTAATAACTAAATAAAAATTAACATCTAATATTTAATTAACTTTCAAACATTAATTCATTATTTATGGCGTTATTCCATGTCATGATATAATTCTAACACTACATTGGAAGCTAAATTGTGGATATTTAATAATTAAGTATAACTTGAGCATTGAAGTAATCTTATTTCTTAAACCATAATTATAAATCTTATGAATCCTCAAAGAACTTATTATAGTAGCAGTTGCATGCACAACATGCAACAATCAACTGATTAGGGTCCACTGTGAGAGGTAGATCACAAAGTGAATTTGAAACGGAAGGAATTAGAATATTGTTTTTTGAATTTCAATATCAATTATTTAATTAATTAATTATCAATTATTTCAATAAATAATAGTAGAAGAATTATTTTTGAATTATTTTTTTCATAATAAATCACATTTTCTACATTCAGTACAATTTAAATTTGTAAATTACTAATTTTGTTGGTGAATATTTTGACGTAGCAGTTAATCAAGATTAAAATCTATAGAGTATATTTTGATAGAGAAATATATTTGAAGGCATAATTAGATGGATAATATGAATATGGCTTATGTAGAAACTGTTTTACATCTGTAAACTTATTTCAAGTATTATACACCATTGTAAACTCTATATTATAGTGCACTTCTTTATTGTTATGTGAGAAGCAGTGCACCAAAGATTAGAAAGCATTTCTATAAATGAGGAGATTGTTTTCTTGTGCTTCCATATCAGTTATTTTTAGTTGGAAGTTGATTTGGGAATGTAAAATAGAACCCTAGGTTGTTCTCATTTTTTACAATGTATCCATTATTTGCAAAGTCAATTAATTAATTATCAATGATTTTAATAAGTAATATTAGGAAAATGTTTTTCAAATAAAATGTTTATTTATAAATCACATCTTCTAAATAGAATACAATTGAAATTTGTGAAGTATTAGTTTTCTTAATAATAATTATTTTTGTCCAGAATTTAAGGTATTTTAATCAATTTTTGATTCATTAAAATGGGAAAATGTTTTTTGTGTTCCGAAATCAGATTTACCAGTTACAAAGTGGCTATGAAATTGTACATTATGTGCTATCTTCCTAAGATGAAATTAAAAAAGTATGGTTTTGAGAAAGTGATTCGTTTAGAATGGTTATGTGTTTTTTAAAAGTGATTCCATTAGTTTAGTTATAATGGTGATAAAAAATGGGTTTTGCAAAAAGTGAAGATGTTGGAAGTAAACTCAGTAATTTAGGGATTCAAACAACATGTATACTCTATTAAGTTATTTCAATTGAAGTAGAAGTTACACATTGTTTGGAGGCAAGATTAGAAAGATGTCACCAAATATATAAAACAATTTGTGTAGACATATATATATGTAAGAAGAAATGTATGGCATTAAATGTAGAACTATAAAACCCACGCTTATTTGTCTTCCATATGGAAAACATAATAATAAATCTATACAATAGTTTTTGCATATACATATATGTATGTAACAAAGAAATGACTAATGTGAAATGGGAAAGCAAAAGGCCCGTGCTTGTTTTCCACCTTGCCATATTGGCTTCATGGAGCCACATGGACTCTAGCCAAACCCCCTAGCAAGAGAAGTATGAAACATCTAGCAAAGATGTTGTGGTGTTCCATTGTACATTGTACATCAGGAATGCTAGGAAACTCTTTTGTTTGCATAAATAATATATGATATTGTTGTCTTAACTTGGTTTTCACATATGTTTCCATGCTTAAATCTAGTTCTTGCAAACAGAATAGAAAGCTATGTTAGTAGATAACCAAGGGAAATAAAAAAGGAAGAATAAAGAGCAAGTATAGGGGTAAAATTAATATATACAGTGTGAGCCTGAAAATAGTGAATAATTTTTGCAATTAGTTAGCCAAGGCTCTCTATCGAGAATGAGAAAGTATGAAAGCATAATAGTGAATGTATAGAAGAATTTGTGCATATACATATATGTATGTAACAACAAATCAATGATGTGAAATGGGAAACCACAAAACCCGTGCTCATTTTCCACCCTACCATATTGGCATGATGGAGCTGCATGGGCTCTAGCCAAATCTCCAAGCAAGAGAAGTATGAAACATCCATGAGAGATGTTGTGGAGTTTCTACATCGTACAACATGAATCTTGGGTGAACTCTATTTTTTCCATATATAATATCTGATATTGTTGTGTTCTGTTTGGTGTGAGAACTTGAAACCAAAAGCATAACTTGATTTTCAAATCCCTTTGCATGCTTAAACCTAGTTCCTACAAACATAAAACAAAGGTTACATGTTAGTGCAAAACCATGGGAAATAAAAAAGGGAGGATAAAAAGTGAGTATAGTGGTAAAATTAATATATACAATGGGAGGCTAAAAATAGTGAATAATTTTTGCAATTAGGTAAACAAAGCTAGCTATTGACAATGAGAAAGTATCATACTTACATACAATGTTGATTGTGTCCAACGAGGATGAGCTACATTGAACTGAGTCGTAGGAGCATAGAAGAATTTGAAATAGAGAGGGTAAAATACACTGATCTTCTTGAATGCATATTAAAATTTCTGCAAGAATCTAAATAAAATAATATACATATAAAATAAAAGAGGCTAGTAGTTGTCTTTTATTAACATGTTTCATGATACTGTTGTTCCCTCATTTGTTTAACTATCAATAACATTTCATGATATTGTTTTCCACTCATCTATTTGAAGCTACCTCTAACAGAGAAGTCTATTGTTCTTCTAACAAGGATTGTTTTTTAATCTTTAAAATTTTGTTATCTTTAATGTGGTTCATTTGTTTGGATGGAATATGTTATCATTAAGATGTATTGTTGTATATATAGATAAATATATACACGTGTACATATGGATATATACCTCCTTATTTTTGTTTTTTGAAATGTCTAGAGAAAGGAAAAGGCCAAGCCGTTTGAGTAAGAAAAGCAGGTAAGGTTGATGGAAAATCTCAAAAACTCTTACCATATATCACATGATAATAGAAAATAGAGAAGTTGTAAAAAAACTATTAGGAAAAAAGTTAGGGATCACAAGTGATAGATGGTGGGAAAGCCACATTCAACTGTTTGATAGAAGAAAGGCAACCTAACTGAAGCAAACAATGTCAAACACATTGCATAGTACAGTGTTTGTGTTTAGCTATTTTATTTGTCAAAAACCACTCTTGCAATAATGCTATTTAATCAATATGGGAGAGAAGGAGAGAGATAAACAATAAATTAATCATTTATGTAAAATACCCATGCAAAATGATTTACTGATTCCACAGCTCAACAGTTTGAGCACCCTCCAAGATGGTTAAAAATAGAGTGAAATGCAATAAATTTAACAGTAGCTTGTTATCAAAGCAACAACACAATGGTTCTTCCAATAGTAGAACTTCATCAAACTACACTCTCCCACACACAACATTCAATATTTCCACCACCATTGTGCAACGAGAGGATCCATGTCAGTGCATAGAGTATATATTTTTGAAAGCAATAATGGGGAAGGTGAAAATAGTAAAAGGGTGAGCAAATGATTGTATACATCAACATTTTGCATATAGATATGCACATACACATACATATACATAGACATATACATACACATACACATATATATACATATGCATACATGTATATATACATATAAATATACATATACATAAAAAAGTACATATATATATATATATATATAAATATACATATACGTATACCTACAAACATAGTTTTCATCATTCGTTTATTGGTTGTAGTTATCTCTATGTAGCATTGGTGTTATACTCATAACTATATGACCATTCGGCAAGAATAAGTAGAGAATCAGAAGTATGAAAAATTAATAAATCATTTATGCAAAACACCCTTGTGAAACATACATATATATGCATGTAAGCATATATATATATATATATATATATAGATATTTGTATACGTGTATACACATACATATACATATATACATGTATACTTGTTTGAAATATCTACTAGGATTCTTAATAGCCTAGCCATGCGGAGGGTTTGTCGGCACTTGGCAGACCGCTAGTTGGCGGGGAGGGAACCATTTTTTTTTTTTGGTGGTGACTTGAGCATTCACAATTACATGGGTTGGTGGTTTTAGAGAGTTTTTTTGTCATTTTGGGGGAGGTGAATGGTAAGTGTTGGATGTGGACCTTTGAAAATACATGGGTTGGTGGTGGTGGAGGTGATCTCAAAAGGCAGAAGGTGAATGGTAAGTGCTTGCTTGATAGATGGTTAATGCATTTTGTGGTTGTACAATGGAGGTAGATGAAGTAAATGTGTACGAACAAAGTAAGTGCTATATTGAATGCATATATGCATATACATACATATATAGATGTCGACATATATATGTATATCTCTACATATTACATATATAGATATACACACATTTATTGAGATGTGTATATATCCGAAGTTACTTTCATGAGTGTAAATCCATATTCTTTGTAGGATCTCTTTGTATCTGTTCAATTTATTTGTTAGAAGTTCTAAACAGGATTTTTGTCAGCCCAACTATGAATAAGAGTGTGGAGAAATACCAGTAAAGCCTCTTTGATTAGCAATGTCTAAATAGAGGAAAAATTGAACCCATATATGTACTTAAGGATTTATATTCTTGTTGTTCTATATTCCATTGTTTCTATTAAGATAGATGAACCAACAAGTAGCAATATATACAAATGCTTGCATATAGGCATTTATATTTGTTTACATTTTGTTTTTTGTTTGAAGTTTCCCATGGGATTTTTGCCAGCCGAGCCTTATATAGTATTTGTTGTGTAATAGGTGTGTTACAATTTCTCTGTTTCTCTATAATATTGAATTCCAAGAAATGAAGCTTTTATTTTGTGTGTAATGTGTGAGGAATATACATATATATACAAATATATATATATACACAAATGTGTACATATATTTCTATATATATATATACATGTATACATCCATATGAGAAAGAGAAAGAGGTGAGAAGATATATATATATATATATATATATATATATATATATATATATATATATATGGTATGTATATATATATATAGAGGATATATATATATATATATATATATATATATATATATATATAACTATTTTATATAATTGTTCATTTATATATGTATGCATGCATAAATACATGTATGTATATTTTACTAACAGTTTGGTTACAATTTCCCTATTTCTCTATAATACTGAATACCAGATGATGCAACTGTTGTTATAGAATGACTCTATTTTTTCATAGACTGAAAAGAAAATGTGCAAAGAGTAATTGTCATGCTGGTTTTATAGTAGAAGAGTCTCAATAGACAACTTTCTTTATCTAATTGCAGAAATTGACTATTTTCAGGCTCACATTGCATATATTAATTCTTAATCTCGTGATACTCACACTCTTTATCCTTCCCTTTTGGTCAGCTTATATGCAGCCATGGAATCAACGGGTAACTTTCTGTAAGGTTCTAGCTCGTAGAGGCACATTGATTCTTCCTTTTCTTTACATGTGGCCCTTTGGGCATACAGATGTATACAATGCATTGCCAACAATGTCTTGCTTTTCTGTTTTATATTCTATCTTTTGTTATACCCATTTCCTTTGACACAATCTGGAAGAGATTTCATCTTTGGGGTAGTGTGATACATTCATAGTAAAATCTTCTTTCTGTCAAAAAAAAAATACATAGACAGGCTTCACTAATCTCCTTTACTGATGGTGGGTATCTCCTAGCACCCTTTAACAATCTCCCCATTCTCCATTCTCAATTAGCTTCTGTGTTGCTGTATCAAGCAGACCTAATCTACTAGTTTACTCTTAAAAGCACATGGACTCCTAGTAATTTGCACAAATAAGCCGATGGAGATTGTTGTCCTCGATATAGGGAAGTGGACTGGTAAGTGTTTGTTTCCATGAGGACCAATGGGTCCTGCCATTGCACGATGCTGGTAGGTGAAGTAAATGCACATTAAAATCTCCGCTCAAGCAACTTATGCATGCATACATATTCATACGACATGTATATATATTTAATATATATACATAGATATTATTGTGACATATAAGAGTTATATATATATATATATATATATATATATATATATATATATATATATATATATATATATATATATATATGCAGGCATATAGATACATGTATATATATATACATATTTACACATGTATATACATATTTCATATGTAGGCAACACTACAATAGATCTTTCAAAAATGCAGCTTAATGAATACATTTTCTTCCATTACAAAGAAAAAGAAGAACAAAAAATTATAGTTTGTTATAGAAAGCTTTGAACAGATGATGGGAAAAGAGTATTATGCAACATATACACATACACATGCACACACAAACACACATGTATACAGGTATATACATGTGTATAAATATGTATATATGCATAAATACATGTATGCATGTTTTACTAAGAGGTGTGTTACAATTTCCCTATTTCTTTATAATACTTAATATCTTCTTGTTGTATGTTTCTGTCTCTGAGGTTAAACATATAAAAATCCTATGGATGATGTAGGTGATAGAAATCTTATCAAAAAATTCTAACAAATAACAAAAACCTTGCATATCTATATATTTGCAATTTTTCCATGCATACATGTCAGCACCATATTAAAATCAAAAGCATAGGACATCAATGAATATGCTAATGTATAGATGGGAATGCAAAAATATATTACATTCATATTTGCGAAGGGGCAGTGTGAGATAAGATGTAGGAATACCTTGTGTGTGCAACAGGTTGTAGTATGAACAGAAGAAAAGGAGGCATGCTTTCCATACCACCATACTGGGTGATGCAACAACCTAGCTTGCCATAGAATCCCCAACTTAGAGAATACTTTGTCAACAAAAAAATCTTAAGAACTATGTATTGTTGAAAGCTCAAAGCATTAACCTCATAATTTTCTTTAGTTGAAATCACTGGTATACATTTTAAAAAAATATCTATAGTTGTATGATTTATGACAAAGCATTACACATAGTTCTAAAATAAGAGATGTCATCATATAAAAATTAAAAATATGGAGTTTGACTAAATGTGTAAATATATAAATGGAAAGATAGGAAGAAATAACATGCATATTTGCAAAATAGAAGTGCTAGATAGGAGCTATACATACCTTGTAGCTGCAAGCAGACGTAGTCTCAACCGAAAGAAAGAAGGCATGCTCTCCACCTTGAAGTATTGGACCATGCAACCTCATGGGCTGTGAGTAAATTCCCAAGGAAGAACATAGATTTCCCTCACACAAAACCAAAACACAATCAAATATTGAAAAAAATAAAAATTCAGAAGCATAATAGGTTGTGGAAATCTAGTATCACTAAGCTGATAAGTTTCTTTAGTTGCAATCAGTGGTATACATTTTAAAAAATATATGTACTCATATCATCTATTAAAAACAATTTGACATGTACTTCTGAAATAAGGAATGCAATAAAGAATATATAGGCTTACCTTCTATATAAGTATAATGTAGTTGGAGCTTTTACACTATTACAAATATGTGATGACAAGCCTATCTACTACTGTGGAGAAATGTAGTGGGTGGAATAGGATATGTTATGTATTTTTAGCAACCAATGTATAATGGTGAAAGCCAAAGCCACAAAACCGTTGGTCATTCTCCTCCCCACCATATTGACACCATGAAGCCTTATGGGCTCTAGCCAAACCCCAAAGCTAGCAAAGCATTTGATGAGCTTGATTCATAGAGGGTTCACGAAACATTCCATGTTGTTAAGACCCTTTTCCTTAATGAAATCAATTGTTTCATGAAGCCTCTATGTATCAAGCTCATCCTTGCAGGAAGTGAATGTGATATTGAATATTGCAATGTGGGAAAGTAAACTACATAATATGTAAGAAAATATTTTGATTTAGTTGCATTGTTAGAATATGCATTGTGGCATAATGAATATGTGTTCTAGAATATGGAAGAAAATATATTGATTGAGTTGCATTGTCAGAATAGCCATTTTACCATTGCCAATATCTTATAGATATTCCATTAAAAGCCACCAAAGACATTTGTATATACAAAACTATTTGCAAATGTATGTATGCATATGCATTCTATTTTTGATAGGGATATAAAGGTGCGAATAGTACAAAATGTTTATAATAGAAAAGATGTACAGAGTGTATATATGCATAACTTCATCAAAGTATACTTTCACATATTGCAACATTGAATATTGTCCCTCATGCGAAAAAACACTTAGCACTCAACTTCCACATATCAAGGCTACCATCTCATACACCCTCAACCCATGCTTATATATAGACAACAAGGGAAATTGTAATAGAAATCCATAAACCTCAACAAATGCATCGATCCTTGCAACTTTCCAAATGAATCCTTCAAACGAATCTCTCAAAGGCAACACCTATTTTGTCTATGCTATGGCAACAATTATATGATGAAATGATTTTTTCAAAATGCATATAGCACCACAGACTGAATTGGAAATTTAAGTTGCATTGTTTGGTATTCAATATTCTGGAGAAAATATTTATACAAAATACCCATGTAAAATGAGTTACAGACTTTACAACACACAATGGCTCTTTGGACAATGCAACTTGAGTAATACATTTTCTTACCTCACAAGGAAAAGAACAATGGAAAATTATAGTTTGTTATAGAAACCTTTCAACAGATGACCAAAAAAGAGTATCATCCAACATATACACATAAACACATACACACACATATAGTCACACATATACATATACGTATATATTGATTAAGTTGCATTGTGAAAACAACAAGTGTGGTGTTGGTTTGGTAGGAAACCATTGTTAAAATCATCGTGTTCTGCTTCATCCTATAACATATCTTCCATTCCACATTGCTACATTCAATATTGCATTTACTTCAAGCGACCACATTTACTTGATCCACTGCCATAGTACAACAACCACAAAATGCATTAATCCTATATACTTTATCTCAGGTTTTGTAGCATACTAGTGCAAAAACCCTCCAACCTGCTATCAAAAGGAACAATAAGCAGATCCCAAAAAGCCCGAACAATAAATTAATCATTTATGCAAAAATACCAATGTAAAACATGCACATATATATATACATGTAAACATATGAATATATATTTGTTGTTTGCATAATGCAACTTAATCAAAGTATACTTTCCCAAATTTCTACACTCAATATCAAATTTACTTCCTCCATCTGCATTTACTTCGCCTGCCTCCATCAGACAACAACCACAAAATGCATTAACCATTGGGTGAGCAAGCACTTACCATTCATATTCTGCCTTTTGAGGAGACCACCTCCACTGCCTCCAACCCACATATTTGCAAAGGCCCACATCGAAAACTTACCATTCACCTTCCCTGTTATAATGAAAACATTCTCCATCCCCACCAACCTACATATACATATACATACATTTATACATATACATACATACATACTAACGAGGGAGCAAACCCGAGACACAAAAAATGATGCAAACAACTGGAGAAATTTTATTATTATTTAGAATGTAACTTCTTACATGCAAAGAATCACAAATCCTCAAGATCTGCCATACATGCAATCTACAAAAATTTCCAAAAACTACAAAATCCCCTTTCGCAGCATGGGAACTCTTTTCCCCAAAAAGCTACAAAAATCAGAAAATCCCCCCCATAAATAGTTCCTTTTTCATTTTGGAGGAAAACAACATTTGAATTATCATATTTTGGTGGTTTGGCACAACAAATTACAATTTACAATTCAAAATTTAAAACATCATTCGAAAATTAGCACATTTTGAAAGTGTACCAACTTCTAGGATCCATAACTTTTGGTCTAGGACTCCATTTTTCGAACCGTTTGAACTATTAGAAAGGTCCCAAATTCAAGAACATACTCAAATTTTTGGGTTGTTTCAGGGTTGTTTAGTGTCTCAAACTTGATCTAGAAGGTTTTCAGGTGCTTTTCTAGGAGACTAAAACTATAGTATCTTTCAAACTAGGAATGCTCTCGGCCTAATTCTTTCGCCAATCTTCTTATTTTTCCATTATGAATTTTCCCATATAATTTTTATCCCCAAACGCCTTCAAATTCCAATATCTGCTAAAAATAACAGTTGACCAGAAAAAGCAGAAAAAAAACTGAAAGTGGGGATTTACATTATGATGAAAAGGGTATCCAAAAATGCAAAGACATCTACAAAAGGCTAACCAAAGGAAACATAAATGGAATGCATATTTTTGGGTGATGCAAGATTTCTCTTACACCACTAGATGCTCCTGCATCAGATACCCATGGTAATTTGAGAAGTGTCCCCGTCACATGTCAGATAGTTGAGGAAAACCCAAATGGTCAACCTCTTCCCTAGACAGCCAAGATGAGTCTTCCACAGGTCTTCCTCTCCACTTCACCAAATATTCTTCATATTTCCTATTTCTAGTACTCCTTTCCACATGGCTATCTAGGATTGCTTCAATCTCCTCCTTCTCCGAAGTAGATGCTAGAATGACACACCGTTCCATTTCTAGTACTTCCTCTATGCCACCTTCATAATACTCTGTCAAATCTGAAATGTTGAACATAGATGAAATTTTGAACATAGAGGAAATATTGACTCTATTTGGCAACTCTACCTCATATGTGTTCCCTAAATCATGCCTCTTCAAAATTTTATAGGGACCAAACTTCTTCATCTTCAATTTTTTATAGGTTCCCATTGGAAACCTTTCTTTCCTTAAGTTGACCATCACTTCATCACCTACTTGAAACTCCTTGTATTGCATATTCATCTTATTAATATGTTCTCTTACCTCTTCATGTACATTCTTGATGTGCTTTGCAAAGTCTTCAGCTTTGGCACTAGTTTTCTTCTCTTGGTCCATCTTCCTCAATTTTGGAGCAGTTATGGGACTACCTCCATACACAATTTGGAATGGTGATCTTCCTGTACTCCTATTGATAGAATTTTTGTAATAAAATAATACATGGGGTAAGATCAGGTCCCATCCCTTGGGTTTATCCCCTACCAAAAATCTCAGTAGGTTACCCAGACTTCTATTCACAACCTCAGTATGCCCATCAGTTTGTGGATGGTGTGCAGAATTGAACTTCAACTTTTTCTTCAATTTTTTCCATAAGGTCCTCCAAAAGTATCCCACAAACTTGGTATGACAATTTGAGACTATACTCTTTGGCAGACCATGTAGCCTCACCATCTCTCTGAAGAACAAGTTAGTGATGTGGACTGCATCATGGGCCTTCTGACATGGAATGAAATGCACCATCTTTGAAAATCTATCAACTACCACAAATATTGAATCGTTCCCTCTTTGTGTCCTTGGAAAAACAAGAAAAGCCCATACTTATAGCTTCCCAAGGCCTCTCTAGTACAAGTAAGGGCTGATACAACCCTATATTCTAGCTCACTCCCTTAGCCATCTACCACACCCTGCAACTCTACACAAACTTCTTTACATCCTGTGACAATTGAGGCCAATAATAATACTCATTAATAATGGCAGTAGTCTTATCCCGACCAAAATGTCCTACCATTCCTCCACTATGCTCCTCCTTCATCAGGTTCTCCCTCATGGAACTCCTCGGAATACACAATTGGCTTCCTTTAAACAACATGCCATCTTGTATTATGAAATCCAACCACAATGTCCTGTCAACTACAACAAGTTCCTTCCAAGCTTTCCAAGCCTCTGCAAAATTACGATCCTTAGGGTACAACATCTTGAGTTCATTGAACCCAACCACTTCAATCTGCATCTCATTCAACAATTTTTTCCTCCTACTTAAGGCATCTACAACCCTATTTGACCTCCCACTCCTATGTTTAAAAAAAAAGGTATAACTTTGTAAAAATTCTACCCATTTCATATGTCTCTAATTTAATTTTCCTTGACTATTCAGGTATTGTAATGCTTGATGATCAGTAAAGAAAAAAAATCCTTTGGAAATAGATAATGTCTCCATTTCTTCAATGCTTGAACTATTGCATAAAATTCTTGATCATATACAGAGTACTTTCTCTTTGCATCATTTAAATTTTCACTAAAATAGGAAATGGGCTTACCTTCTTGGCTCAACACTACTCCAATGGAACCACCACTAGCATCACAATCCACCTTAAACTTCTTATTGAAATCTAGAAGGGCTAAACTAGTTACCTATCAATTTCTACTTCAATGTGATCAAAAAAATCTTTCCCCGCTTTAGTGTTCTAATTTGAAACTTTTCTATCCCCTCATTGTTTCAAATAAAGTAATAAATACTACCTAAGTTTTAATGAACTTTCAAAAATCCAGCTAAACCATAGAAATATTCACCTCAGTAGTTTCAGTACACTGGCAATGGCCTCACCTTTCTACCAAGACACAACAAACCCTGCTGCCACTAACTCTTCACAAAACTTCACACTCTTTCAAATTAATCAACAATTTTTTCTCTCAACTTTTGGAGCAAAGACTCTTACCAATATGCATCAAATGCTCACCCAGGGACTTACTGAATATCAAAATATCATCTAAGTATAGAATAACAAAATTCCCCAGAAACTCTTTCAATACTTTGTTCATGAGCCACATGAATGTGCTCGGTGCATTGGTTAGCCTAAAGGGAATGACTAACCACTCGTACAAGACCTATTTGGTCTTGAAGGTAGTCTTCCATTCATCTCCCTCCCAACCAGCATTTGGTGTTATTTGATCTTTAGGTCAATCTTTGTTAAGTATTGGGCTCCACTCAAATAGTCCATCAAGTCATCCATCCTTGGTAGGGGAAATCTGTATTTGATTGTTATCTTTTTTATGTCTTAGGAGTATGTGCACATTCTCCACTCCCCATCCTTCTTCGGTGCTAGTACTACAGGTACTGCACATGGACTCAGACTCTCTCGAATCAAGCCCTTTCTCAACAATTCCTGAATGTGTTTGTTCAACTCCTGATTTTCTATAGGATTCATTTTGTGAGTTGCCTTATTTGAAAAACTAGCTCCAAGGATCAAGTCAATCTGATGACTGATCTTCCTCATTGGTGGTAAAACCTTAGGTGCATTATTAGAAACAATCTCCTGAAACTCACCCAATAACCTATAAGCTTCTACTGGCACATTCTCACTATCCTCATTTTCCCTTCTAGGAATCAATGCATAAAACATATGCTCATGATTCATGCCTTTTAAGAATTTCCTTCCATCAACATAACAAACCCTAGCACTACTGCATAACTTTTCTTCGGCCTCCTTTAGGGGTTTCAGCTTATGCTAGACTCCATCCTTCATTAGGGAATGAGTGTTTGCATGACCATCATGTATATCTTGTCTATCAAAACTACCACAGCCTCCCCAACAACATGTGACATGCATCCATGGGAATGATATCACTAAGTACCTCATCACGATAGCTCTCGATCTTGAATTTCACCAGGCACTGCTCATTGAAAAAAAACTTTTGGTCTTTCTGCAACTAGGAAATTTGATATGGATTTGGATGCCTTTGCCTCTTTAGCTTCAACTTCGTAACCATCTCTTATGACACCAAATTATCAGTGCTCCCACTGTCAACAATGACATCACAAAATTTTCCTTCACATTTGCACCTTGTGCAAAACAGGTTCTCCCTCTATTCTGGCTCCTTCTCTTTAGTCACCAGGGTTCTTTTAACCACTAGGGCTTTTCCCCTTTCAGCATCATCTAATTGCTTAGATTGAGCCTCCTCATTTGCATGTGCAACCCTACCACGAGCTTTCGGTCTTCTGTCTATCCTTACTTAGTGTTATGGAAATTCATAGGCTCAACTCCCTTCTTCACCACATTGGAAACAAGTTCCTCTAAAACCAAATCTTCTAGATCCTTGTCCAGATCTACCTCATCCTCTACCTCTTTGGTCACCACCATTTTGATCACATGGTGGTATAAATTATCGCCTCTGTACCTGACTGGCTTTTCATCCCCTTTATTTCCTGGATTTCCGGGGAAGATCTTCCACCAATTCTTTCCATGCATTTCGTCTATTTCGAAAGACAATATTTTAAACAATCTTTCAACTTTCAAAGCTAACTGGAACGTGATCCTCACGGTTAATATTCTCACTGTGCTTAACTCTTCTTGAATACTTCTACAACCCATTAGTACTGGCCACGCTCCTTTGTTACCTTTGATGCACTGCCTGATGATCATCTTGTGAAAATATTTTGTATTCTTTTTTCATAGATCTTCTTTCCTTGGTTCAACCCCTTGTACTTTTCTCAAGAGATCTAACTTGTAGTCCACTAGTAAACCGCTTTCCACTATGCATCCTAACTGCGACTTTGATTTTTCAACGACTTTCACTAACATTTATGGTTTCATCTTCGATGGAACTTTAACCTTAATCTGTTCTCGCATACTGGAATACTCTAGTTTCGTTGATCTGGGCCGATTATTTCGACTATACTTCCAATAATCTGACTTTATTTTGGCCTTATCTTTTAAATACCTTTATCACCGGGGATTTGATCTTGATCACCTTATTCTTCTTCCCCTCTTCTACATCCGTATCTTCCATCTCTTCCTTATCCCTCACTTTCTCCTCTTCTTCCCCGGAAGTTTAACCCTCTTTCTCGACATTTTTCCTTGTAACGTATGACTTATCTTGAGGGTCAAACCCTCAACCGCCACGGATTCTTCCACTAGCATTTATGCCACCTTTGCCACCTCTGGCACCACCGTGCCTACCAAGCATCACTCTTCAAGGCATCTTGATTATCTCAAGCCCACAACCACGGTCCTAGTGTGAACTGCCTCACGATCGATGATTTTTCCACACGCTCAAGAAAACTTGCTTTGGTACCACCTGATGAGAGAGAAAACCCGAGACATAGAAAATGATGCAAACAACCATAGAAATTTTATTATTATTTAGAATTGAACTTCTTATATGAAGAGGATCACAAATTTTCAAGCTTTGCCATACATGCAACCTACATAAATTTTTGAAAACTATAGAATCCCCTTTCGTAGCATGCAAACTCTTTGCCCCAAAAAGTTATAAAAATTAGAAAATACCCCCCATAAATGGCTCCTTTCTCATTTTGGAGCCAAAAAACATTTGAATTATCATGTTTTGGTGTTTTGACACCACAAACTATAATTTTTAATTCAAAATTTAAAACATCATTGGAAAATTAGCACATTTTGAAAGTGTACCAACTTCCAAGAGCCATAACTTTTAATGTGAGACTCCATTTTTCAAACTATTTGAACCATCGGAAAGGTCTTGAAGTCAATAATGTCCTTAAAATTTTCTACACTGATTTTAGCAAGTTTTTGGGCTGTTTAGTGCCTCAAACCTGATCTTAGAAGGTTTTCGTGCTAGGAGATCAAAACAACAATATCTTTCAAACCAAGAATGCTCTTGGCCTGATTCTTTCGCCAATCTTCTTATTTTTCTGTTTTGAAACCTCCCATATAATTTTTTTCCCCAAACACCTTCAAATTCCAATAATGTACAAAAACAATGTTTCTGACTAGGAAAAAGTAGAAAACAAAACTAAAAAGTGGGATTTGCATTTATGATCTAAAAAGGGTATCCAGAATGCAAAAGAAATTCCACAAAATGCTAAACGTGTCACAAATGGAATGCATATTTTTGGGTGATGCAAGATTTCCTTTACACCACTGGATGCTCCTGCATCACATACATACATACATACATACATGTACATACACACACACACACACACACACACACACACATATATATGTAGAGAGATATATACACTCTATGCATCTTTGGTGTTATACACATTTTGTACAATTAGTATGATGAAGCTTAAATTGTGCTAACACAAAAAGTTGTAAAATCTTTGTTGATATATTTTGATATATTCTAATGTTTAAACCATCCTATTCCTCTTCTAATTATTCATATATATAGAATTATATAGACATGCATACACATATGTACTTTGTTATATGTTTATGTGTAATTGCTACTTTACATATATCTATCGTTATACATGTAATTTCACATTCACAGCACAACCATTTCAAAACTCTCAAATTTGTTACAGAACGAACTCAAGGATGACTATTCTTACAATAGCCTCATATGCAAGCAACACGAGAATGGCTCTTTTGTCAATGCAACTTAATAAATACATTTTATTTCCTTATAAAGAAAAAGAACAATGACAAATAATAGTTTGTTATTGGAAGCTTTGAATAGATGATGGAAAAAGAGTATCATGCAACATATTGGTAGAAGTCAAGCAGTCTATGTAACAGTTGTAAGAGGAATTAAGATGATACTTAAGATTTAGATGTATGTCAGTCCCTAGTGTTTTTGTGATAGTTCTGTTATAGTTTGTTTGTTTCTCTATATTATCTAATGGTAAATAGCAGAGCCCAACTTTACAATATATGCATGTATATATATATGTATATATATGCATATATATGTATCTATATAAATAGATGTATATATATGTATGTGAATAGATGTATGTGTATGTATATATACATGTATATATATGTTTCTATATATGTATATCTATATATATATATGTATATATAAATGTATTGTGGTGTAACCGCACGACAAGAAGTAAATACAATATTCAATGTTACAGTGTGGGAAATTGTACTACAAAATATGGAAGAAAATGTATTGATTTAGTTGGATTGCCAGAACAACTATTCTGGCATTATCAATATGTTACACATACTGCACAATTAAATGGTTTGTTCTTATCAAAATTTCAATACTATACAACTCAATGCTATAACTGTATAGTCATAATTTTTATAGAGCATAGACAACAATTATACATGCCACTTTAAAATCTACTTAAAATCAAAGTCTAGATAATTACACATAAAAATAATGTACAAACCTATTTTGATATACATATATATGTATATCTTTGTCTAGAGATATGCATATGTATATCTGCCTATATGGGTGTTTTTATATATCGATCAGGGAATTGAGTACATATATATATGTGCATATGTATCTATCTATCTTCCAGAGTAGTCAATACAATTTTCTTCTCCAGAATCTGTAAATCATTTTACATGGGTGGTTTGCATGAATGGTTAATTTATTGTCTATGTGTTCTTGTTGAATGTTTGTATCTTTGGCATTATACCCATTTTTGAGATTTCAAAGAGAGTATTGTTCTACATCAATGAAGGAATTGCAGTTAAATGAATTTATTGAATTAGAAGTTAAACATTTTTTGGAGGGAAAATCAAAAAGATGTCAGCAAATGTATAAAAAAAATTATGTAGACATATATATATGTAAGAACAAATGTATGGTGTTAAATGTAAAACTACAAAACCCATGCTTGCTTGTCTTCCTTATGGAAAACATAATAGTAAATTTATACAATAGTTTATGCATATACATATATGTATGTAAAAAAGAAATGATTGATGTGAAATGGAAAAGAAAAAGAGCCGTACTCATTTTCCACCCTACCATATTGGCATCATGGACCCGCATTAATTCTAGTCAAACCCTCGAGAAAAAGAAGTATGGAACATCCATGATCTTTGGGGGTGAAGAGTGTGTAGTTAAATCTTCTTTGTTTCCTGAAAAAAATATGGATAGGGCTACTAATTTTTGGCTGTTGAGTGCTATTATAATACCTCTTTTACAATTTCTCAATTTCTCTATAATATTTAGTGAAAGTGGCCCTTGTTTATTCATACATATGTAGACACATATATATACTCTATGCATCTTTGTTGCTCTATGCATCTTTGTTGCTCTACACATGGTTTGGTTTTCATTTTCAATGAATTGTGTGGGGTTATACTCTATTATACATGGGTGTTTTGCATAAATGATTAATTTATTGTTAATGTCTTCTTGTTATATGTTTCTTTGCCTTTATACCTATTACCATAGGAGAAATTGTAGTTCAATCTACTTTTTGTCGGTGTTGGTCTACTATATTGATTATCTATATATATCTTTGGCATTGTATCTATTAGCATAGGAGGAATTGTAGCTATATACAATTACTTTGGTGGCTATCCAGTATTATTCTAGGAAGTCTTTTACAATTTCTCTATTTGTGGTGATGTAGCTTGAATTTTCAATGAAGCTTGTGGGGTTATACTGATTTTTACTTGGGTGCTTTGCATAGATGATCTCCAAAAAATATGGTTAGGGTTAGTTATTTATTCGCTCGTGGTCTATTGTTTGGGTTCTTTGTATGCATAACCATTTTTGAGATTTGAAAGAGATTATCATTCTCTTCCTTTCTTCCGCCAAAAATATGGTTGGGCTTTGGTTATTTTAACGCTATTGGTCTATTGTTTTGCTATCTATGTGTATCTTTGGCATTGTAACCATTACCATGGGAGAAATTGTGTTTATCTATGTGTAGGCTTCAGGGTTGTATAAAAGCATAAATCAATATGTTTCATGATAACTTTTTCCTCTCATCTGTTTTAAGCTTTATAGATATTGTAGGATTAAATTTTGTCTTGTTAGGAAATAGCAACCTCAATCAAATACCCTATCAACAAAAGATATAAAGTTCAATAGATTAGAGACAATGCAACTATTGCTATCTTTTGTAGTTAAAGCTACAAGCACATTTAGTCAGATGTTACATACATTACTTGTCTTGTGTGAATATGTATCGAGTATTATAGAGAAATAGGGAAATTGTTAAAGAACCAGTACTAAAACATATACACATGTTTTTATGCACATCCTATCATTGCATGAAGGGGATGGGAAAAGTAAATGCAAAATTGAATGATGGCTTGTGGCAAAGTATACTTTGATGAAGTTGTACTGTCAAGAGAGCCATTGTGGTGTTGGTTTGATAGCAGGTTATTATTAAATACACACACACACACACACATATATATACAGGTATACATATATAGAAACATATATATACATGTATATATATACATATACATATATATATAGATATATACATACATACACACACACACATTCCCACACGCCAACATTCAATATTGCATGTGGATTGTCTACCGCTACTGTGGAACAATAGGATGAATTGGTGCTCGCGCTACAAAAAACTTACCATTCATCCTCCCCATATCAAGGACACCATTTTTGAACAACCTAACCCATGTAATTTCCAAGCTCCACATTACGGCTCAAAACCTAGTGAGCATATACTGACATTAAAACCTAATGACATATATATGCATTAGGTTAGTAAGAAACCATAAAGATATTGGAGATACAATGAGTTTGGTGGCTGGTAGGCCCTATTCTTTGCAATTCATCAGCCTCCACTCCATTATAGGATAGATTGGAGGGTTCTAAAGCCGTCATTTTGCACAATCAGTTCATCGTTTTACATGGGTGTTTTCTATAAATGGTTAATTTATTGTTTATCTTCAAACGGTTTCCTCTTAGATCTACATGTTTTTCCCATGGATGTCTACCTATATGGTTTGAAGTTTCCAATGGGATTTCCATCAGACAAGCCATGAATAGGATTTGCTTATGTTTAACCTTAGAGACAAAAACATATAACAAGAAGGTATTAATAATAAATTAATCATCTATGCAAAACACCCATGTAGAAAACCTGACAAACTTGATTAAAAATTTGAGTTGCATCACTTGACACTAAATATTATAGAGAAATAGATAAATTCTAAAAGAGGTATTAGAATAACACTAATGTAGGTTGGAGTCTCAATTAAGTGGAGTCACCCTACCAATAAGCATCTCTTCAACCTCTATTAACTTTCTAACTAACAATCGTTCTAGGCCTGGGTCCATTTCATTTGTAGATTTGAACCAATGGGTACCTTTTTCAGAATAAGAGCTTACACATATGGCTTCCCACTATAACATTTAGCATTGAAAGCTCTATTTATTGTGAGTTTAGGGAAACAATAGTTAAATATTCTTCCTTCCGTGAAAAAAATATGGTTGGGGTGAGTAATTTGTGTGGCCCTTGTTTATTGTTTGTCGTTATCACTGTGTATTTTTGGCTTCATACCCATTGATATAGGGGAAACTATACTTAAATCTTCTTAATCTTATCAAAAAAATTGAGTTGCATTGCCTCACACTAAATATTATAGAGAAATAGAGAAATTCTAAAAGAGGTATTAGAATAAGACTAATGTAGCTTGGAGTCTCAATTAAGTGTAAATATATATATGGAAAGATAGGAAGAAATA
>VDFB02047587.1:0-39366 GCA_007258455.2 Sequoia sempervirens
GTGTCCAATGAACAAGAGAAATTTTTTATGATTGTTCTCCTCTGCACTTTAGGCTTTACAAAACCAAGGTGAGTTTCCCTTTACACAACATCATTTCTTATATTGCAACAATGATTTCAATGATGTTAAAATAGATTATAGTCTTCACACTAACAATTTTAGAGGATGAGCCTAATTGGCTAAATCATCTTCAAAACCCTCTATAGATCTGTGTTTTAATAGTGTGGAATGAGCATAAAATAACACAAATAAAGTAAAAGACAAGTTTCAAATTTAAGTTGATTGTACCTAGGCTTGAGTTCTGTGAATTAATCCGACCGGTGCCTTATCCATTACAAAGTCAAGAAATGAAGAAAATTCTTCTGAATAACAATATAAATAACTATCTCAATGGATTTATGATCTTATTGATTTACAATAAGAAACCAACAAATGTACAATACTATTAATCTTGTTTAAGATCCCTACTACAACTACAATATCTTCAAGTATCCAATTGAAAGCAGTTTTAATCAATTTCTTGAACAAAAGCTAACAACTAAATATTCATCACAAAAATATGCAACAAGAACCTTGAAAGATATTTGATTATTAAGATTCAAAAGATGTTCTATTACAACAAGGAGACATCAACCATATGACTTGTATTCATATGAACAAAAAAAATAAGTTGTTTGTTGCTATTACATAAAGGGAAAAAAGACAAAACTTAAGTAGTGACACATTTACAAAAGGACACAAATATTTATACATAAGGATATAACTATTGTAGAAGTAGTTGGAGATATTTTGGAGCATTTATACTGGAGGATGAATTTGATTTCCCAAAAATTCATTCTTAAAGTTGATAGGACATTTCTAGCATTCCTTCTCCGACTTGATGATTTTGCATTCATGATGGTTGGTGATGACTGATTAAAACACAACTCAAATTTTTGCACCATCCTTTTCTTTATCTTTATCCTACTTTGATAACATGTCACCTTTGAGTGGAAGAAATTGGCTAACCCTAACCATATGAGCCTTGTAGTCATCACTTATTAGAACCCGAACCATGTCAGAGAATCCCATCATACTGTACTCTAGCTCGGAGAGCAAATCCATACTAATATTTAATTTCTCTACATCTATTTCACCACCTTTATTTATGTTCATATATATAGGAGAGAGAATATTAACAAAATATTCTCTCCATTCCTTGCAAAGCCTTATCTCTCCCTAATTATTCAAAATGAGAGGCATATGAAACTCTTCAAAACCTTCAAAAGCATCCAACTCTCTTCTAATAAGTTCCTTATATCTATTATAGTGACTTATGATGCCATCTGATATTTTTGACCTAGAAATGATACCACGTTCACTAAACTATAATCAAAATTGGAGCCTTTTGCAATAATTTTCAATAATGCAACTCCAGGGGCCCAACTAATTCGAAAGTATTTTAACCTAACTCCTGCTTGAGCATGGTTAGTGATCGCATTCTTCAAAATCTTGTAATTGTCCCAAACTTTATCTACCTGGTTCAAAATGTTTGACAACTTCTGTCCCAAAATATTGTCAACTAGGTCAAACAACTTCTTTACAAATGCCTCCTTTGCTTGAGCTTCTCTCTTAAATTTTTAACCTCTAGGGTTAATTTCTCCTTCTCTTGTGGTCCCTTATCTTCAATAGCTAGCTGAGGAGGAGGCAACAATCTAGTAACCATATTCAATTATTCCTATAATTTCACATTTATGGAATTGGCTTTATCCAAGTCTCCTTGTAACCTCTTTACTATTACTTCAGTGAACAAAGTTGTATTAACTATGAGGAAGATTTCTTGGGTAGCACTTGTATCTCCTAGTCTTCTAACTATCACATTTCTAGTGAGCTCACTAGGGTCAATTATTACTTGACACTTGTTGGTCTCAGGGAAATAGACCATATTTCTAAGGTTTTATGTCTAGGATTAAATCTTGACCCAAAGTAGAGAGCATCAACTTGCTCCTCTAACTACAAAACAGGGTCAACTACTTCTTGTCTCTTGATAGTGTCAAATTCAATGGCATATGAAATATCCCACCTCAGCAGAAGTAAACATCCAACACTTCTTACCAGCTCGCTACCTCTCTAAGGAGTCATAGACTCCATCTCTGTATTGACCTTAGTCCAAAATTCTATAATTATTTCATTTTTCTTCTCCTCTGTGAGGCTTTTGTCTTGCACCCTTTGTTTTAGTTCTTCTCCTTTATTCTTAAGGAAAAAGTCCTTAAACTCCTTGGTGGTGATGAATTGGACATCTTGCATGAATTTTGTGCAAGCTTGAGCCGTTATGTCATCCACCACTTGCCCTCTAGTTTCAAAATTGATGAGTAACCTATCATCTAAGGGTATTTCAACTATTATCCTAGTTGGGGGATTCATCACTTGTGTTATTTCTGCATCATCCATCATCTCATTTGGGACTATGGAATAATCAACCAAGGGTCCTGATGTAGGATTTATTTGTTGCAAGGGGATAATTTGTTGTGGACTCTGTGGTACATCACCTTGAGAAGTAGGACTAGGAGTACTTGGTGTTGGAGAAAGCACATTTGAAAGTAAACTACTAGCACCATCCAACATTGTCATTGATCTAACTATGGGGTCCTTTATGTATGAGAATGATCCTTTAAAAGAAGGATCAACTTGTTTCCTCTTATTCTCAACAATCCAAATTTTGATCCATAGTACTCTCCTCTGTGTGGCCTCTTTTTGTGTAGAGAAGTTTCTGATCAAATCTTTAATGTTGGTAGGCTCATGAAAGAACGCTGCCAATTTGAAACTTGTTCTTTGATCATTGATGAAATGCTTTGGGTCACATCTTCTAACATTGTCAACTTTCATTCTGTATGGAAGAAACTTATTTGAAATCAGTTCCAGTCCCTCCTTGGATGTGACTTGAAAGTCTGAGAACACAATGGTAGATGGAAGGATGACATGATTCTTATTGTTTTTGAAGTGAGTCTTATCAAACTCATTTAATTACCATATGATTTCAAAATAGGCAATTATATCAGTAACACTCCTAAGAAGCACATGTGGTGCTACTAGGGATCCATATGTTCTAATTACAATGGCATCATTAAATAAAAAATAATCACCCCAGTTGTGATTTATTTCTGCTTTTGGGATAAGATCCCTTGGTCTCAAAAAATATCCTTACCTGCACTGACAACTGCCAATCCATAGGCTGGCCAAAGTTCATAAGAACTGTTTTGACAAAACATTCTTCAAGAATTGAATAGTTAGACTTCTCATAGTCCTTATCCCAGATATAAGTCCATTCTTGGATTGGTAGAACTCTTTCCTACTCATCTAGGGCCCTAATATGCATGTGTGGGGACCAAATGTCTACTCCACTAACCAAAGTGATGTGTCACATGAGAGAATTCCACTTGATTTACACTACACTACTATCCTTCTTGATTGAACTCAAGGCTTTGCAAATTTCTTTCTCAATCTACCCAACATACTCATAGGGTTTGTTCACATCTCTTCTTTGGACATCAACATCTAGCAACATCAGGTTTACTGACATCTAAATCTTGGAGTCCAAACCCAACACTTGATAGAGTGAGAAGTATGTGTACACAAAGTAATCCTAAAAAATGTCAGCTGAATGGCTCTATCTCTCCACTAGCAACCATTTTCAATTATCTATTAGGCCCTCTAGGCTTGAAACAAGGAAACCACTTTACCCTATAATTGTCCCTATGCCTTTGATATTATTTGGTTAGGGATCCCAAGTCTATAGGTAATTGAGCATTAGGGTTTAAAACACCTTGCAAATGTAGCTTTTGTCTATCAATAATTTTCCACCTATTGTGAACAATCCTCTCTTCTCAAGGTTGTAGTTCTATGCAATTCCTTTGATTAGGTCAAAATTGATGAACATGTTAGGCACTACCAACCTTCCCAACCCTAATCTCCATATATTACAAATTGGTCTATTTGCTAAGCACTTTTTGAAAGCATTCTTGAAAAGGGCATTACTCTTGAACTGGGATAATAGAACCCCTACAATTCTCATTCTTATTAATAATTCTATCGACCAAACTTATTGACCCTTGTGCCATTCTAGGTCTCTTGACTAATCCACGCAATTGAACCATTATGTTGTCATCCAACCCCCTCTTCACACCCCTAGACATTCTGGCCATGATTTTATTTCTAGGGTTTCAATATCTAAAACTAGGGCTTTAAAATTTTACAACTTCAAAGAAGAATTTTGTAAAATTATACACAATGTCTACCCTTATTGAGCCCTAATCTACTTTCTGAATCTAAAAAACCAAAAAATTATGCCCCTTTATGTGAAATTACACATAAATAGTTCAAATTTACTTATTGATTTGTCACTCTACTAAAAACCCTAGAAATGCCATGAAAACCCTTGTTCACTCAAAATTCTGCTACAATTTCACTCCAATGTCTTCACTTTGTGTCTTGAATAATGATAGTAGATACAATTAAGCCAATACCCTTGAGAATTTGGTAGATATAGATCAAATCGACCATTAATGTCCTCACATGCTTGAAGGCGTGACAAGTGGTAGTCATTCTTCATTTTTTAGTTCCTGCCGGAGGCAGGTATACTTATGCTTTCACCTAGGTCTATTATGTTTGCAAAAACCATCCAATAGAAGTCAAGAATTAAACTATGGGTACAAATTTTTCTAAAGTTTATTTTTATGTCATATTTATTTAATATTTTTCACACAAATTTTGTCAAATTCTATTGGACAATAGATTACTACAGTCATATTGTGGATGATGTAATCAATTTTAATATTGTATGGTTTTGTCATCTATTCGGATTTCAACACTATTCCTGCATAGTGCATTTTTATGGTTTGGCATCGAAATAATTTTTTTGCACCCCAACTTTAGAATAACAATAATGACAACAATACAACTTCCTGTTCATGCATAGTGTTTTTCTTTTGTTTGAGAACAATATAATTTTTGTGCAGCCCAACATTAGAATTAAAACAATGAAAACACGACAACTTGTTTTTGACATATTATTCGGTTGGTGAAGAGACTTTGAGATAGTGACATAGAAATCAACGAATAATTGTACCTATTAGTGTACAACATGGATTTAAGAGCATTCAATGTGGAAGAGTGGTGTAGTGGGTAGTGCTTTGTACTGTTCCAATTGACTATGGAGGCTATTGACTGCATTATTGCAGTTGATGGTCGACAATATGATTGTATGAAGATTGTTTTTTGATAAAAAAATCAATAATAAGATTTTTTTCAAATCTTCATTTATTGCCATAGTTATCAAAATAAAATCTAAGGCTTTATAAATACATCTTATGAGTTCGCAAATTCCCAATGTGTGGGAAAAAATTGGGAGTTTCTAAAGTGCTTTGCAATGTTGGACAAAGAAAAAAAACTGAATCAATATTTTAAACAGGTGCATTTTTTTCCTCAAATTTGTTTTATTGTTTTGAGATTGAAAATTGTTTTAATGTTTGCAGATTTATATAGAATGTTTTATTCAATGGCTTTTGTATTTCTTTGGATTTCTAGAATATCTGGAAAGATTTTCATTTTCAAACATGTAAATAGATTTTAATGCTGTTTAGTATTATAAAACATAAGTTCTCAGCCCCTTCTGAACAAGCAGAAAGTCCGCTGGAGGTAACTCCCACATCATCCTTCAAAGCTTGACAATTGGGCCCTGGAATCTGACTACACCCTCCATTTCAACACATGGTGCTCCCATGTTCATTCTGCACACCACCGTCACCTTCAGATGTCAACATGGGAGCCGGGCAACTCACATCAGCATTGCACCTAACATTGCAGGGATTGATTACATAAACCCCAGGCAATCGGTGCAAAAACTGTGCATCTGCTGCTTTTTCAGTCCTAGTGGCTGACTTCTGATATGGATAAGACTCCAGTTCTCCATCAATTCGGCCTCTGAAATCAGCAAGCAAGCACTTCAGCCTCGCAATCTCAGCCTCCAATACTCCCTGGCCTTGCAATCGCCTCATCAACTGCTGATTCAGAGTTGTCAAATGCAAAACCTCCTCTTCCAAGGATGCTGTCGTGGCCTTCTTCTTTTCCCTGTATTTTCTGACTGCCTCCCTATTCCCCCCAGACCTCTTCTTTGCCTTAGATGAACTGTCTTGTGTGCTGTCTGCAGATTTCTCCTCATCTGGAGCAGGGAGGATCTTTGTGTGTGTGTGGAAACATGTGTGGGTATGAGTATTATCTGGTGCGGGAGGGTTGCAGGTATGGGTGTGAGTGCATGCATGAGTGTCCCTTAGAATCTCCTCAAAAAACCTCTCCATAGAATTCCCACTATCAAGATCATCCACGGGCATATTGCTGCCCCCAAATATCTCCTGGTTCGAGAAATCCACCTCCCCATCATCCATGCCAGCCATCGTCAATCCCTGAACCTAGAAATTAAAAACTTCCTAAGAAAACGAAGATTTAGCAAGCAGGGAATTATCAAATACTCGTTCAATAGCGAAAAACCTTGTGCCCCTCAAAAACCCAACCTGAACTCTGAGGATCCGATATGATCCCATCAACGCTGACCATTTTTCAAACCCTTTATGTAAAATCTTTCTAAGAAAGCAAGAAATTAGGCAAGTTAGAGGCGTATCAATTCCTCCGGCGAACGCATTTGAGGGTGAAGAAGAAATAAAAACCCTGCTTCTTTGAATTTTTCTTCCTCAAAATATCAGGAAAAATCAGAGAACCCAAAACTTGCCTTCTCATATCGACCATTGCACAGAAGCTTAGCCAGTCGGCGCCATAAGTAGAGCTCCCCGTGCATATGTCACACTGTGTATACCTGCATGTGGATACTTCACCACGTCTTCCCCTGCGTGATGAGCCAGTGAGACATGGAAAAATGGATGGCCCTAGATATTTGTATGATTTAAGAGATTCTAAACCACGTTAAATTCATCAATTTAAGCTGGATGACGTAATACACATGGAAAAGGTATGAGACTTCCTAGTTGGGTATACAATATTAAGTTGATGGTCATTTGAAAACTTGGTAGTAGATTTTCATTTTAACTTAAGAAAGTTCAGAAGAATCTGTGTGATCCTGATGTATGTTCTCTTTGCTACTTTTCTATTGTATTTTTTCTCCCAAATCATCAAAGTTAGATCAATCTTTTGATTGAAAAGATACAAGTGACATAGCTAGTGAAGCCGTGAAGCCGTGAACTGTTTTTCTATCAAGTCCTTTTAAGGGTGCATAAACACATGCCATAAAATAACTATCAATGCCATATATTTCTACAATTAATCAACAAATTTGAATGCTCAATCACTCTTGCCAATCCATTGACATCATTTGAATGGCAACTCAGTGGGAAAAAATGCCTATAAGGGCATGCCCATTGGAAATGCCAGCTGGCATTCTCAGGGAATTTAAAATATTAAATGCCTTAATTACTTGTCACATATGTTCACCTTTAGTCATTGTGGAGAGTTGGCACTCCAATTTTTTTTAGATTGAAGAAAGCTTACAAATATGGCTCATTGCCAGCAACTGAGTACAAATGAGACCAAGATTAGCTCCTAGAGAGCATTAACATTAGAATGCAACTTAGATATCAATTACAAGGCAACAATGGAAGTCTGAGAGACACAATTTAGATTCCCATATTAGATGTCACTTTGGGGATTTGAACTTGGTCTCTACAATGAGAACCTAAAGGCTCAACCCCTTTGACAACTCCAAATTTATATTTGCCAAATCTTTAATGGTCGAATGTCCCACCAGGCAGATTTTTAAAACTAAATTACTTCCCTTAGAATTTGATTTTATCCCATATTTACAATATGCCCTGGTCACTATATATGCCTTGCTCTTTTTAAATGGTTTATGACTTTTTCTTCTAATTCTGAAAACAAAAATTTACAGTCAATCATAATCTTCTTCAATTGCCAATAATCGCAGATGGTTTTTAACTTTTTCCCATGGCATTAACCATAAACTCACATCTGACTTATTTTTTCTCTCTTGCAGTTCACAATCCTCTCCACAAAGCCTTAGCATTTGCTACATTGTTAGTTGTGATCCCCAAAGCTTCATAATAGTAGAAAATTATCTTGCCTTGATCATTCATTCTACACCTACACTAGCAAATAGCAGCCCCTATCATAGTTTATTTGGAGAGTTCCATTGGATGGTGGGATCATATTTATGGTTTCCTTTTGCAAACTTTCCTCCCAATCCCTTTATTGGGGATGCGCTATGGGAGTAATAATTACTGAGGAGAAATGTAGAATTTATTATTAGCAAGGAACTTAAAGTGGGATTTAAACCTCATTTTTTTGAAGATAAAAAAACATATTGCTTTTTTAAGGATTCTATGTAATTCAGAAAAAATTGTCTCTATTCCAGTTTAACACTGTTAACCAAGGAGAATGTCAGGACTGAATCTTATCTCATGCCAGACAAAACATACCATATTCATCTATAGGTGCATCATAGTTATAACCAGTTGTAACAAATGACCCTCCTGCAGTACGACCAAAATTTGTCCCACCATGATACTGCAAAGAAGAGCAATTGAATTACTCTTACAATGAAGCTATATAAGAATGACACGTGCTACAACAACCTATTTGCTACAAGCTGAATCCTACCATATAATAGTTTACAAAGGACCCTCCCTTCTGAATAAAGCGAGCAACTCCAAAGGCTAGATCTTCAACTGGCATGTGAGAAGCAGTACCCCCAAATTTTGTAAACCTACAGAGACAATAGACAATAAGCTCATTATCAAAATTTTAATGACATTCAGTGCAGCCGCTGGAAAGCCAACATTTTACTATCATCTCTTATAACAGGCTCACAATATACACATTTGAATACAAAGCTAGAATCTGCAAAACATCAGGAAGCACGTATTGCCTTAAACTTGTAAATTAGCTTAATGAGAACTGTAAAAAAAATATAGTTACAACTTTGAAAGAAAAATAAAGAAAATAATTTATAAGAGTTTATTTGTGCCAGTAGTTCATAGTTTACAATTATTGTTTTTTTTGTTTTTTAGGCTATTACGAAGTTGTACTTGACATTTCAAACTCTCACATACTTGCACACTTCCTTGGTACTAATATATATTTGCAATAACACTTAATATAATAATACAGTGGACTACGCATCATATAACATGAGAAATGGATGATAACCACTATATTCCCATCATGAACAAAGACGATTTCAATTTGGTTGTTATAACAATGAATCAAATGAGTAATGCGAAAACAATAACTCATAGAAAATGAAAGAAAAGATGAGACTTGCAATGCCCCCTATGACAATGGAACAAACTAGAACATGCATATTGCCGGGTGTTAGGGGAGTTAGGGTTATCTAAATACTTCCATACTAAATTAAATTGTTATTTAGACAAAAATACTGTGTTGGGAATAGAAATCAAGGAATACTAGAAATATAGATAAAAGAAACATAAACAAAGTACATTGTATACGACACAAAATTGTAGTATTCTTTAAGTGCATAGGGTTGGAGAAGTTTATTGTTTTGCAAAAGCATTTTTGTATTAAACTTTGTTTCATTATACTTTTGAAATCGACAGTATATGCAACATGGTTTAATACTAAAAATGCTTTGGCTGAAATAAAAGCTATCCAATGCAAGTATATATATTATAAACATGGTAATGCATATTTGAAGAATGTAAAGCAGAATCCACTAAATATTTAGAAAATAGTATTCAAGTCATCTGTTGTTATGTCAAAGAAAAAGTAGAACAATTGTTATTATTAGTATTAAATATTTATTGCATTTGTATGTAGATTGATTAATATTTTTCCTAGTGCATATTGCACCAATGTTATCTTGTGCATGAAAATTTTCTAAAGACTTTGTATCTCATTTAATGAAAATGAGAAAAGTCAAGTTAGCAACTGTGTCATGATAATTTCAACGAAATGAATCGAATGTTGCTTCAAGAGGAAAGATATGCAAATTCCTATGTCTCCTTTTTGAAAAGATACAAGTGACATAGCTAGTGAAGGCGTGAACTGTTTTTACTCTATCAAGTCCTTTTAAGGGTGCATAAACACATGCCATAAAATAACTATCTATGTCATATATTTCTACAATTAATCAACAAATTTGAATGCTCAATCACTCTCTGCCAATCCAACTAAGCTAGAGTAAAAAACCACATCTACCATATACTTATTTATCAGTTGAACTTTTTAATTATCCTCTAGTAGGATCAATATGATAGGCCTCTAAGTACAAAACCAAAGAAAAACATTTAACACTCTTGACTCTGAATCATCAACATGTAACTAACAAACCTAAAAACAATAAGTGTCACTTTTTAATAATCCTCTAGTAGGCTTTCACATTTTAACTATCTTAACATTTCCTACTTAGCAATAATGAACAAAACCTATAAAAAAATAAGTGTAATATTTTTCAAACATTTTTTACTATATATATCTTTGTACTCATTCAATATTCTTATATAATACAACTACAATCACAAATGTAATTTTTTCAATATGAGTAAGTATTTTAGAGAATATAGAGGTTTTGGAATGTGACTATGTTTTAAATGCTTTAATTTGGCTCTCATTATTTTCATGTTTTGTAACCCATGTATCCTTCGTGTTTAGATTGACTTGTTTGTTTATAAGATTACTTTTTGATAGCAACTTTTATATTTAGATTAGTTCAATTAATGATTTTAATTAGGATTCATCATGGATATATTATGTTGCACCATACTGTACACTTGAAATTTCAAACTATAAATTGATTGTTCTAGATTTGTCATTATCTTATCAACTTGCACATCACACACTTTTTACTGAATGAATAGATGAGTCATTTGCTATCACCAAATGAATCATACTAGTGCATATTAAAGGTACCTACACTAGACAGTTCAATGGACATTACATGAAATGTAGAACAACATTGACAACCTAGGAATTATATTCTTATCATGGAACCAAATGAAGCATACATTATTTACATCATTGATTTTTTGACTATGTAGAATTGGAGAGGTTTGGTTTTGGAAAAAACATTTTTGTGTTAAATTTTGTTTCATTATACTCTTGAAGTTGATAGTATATGCAACATGGTTTAACACTAAAAATGCTTTGGCCGAAATAAAAGTTGTCCAATGCAAGTATCTATATCGTAAACATGATGTTACATATTTGAAGAATGCAAACCATAGTTCATTAAATATTGAGGAAATGGTATTTCAGTACCAACACCTATCCATGTATTTGCCAAAATTGTCCTCGAGAAAAATAGAAGATGACAATCAGTGTGAATGGAAAAATATAATAAAGAATGCAATATATGTGTGTCAAGCACCTTTATGATGGCTACACAAGCTCATATTGACGACTATGGTATAAAGGGTATCGTTTCATGAAGTTTCAATCTACAAGAGACTTGAAATAATTGGTTTGCCTTACAAGTGTAATGGCCATGATCATAGGTAGAGAAGCTCACATTGACCAGTATGTTGTAAAGAGTATTGTGTCATGAAATATAATACATATGCTTCTCATAATATGAATCTATAGCGTCTTTTGTAGAATAACATCAAAAGGCTTGAGGTAAACAAAAGATAGTATTGTGGTCAAACTTGAGAGCTGTTAGCATACTTGACAGTAGAAAATGAATAAAGCACATCCAATAGGACTCAAAAAATTTCAACCTGCAAAAGATGTTAGCATCAATGTCCTAATTTAGGAACTTTTCACCTTAACAAGCATCTAGGTATTGCGCAAAATCCTCTTTGTCAAAAATAGAAGATGACAAATACCAACAATGGAAAAATGTTATAACTGAAACTGAAGTTGCAAAAAATGTCTACCATTAAATTTTGTATAAATTCAAGGAATGACATTTTTTGTGAATAACTGTAAAGCAACATCTCTATTATCAGGTGGCATTAGCATGGCTAAACAAGCACACACTGACCCCTATGATATAAAGGGTATTGTCTCATTAAATTTCAATCTTGACCAGAGTTGAAAAAATTGGTTTCCCTTGTAGTTGTAATCGACATGATTAGCTTAAACTGAGTAGTTCATAGATGGAAAGAAGTAAGTTGATGATACTCCCAAAAATCATATAAAGCAAAGGTTCATGTGTAGCCTTTTCAATGTATTTAATCATCATCAAAGGCATTTTCACATGAGATTTCAATGTGGGCCATAGTTGAAATTTTTTAATTTCGTAAGATTTCTTTTTTTTGACAAAAAAAATCTAGGAGTTATGTCATTGGAATTGTGAAAATTTCTCATTTTCGAGAAAGCAATTTGTCATTAGAATGCATATTTAAAACCATCATCTTTTGCTGAAGGACATCAAGACAACATAATGAGCAAATTATGCAAAAGGAATACAAATGTTGACAGTGGCTATGACAAGATGATGTTAATGGGATTTGCAATTTTGATAACAGAAATGTTGATCTTCTTTGCATTGCTCATCTTAGTAAAAAAAACATCTCATTTTATAATATTAGTTGTAGCAAGTGTATTACTCATATTTTATATATTTGGCATTTGACTATTTCTTAGAAATAAAATACAGTTACTCTATGAATATGCTAAAGACTTTTAGATAAATAAATAAGTTGTGAATTTATTCTATTCTGAGCTATGTTGTGCTTCCTATACGTAATTCTTTGTTATCAAATTTCCATTAATAAATTTTAATTTGCACTTGATACAACATTAGAAATGCATATATGTTAGATAGGAAAATGTTTTGAAAAAGTGTCAATTGTGCTTTAGAAAATTAAACAAAGCAATGGAGAAAAGATACAAAGGTGTCAGAAAAAGATCGGGTAGTTATGGTGCAGAAATCTATAACCCCAACTTAAAGAAGCAACAATGGCTTGGAACTTTTGACAGTGCAGAAGAAGCAACCCATGCTTATGATAAAGCTGCAATTGCAATTGCAGGAAATAATGCAATCACCAATTTCCTCTATATTGATTATAAACCATCTAGCGACTTGTCAAAGGAACCTGCTCCTGAATTATGTGAACTTGAATCGAGAATAAAAAAACAACTCAAAGAATATATTTGGAAAATAGTGTGCATCTGATCGATGCAAAGAGAAAGTAGAGGAAAACAAAGAGCTATGTTTGAGTTATGTTGACTCTAAAAAATTTGTAAAAATTAGGTCATGTAGAGGTGTTAGGCAGCGTCCTTGGGGTAGCTATGTTGCAGAAATTTGGAATAATAAATTAAAAAAATGACAATGGTTGGGAAGTTTTGTAACTGCTGAACAAGCTGCTTATGCTTATGATATGGCTGCAATATCCATTAAAGGAAATAAGGCAATCACAAATTTTAACTATACCAATTCAAACCCAGGAGACCTATCACAATCCAGTACATTTTTGAAACAAACTTTGCTTCAGAAGAGCTCAAGCAGTTTAAGAATACAAGAAGTAGGATCAGATCCCATGACTGATAACAATATTTCTCAAGAGAACATTGTTAATGATATACAATGTTTTCCAAATATGATGGATGACAATCAATCCCTTCTTGACCTTCATTACAACAAATTAGATCTTCCTATTTCTCATCCAAAAGATATTAGTGTCATCTGTAGTACCAATATTGATACTAGAATACCATTGCAAGACTATATCTTTGATAATTCTATTACAAACTTTGGCATGCATTTTCCAAGTACATTTGAATATGTCAATTTTGATATCTTTTGTCAGAATCCCAATTTTGTAAGTTCATCTTCATTGCCATGCTTCGAGCCCAATATTAGCTCTACTGATAGCCCTATTCTAGTTAGTTGTTCCAAAAATGATATGACTTCAATGATGAATACTGAGAAATTGAATTTTCCCAAAGAAATTGAAAGTCAAGATACATTCCCATTCTTGATAGATTCTTGATTTGCAGTTGACAGTCTTGAGAGAAATGAGCAAAACAATATCAATTATGATATTAGTAATTTGTATGAAGTTGGTACTGCTTGTACATCGATTTACATGAAGAAACATGTTCCTCCTCTAGCCCCTGCCACATCTCTAGTATCGACATTCACTTTAGATACAATTTCTTCTGAGGAAGTTGTTAATGTTTCTTCTCCATAGGGAAGCTCTATCTAGTTCGCACAATTCCATATATTTTTTGTTTTTCGTATTGAACAATACAATTTGAAGCATAGTATTCTTATGATAAACTTTACCTATAGTTTTCTTATGTTTTTGGAATCTTCTAAATGTGCATATCTAATCGTCTAGATAGGGTGACATTGTGAGAACAATAATTTAGAGTCTGAAATGTTTTGTAGTATGAATGCATTTTGCAATATATCATTTATCATCTTTATAAAATAACAAACTTCTCATTCTATATAAATTTCCACTACAATACAAATCCAATTTATATAAATAGATGTAGTTACAATAATCATATTTAGTATGTCATTTACACAATCTATGAAGGCTAAAGTAGAAAATTGTGAATACTTGATATCTAAATAAGAATGCACCTAAATAGTTTTGTATATGGATTCTCCATCATATCTAAGAGATTAATTATCATATCATTTCTCATAATAATATATGTTAAATATGGATTACAAACTTCATACAAGGTTTACAAAATATATAAATTTAATGAGAATTACTCTAACAAAATACATGTGTGAACAATTCAATCTATAGATTTCAATTTTGTTGTTTACATAGCATAGTTAAAACAAAGATATTTGATTTACTCATTATGTCATCTTGCAAAAGTAAATTAGTCATGTGACATCTTTTACGTACTATGAAGAATAATAGATATGAATGTGAGCAAAAGATAGTTTTTTATATAATCATATGTTAAGTTTGAAATAGACATGAGTAGATTTACAAACTAGTTTTTGCATAATAATATATATATATATATATATATAATTTCAATAAACTTAATATGTTACAACTTGAACTCCATAAAATTAATAACAATGACATTTTCGTATTGCAGACCCTGAAGCAACAAGAGAAGATCCTCAAACTATTATTTTACACATTAAATACAAGCACAACTACTAAGTGTTCTCTTCATAAACATATCAGGTACCTCAAACCTCTGTTCTTTACTTGTCGACAAATCTTTTTTTCCTCACAAAAATGAAGAGAAAAATACAAAATATACAAGGAAAAGCAAAAGAAATCATAGATGTAGAAAATTATACATTATTGAATCATTGTCAAGTATATAATATTGATGATGCGCTTAGAATAGAGTGCCTATTTAGAAGTAATATATTTAAGTACAATGTAGGAGATTGTCTTTTTGATTCATTAGCATTTCTACTTAATCATCGCTACACCTCATCTGAATTACGCAACAGAGAAATTGATTACTTTATAAAATGTTATTTAGAAGGTGATGAAGAAGCAACTTGGTCATATAACAATGAATTACATCCAAATACATTAGATGTATTGCATAAAATAGACAACATTGAAACTTATTTTCGGAGAATACGAAAATCAGCTATGCCAACCACAAATAATGAAGAAATTGGATTATGGGGAGACACATTTTGTACTAAGTGGCTATCCAAATGGCTAGGCATACAAATAAAGGTTTGGTCAGTAAGAATGGTGCATAAATATTTGCATTTTAATGAATCATCTAATGCAGAATCACACTCTATCCTTTTCCATGATACAAATCCTCTTCATGGACACTTTGAGCCACTTCTATCATATCAACTGCATTCGACTAATATCAATTCAACTGCATCACTTCATCAAATTAAAAAACTAATTAGAAACACCAACAAAAACAACAAGATCGAATTCAATCAAATTGAAAACATTCAACAATATACGGTCAACTCACTACGAAAAATCAAAAAACAAATATGTTCAAAAAATATTGCAACATGTACAAAGTTGGAAAAAGGAATTTCAAAATCAGCCATTGAATTGTTCAAAAAAAAAATTGAAGATACACTTAGATATGTATGTTCAATTTTTCAAATGTTGCATTTTAAAAAAGACATTGCAATTTTGAAAGACAAAGAAATGAAAATGTATTACAGCTTGTCCACAAATAAACAAATCACAACAACAAACTATATTTGTTCCAAATGCAAAGCATCGTTGAAAGAATGTAAATTACCAAAATATGCAACTCCAAATTACATCCGAACAAATAATCCATTAAGATATGTTGCAATGTTGACACAACTAGAAGAACGACTAGTGTCCCTTAGAATTGCATTTGCGCAAATTTCGCAATTAGGATACCAAAATTCATAATTAGGTTTGAGCGGGTCTATTATAAATGTACCAGTTAACTCTGATATCATACAACGAGCATTACCACGTTCAACGAACGAAACATCGACAATACCTGTTGCTCTTAAAAGACGCTTGCAGTATAAAAATGCATACCAAACATGAATGGTACGTGCAAATATGATAATGAAAGCATTGGATCAATTATCAGAAAAAAAATTATACAAGATGGAGAATGTTGAGATAAACAAAGAGTGGATTGAAATTCTACGACTAGATAGTGCAAAGGACGCAACAAGCGATAACAATACAAGTGACAACGATGTTGAAAGCGATATTGAAAATGAAATACCTAGTGAAACATTGATACATGGTTTCACTGAATCTAAGTGCATACATGAAATGCAAGACAAGATCATAGAAATTGCACCAGCAGAAGGAAATAATCCAATCGGAATATTTAAAGATAAATACGCTGAAGAGATGAATTTCCCTACACTGTTCTTTGGCAATCCACGTGATGAGGACATTGTCAAAAGATATTCGTATCAAAAAATTGTAAAGTGGGAATTACAACATTCAAATAGGAAATTTTCTTACCACACTACAAACCTATTCTTCAAAACCATTAAAATTCTAATACAACAAGTGCTATCCACAATATGGGTGAGATTACGTAAGGGGCAATTAAAAGGGAGAAGGCTACTAGCAAAAGATGTGAAACATAAACCTAATTTAGAAAATATTCTTAAATCCGACATTGGTTATGTTGATTTCAAATAAATAAGAATATCTCCAGATTATTTGCATCAACTAAAAAAAAATCTATTTGCGATGATAAGACAACTTGGACCACCAACTTTTTTTGTTACATTTACAAGTGCTAAACAATATTGGGAACCATTAACCAAAACACTTGAAGAACTACATCGTACATATCAAAAAGAAACCAACCATGAAGAATCAAATAGTACAATTGAAGATGGAAGAATTCATTTGATTAGAAGAGATCCAATTACATGTGCACGCTATTATAGGCATAGAATTAATGCAATGAAGAAATTAATATTAACAGACAATTCCTTTTTTGGAACCATTTCAGATTATTTCTCCATAACCGAATTTCAAAATCGTGGAAATGAGCATGATCATTTCCTCTTGTGGATTAGACAAGCATCAATTTACGGAAGAGATAGTAACATAACTATTGAACATTTTGTAGACAACTACATTACTTGTAACACTGAACATCTACATCCAGATATAGCTACAATACACAAACATCACCACACGAAACAATGTCGAAGGCCGAAGAAACAAACTTGTAGATATAATTTTCCGCTCCTACTAATGAAGAAAACTACAATTTTGGAACCAACTAAAACCAATGACGAAAATGTGCTTTCAACAGCATCAAAAATACTTTCCACTTTACAACAAGCAAACTATGACAAATCAATCTCATTTCAAATGTTCATAGATGAAATGAATATTAGTGAATATGAATACATAAATTCCATCAAGTCTACAATCCATAGGCCGACAATATTTTTGAAAAGGAAACCATCAGACATATGGAATAATAGTTTTGCTAGAACAATGCCTGAAATATGGAAAGCAAATACAGACTTACAATTTGTATTGAATGCATATGCAGCGGCTATGTATTGTAGCTCGTATATGACAAAAGTAGACAAGTCAATGACAAATGCATTCAAAAGAATTCATAAAGATCATGAACAAAATAGTATTGATGCAATAAATATGATTAGTAAACTAGGAAACACATTACTCAATTTACAACAAATGTCTTCGCAACAAGCAGCACACATTGCTTTATCACTTCCATTAAACTATAGTTCAAGAAAATGTGTATTCATTGATACAAGAAATGAGGACGAGAGAACATTTGTCTTAAAATCAACTAAACAATTGAGCAAAGAACTAGATGATTCAGAAAACGTAACATCAAAATCGTTGATAGATTACTATCTAGCACGACCAACAACATTATCACACATTTGTCTTGTATATTTCATTTCTAATTATAGAAAAGATGGCAAAAAATTACAAAGTAAAGCTGAAGCAAATATAATACATTTTGTAAACTTCAACAAACATATTGACTTAGAAAACCATTGTAGAGAACAATTACTACTATATGTGCCATTTACACAAAGTGAAAAATCACTTAAAAACGGATTCCAAACATGGCATACTACTTATTTGTATCATGAAAATATTATTACATCAAATCACATAAAATACAACTACAAAGTCAACCCTATGTGGGGTGACATTGAAAAAGCTATAGATGAAATCAAAACAAACAATGATCTTGATGAAAATGAAAGCCTTACTGAAAATCATATGCAAATGAAAGAACAATATAATATACAATTAGATATTGAGACAGAAAAAATCAACAAAACAAATACAATATTTCAAAACGAATTTGAAATTGCAAAACATCCTCAAATAATAGACAATTATGAGTACTACAAATTAAGATGAATGTTAAACAAAGAGCAACAAGCAATTGTAAAAGACATCGCATTGAAAAAAATAGACAACATCAAAGCACCATTACACTTGTTCTTAACAGGAGGTGCTGGAACGGGAAAAACATTTACCGCAAAAGCCATATATCAAACACTTATTCGCATATACAACTTATCTATTGAAAACGCTCCAAATAAACCAAAAGGACTGATACTTGCTTATACAGGAAAAGCAGCATATAACATAGGTGGATTGACAATTCATTCAGCATTACACATGCCATTTAACAAGTCAGAATTCATCCCATTGAGTTCTGAAATATTGGATGCTATGTCAAAGCATTATCAACAACTCCGTGTGGTATTGATAGATGAAATTTCTCTAGTGGGTTCAAGATTTCTATGTTACATTGACAAACGTTTACGGGACATAATGCAAACCCCCACTAGCTATTTTGGAAATCTAGATACAATTTTTTGTGGTGATCTTTACCAAGTACAACTTGTACAAGATGCACTATTATTTGAGAATCCTCCAACATTAAACAAACTAATGCCTTATAGCTTTTGGAAACAAAATATAAAATGCTATGCACTACAATCGACAATGCGACAAAAAGATGAGAAATTTGTTTCAATACTCAATAGAATCCGAGTTGGATCCCAGACAATTCAAGACTTGGAGTATTTAAATAAAAAATGTTTGCGCTCACCGCCAATGGAGCCAACATTCCCCTTCCTCTTCTACAGAAGGAAGGATGTGGAAAAACACAATGAAAACATGTTATCCATCACACAAGGAGAGGTAATTATATTGAATGCAATTGATGAACATGATGACAACTCTAATACAATTATGTTGTATGACCGTTCAATTAATCTACCATCTCAGATACTCTTAAAACCTAATATGCTAGTTGAAATATATGCTGGCAATTACGACACGGAAGATGGGCTTGTCAATGGATCAGATGGAACATTCCAAGCATACACAAAATACACTAATTTTGATATAGTTTGGATCAAGTTCACTAACCCAAAAGTTGGACATCAACAAGCGAAAAGACTAGCGCAATGTTATAGTGAGTGCATAGACAAAAGTTGGACACCCATACTTCGCATTGCAAAGCCTACTAAAAACCTATACAACCAAAAAAAATTGACAATCAGAAAACAATTTCCAATACAACTAGCATGTGCTCGTACTATTCACAGATCACAAGGCCTTACAATTCAAGCATTAGCATTTGATCCATCAGGCATAAACAAACATGGTTTGGCATATATGACACTATCATGTACACGAACAATTGACACATTGTTCTTGATAAGACCTCTAACACAAAACCATTTCAAAGTGAAAAAAAAAGTAATTAATGAAATGTCACGCCTACAATCAACATCAATTTGGGAGTTTGAAAATCACCATCTCCAAAGCATTAGCGACAAACAATTACTACTAACCACATTCAATACTCGTAACCTGCTTGTACATATCGAAGACATGCTTAATGACCATGAAATGATGTCAAGTGATATTATTTGTCTACAAGAAACACATATGCAACTATCAAAACATAATAATCTATTCCAAAATTTTAATCATTTCTCAACAAATCACATACATGGTGTAACAACATTTACTAGAAATAATCTATCAATTGCAAAAACAGTGCAACATAAAACAACAAATGTAGAAGCTATAACAATAATAATAAATTTTCCGAGTGATGACATGAACATATGTAATCTATATGCAAGACCCAACACACTAATAGCAGAAATTATAACAATCACAAATCAAGTTTTCTCCTCTGTCAATTTAACATCGACTTTATATATTTTAGGCGACTTCAACATTGATATGTCAGTGGATAATGGACGAAAGAATTTGCTATCAAATCACATGCACAATTCTAAAATGAATTTTATGTTATATAAATTAAACCATGTCAACAAACCACTAATTGATCATATTTGGTGTAACATAAATGCAAAACCATGTTCTATTTACAAATCAGAAGCATATTGGAGTGATCATGATCCAATTTATATAAACATTGAAACAAATGACAAATTTAAATCCACTTAGTATCTTTTTAAAAATATTAACATTATCAGTATTTCTTGTAGTTAATAATGGAGTCGAGCAAGAGAGCCGAAACAAGTTAGAAAATCATACAACAAATATCAAAAAGGTGAAAAGCATTGTCTATGTTCAATTATACTATCCAAATTACTCTTGAAAACAATAAATTCAACTGATGTAAACATTGCAGATCCAAAAGCAAGAAGAAAAATACAGTGTCAATTGAAGAACTTCACTCCCACAAGGGAGGAAATATATTTGAAGGAGATCTAATTGTGGTCTACAAAACAAGTCTCGACAAACAAAACAATACAAAAGAAGTTCTTCATGCGGATTTAACTAATGAAAAAGGTGAAATGACAATTACTATCAATGTAATTGGTGTCCTTGTAAAACAACATGAATCAAAAATAGTTCCTGGAATAGCTATATGCATTACAAATTTCCAAATTGCACCAAAGACAGACTATGACAAAGGTGATTGTGATTGCATCTTGATTTTCACAAACACAACAACAGTTGAAGTCATACCGTGCATGCATGATGAATACAAATTCATACCAACTAGCACAATTAGACAACTTCTTACAAGTGAAGAAAACTATGCAATTGGATCTGTAGCGGCACTTGTGGTGGGAACAAAAAGAACTTCTTTCCAATTTTTTGTTGAAATAAAAGATGGCCATTCAGAAATGGACAAAGCACAGGTATTTCAATATTCCTCTAATTCTTTATTTCATTGCAATTTACATCAATTACTGCTTACCATATTTTTAACTAAAGATAAATGTTCAAATAAAACATGCATCCATAATACAGGTACAAATACATGAGAGTTTGGAACATCATTTCTCTTCAATGGAAGAACAAATACGCCTCGAACAATATCCAATCATGTTGTTGAGAAACATTGTAAAGAGGCGAGAATCAAGATACAACACTCTACAAACAACTCAATCAACATACATCAACAAATTGAATAACAAGAGGGCCTTCGAGTATCTCAACAATTTGTTGCATTCAACAATTGAGGTAACTAAGGCATTTGATTATGTCAGCAATTTGTTGTATTCAACATTTAACACAATCACATTTGCACCTATGCAATTATACACTATTAGAAAATGATTAAAAAATACATAATATACATCTTCGTTATATTTTGCAGATTTATGGAACAATAAGAATAGCCAATGCATTTTCAAATCCATTTCAAGCTTTCTATCCAAATTGCAACTACAAATTTGATACATATGGAGAACTACAAGAACAAACTGCCTTTTGCATTAAATGCAAACAACAAGTTGCATATATCTACTCTCACTACTTGAAAGTGATTTTGACAAGTGAGAGAAAGAAAACAATGGAATGTACAATGGATAGATCTATTATGCAAATCTTGCTTCCCGAATTACTAAACATTTCCTATGAAGAATACATTGATGACAAATCATCAATTGTCTTCATCCTAAGAGACTTCTGCAAAAAAGGACATTTCAAATTGAATCCAAACAACCTCATAACCAATGCACAATCTATTGAAGAATGATATATACATCTTATATCCAAGTACGCTTGTATTTCACAAACATTTAGCTTCATTTAAAAATTCAATTTCTATACTACATTATCTATTGAAAGATTATCACATAAAATAAAAAACAATGTCCTCATAACCACCTTCAAACATTTTTCTGCAGAAGGGAATGTCCAAAAACACGTGGATTGTCATCTTCAGCAAGGAGAATAACTGCCACATCTTGAACAAGGACAATAATATAATTATCACTATCATTTGTAATGTATTGATCATAGTGGTCTATAGACAGAAAAATGCATATTCTTGACTTTTCTATGCATTTACACTCATACTTATTTCTAGTTTTCTATGAATATTGCTATGCAATTACATTGATATATATTTCTACTTTTATATCTAAATTCTTCACTTTGCTATGCATTTACATTGATATATATTTCTTAGTATATGCAATTATTACCACTATGTTAAGCAATTCTCAAACAAACAACAACTCACAAATCCTACCCGCAGGAATCAGACGCAATGCGTCTCTTGTTTAATATGGATTGTTGATTTTATAAAGATCGATGGTGATTGCGGGAATTTAAAATCCTTTCTATGAAAGAGACCTTTCTTTCTTTTGCACAACTCTAGGACACATGTCACCATATCAGGGACTCGTGGGAACAAAAGGAAAAGCTTTTGGGATTCCTCGATAGTGCTTTTCTCCATGAAACATTAGAAATAAATAAGATAAGACATGTGGCACAATTTTAGGAGTTTGAGGGAAAACAAGTTCAACATTACATTACTCAGCGAAGGTTAAAGTTTGCGCAAAAATGAACAATCTATGCTTATGGCATAAAATAAATGCATTTCACTCATTCGTAGAGAAAAAATCTTTGGAATAAAAGGCTCTGTGATGCATATAAGATGCCTCCAAGGCACAACATTTTATATAGATGAAGATTTAACCCCAGCACAGCTAGAAGAGAGAAGAAAAGAATGGGAGAAAGTTATAGCAGCAAGGAAATTAGGCAAGGATGCTTGGTTATATAGAGGGAAGGCCCAAGTCAAAGACAACATGAGACATAACAAATAGGAAAGCGGGGGCCCCCAGGATCACCTCTCAATGGTAAGCTGGAATTGTAGAGGCTACCCTTGGAGGAGGGGGCCTGGGTTGGGGCCCATAGCTGAGGGCAAAGATATCATCGCGCTCATGGAAACTCATGAACATGAAGGCTGCAGAATACCTGAGTTCGAAGGGTACAATAAAATATCTGTGTGGAATGAACTAACGAAGAATGGCAAGGGCCATGGGGGTGTAACAATCTTGGTTAAGAAAGAATATGAAAGAATCATAAAGTTAGAAAAGAAAGACCCAAATAATCAATACATTTGGGTGAAGATAACAGATGGGGAATCTTTGATTTGGATGGCAGCTTGTTATTTTTCCCCTTATGGCTCCAAAGTGTACAAGAAAAGGAATCTAGATAGAGAAGACCCTTATGAAGCTCTAAAAATTGACATAGCAAAATATTGTGATACCGGCAAGATTATCCTTCTGGGAGACTTCAATGCGAGGACCACAAATAACCAAGCTCTTTGTTTTGGTAAGGAAGAGGGGAAAAATAGCAATCCTTTGTGGTTAGAGGAAGAAGAAGATCAAAGTTGGCAAAGAGTATCTCAGGATTCAAAAGGTGGCATTTCATCTTTTGGTGTAAATCTGTTGGGGTTTTGCTGCCTTCACAACTTAATCATCTGTAACGGCATAAGCACTTTTTCAAGCTCTGGGGCTTTCACATGTCATACCCACAATGGGCGGAGCGTGGTAGACTATGTCATTGGTTCACAAAGCACTATACCAAGGGTAAAAGAGTCAGAAATAGGGAGCTTAGTATGAAAGACAATGTCCAGCAAAAAGCCTGTACGCAGCCATACAAAAGGGGCAACCTTCAAGACAAAATTCTTATAACTGACGAGAATCATAACACATTTAAAAGAATGCTGGAAAAACAGTTAAAGGAAATAAAAAAGGTTAGCAGCCCAACTAAAAATCAAAGCATTATAGACAGCGACAAACTGATGACAATCATGCACAAGGCTCTCATAGATTGCAAAAAGGCTAAGGGTAGAAGAGGCTCCAAAAATAGCTTTCTAGCGAACCCATGGTACGACGAAGAGTGTAAGGTGGCTAAAAGGAGGCTGAAAATACCTGGCTGCGAACAAATAAACAAAAAGTTATATGAAAAACTAGTAAGATCAAAAAAAGAGGAATACATGATAGTAAGAAGGAGGGAGCTAATCTTTCTTGGGAAACACAATCCAAAGGATTTTTGGAGAGAATTTCAGCAGGCTAGAGGTACTACAGAAAATAATATTACGGACATTCAATGGCTAGAATACACAAAAAAGTTGTATGAATGAGACCAAGAAAAAACCCACCCCCCGATAATTAATTCTAATGATAAGCTCTTCTCCACAAAGGATATCAAGGGTGGTATTAAAGCTTTGGCGGTGGGCAAGGCTCGAGATATTGATGGGTTACAAGCTGAATACTTGAAATGGGGATTAGAGCTCTTGGCACCACATATCAAAAATATTTTCAATAGGGTCATTCAACATGGTTTCCCAACAAACTGGACCACGAGTGTTGTTATCCCTCTCCACAAGAGTGGAGATGTCAACAACCCGTCAAACTATCGCACCATAATGATTAACCCTCTTTTTGGGAAGCTCTTTGGGAGCATGGTGGAGCGAAGAATCAATCGTTGGGCCGAGAAGGAGGGTAAGAGGGTGAAAGGGCAAGCGGGTTTCAGACCAAAACATTCTACTATTGACCACTGCATTACCCTCAGACACATGGTTGAAAAAGTTTGGGATAAACAAGGTGGCGAGGTTTTCTGTTGCTTCGTTGACTTCAAAAAGGCTTTCGATACTGTCCCTAGAAATAAACTTTGGGACAGAATGGAACAACTTGGGATTCCAGTAAAATATAGGGCTGCTGTCCACAGGCTTTATGAGCAGGTGGGGGCCAAAATTAGAACAAAGGCAGGTCTTTCCGAGTGCTTTGGGAGTGACATTGGAGTCAAGCAGGGCTGCCCTTTGTCCCCTACTTTATTCGGGCTATACATAGACAAGTTAGAAGAATGGTTGGACAAACGAGGAGGAGATGGTGTTCTTTTGGCTACTTATGTGATCAAGTTGCTGTTGTATGCGGATGATCTTACTTTAATGGCAAATTCTGAAAATAGTCTTCAAGAGCACCTAAAAGCTTTGGAACTTTTCTGTCAAGATGTGGGGATGCAGGTCAACATCAGCAAGACCAAGGTCATGATATTTACATTGAAAAGAGCCAAAAAACAAATAAATTTTGAGTTTGAGGGAAACACTTTGCAGGTGGTGAATGAATACAAATATTTGGGACTAGATTTTTGTAACAATCTCAATTGGGAGGCGTGTAGGACGAAAAGAATTCAAGGGGGTTGGAAAGCTCTTTACCTACTCCAAAATAGATGTAGGTCAGCTGAGTTATGGGATTGGAGAACAAAAAAGAAGCTTTTTGGGCTGCTTGTTACCCCGGTGGTTCTTTATGGTTGCGAAGTTTGGGGCAGCAGCACGTCAGCTGTAAAATGGAAACAAATAGAAAGACTTCAAAAACACTTAATCACAAGTAATTTCAAAATAAAAACTACGGTCCCTTATGAGATTGTTTTAGCTAAAGCTGGGGCCTTTCCAATGGAAATGGCAGCGTTAATTCGCTTATTAGGCTATTTGCAAAGAATAGAGAATATGGAAGAACATCATTGGCCCAAAATTGTGGCGGAAGAAGAATTAACTAGAAGGAAGAACACGTGGATGAAACAAAATGTCAAGTGGATGGGAAAATGGGGGATCAACATACAAGAGTGTCCAAGCGAAAAAGTCGAGATGAAAAGGTATGTAAAAGAGAAAGTCAAAAACACCATGTGGTTGAAGCAACTTGGCCGGAAGAGTGAGCACTATGTTTTGCATTTTAATCCTACTTGTGATCATGAACAAAAATTTTACATAGGGGCATATATAAAATGGAAGGCTAAAATGCTGATAGCTCAATTGAGAACTAGCTCGCATCGTTTGAGATGCGAAACAGGCAGATGGAAAATACCCAAAGAGGGGTGGTCAGATAGAATCTGTTGTTTCTGCACTTCGGGTTTAGTGGAGACAGAGTGGCACTACGTTATGGAGTGCAAAGCTTATGAGGACATCCGGTATTGTTACTCAGATTTGTTAAAAGTCAAATCATTAGCGGCTTTGTTTGAAGAGGAAAAGATTGATAAAACAGCAAGTTACTTGACCAAAATTCACAGTAGAAGAAACAAAATCAGCAAAGAGATTGAAAACAACAGCAGGTAGTTTGGTGCAGCGGTTTGTTGCTTTGGCAAAGGCGGTTTTCCAGTTTTTATCTCTTGGGTCCCATAGACTGGCTGGTCTCACGGACGTAATTAAAATCATTCATTCATTTATTCATAACTAGTGTGACGTAATCACAAGTCAACACCTGACACTGACTAGGATAAAAGTGGGACCCACAATGAACCTTTCTCCAAGAGACTTAGAAAACCTTTATAATACGTGCACAAATGAATAACTTAAGTTACTAGGGAAAAGGGGGTCGACAGAGCACGATGAAAGGGAGATTTGCTAGAAAAGTTTACTTACTGCGCAAAAAGAAAGCTTATAATTTGATTGGCTCATGACCCATACTCGATAGTTACGTCAGGGAGCAAAATAAAGTTTCACAGGCTCGTGGGAAGAAGATAGGCTAATAACATGAAAATAATTCATGAACCGAAGAGGTAGGCTATGCGAAATTATTCTACATGTCTTGCGGGGCCCGATAAAGCATAAAAGTCTCAGCAGTAATTAAAATATATTAAAAGCAACGGGATCACCCAGTCTTCTAACAGATGGGGCCAGTAAACAAACGAGACGAAGGCCTTAAAAACATAACTTAAAGGGCTAGTAAACTGGGATGAACGGTCAATCATAAAATATATGAAAAGTGCAAGGGATCCGGTAGGTATTAGGGTTTCAATGAAGGTTAAGGCTTTTTAGAGCCCTAATGAATAATTTTTAATAAAAACCCTTCCTAAAATCATAGGAATTTTAATGGAACAAGATAGTTCATAAGGCTAAAATTTGAATAAGTACCACCAAAATCAATATTATATGGCCTATTGTGTTGATGTTGACTCATTGAAATGAATTGTAGCCCCTTATCATTCCTTTCTACCTTATATGATAAATATTTAACTATACCCATCAATCTAGCTAGCCTCTCTTCAACCATGAGAGTTTTATTAGCATTTCCTCTACTCAATTGTGAGATCCTAACATCCACCTTTTTGATTTGCTTTCTATATTTTCTCATGTTTCTCAATATTTATGGTTGTAGCATATGCCACCCTCAAAGTTTGTGGATTTTCATCTTTGAGGCAATATCTGATTTTTCCATCAAAGGTATCATAGTAGTGGACCAAGCACATGGAATCATTTAATATAATATTTGGTGGTGCTTTCCTCAAGGTCATAATGGATTTATTATTGAAAGCAACCCCCATTTCATTTATACCTTTCTTGATAGTTGTGAGTTCGCGTATAGAAAATTTGGATATATTCTAACACCATATTGTATGTTCTCATGACTCAATGTTGTTTGAGAGGCTCCTGTACCATTCTTTTACACTTTGTTCTAAAGACTACACAAATAACTTCATCATCACATCCTCATCCTCAATTTTATACTCATTTGTGACATTGATGAAGTGCCTTAGGTGCTCTTCTCTTGTAACTGTATTGTTGCCTTAGAATATTTGTATATTTCATCTTATTTCATTTGGAATAACATTTAGGAAATGAAGGAAACCAAATAAATTAATTGCTTATATATTTCATCTCCCAAAGACTATCTAATAGGAGGAAATATTTGAGAATGCCTTTTGAATTAAGGCTTGAAGTAATTTTCATATTGTCGATCATGATGGTGATGTTGTAATGGATTTGGAACACAATGGACATAAACTTTATTTATATTCCCTTATTGGGTTGTTTAAGAATGCTACAATTATCTTGTTGCTTAGATTTTTTGTTACACTTGTTTGGAATGATCATCGAAATCTATACCTTGGTCCATAACCTTGTCTTGGATTATCATCTAAATGCGTTGGTTCATCAACATCATGGAATCATGTATCATGTTCAATCTCATCCCTATGTGATCCATTGGGAGAAGTAGAGCATAGCTGAACAATTTTCTCTTCCACATTTTGATTTTTATATCAAGATCATGCATGTGTAAATCATAGGATCTATCTCTATTTCTTTTATCAACGAATACATCATTCCTTCTTATCTCAAATTCAGGTCCTGCATTTTTCTATTTGTTCTCACCATGTTGCCAACAAAGTCATCATAAGTATATTAATATTGATTTCTCAAATCTATAAACGCAACATCTCCACATGAAATTCTTTCTTACAAATCTTGAGAGTTTAGAATATGAAACTTACCAATGTTCTTAACTCTCCATGTGGTACTTTGTTCTCTTGCACAAGTTGAAGCTTCATCATGTCCTTTCTAGTAATTGAGTAACTTATTTTTTTCATTTTCAAGTCTTTTAATCTAATTTTTGGTTTTGGTTTTGACTTAAACAAAAGTCAACACTCTTCACCTCAAAGAGAACATTTTTTATTATAGCAGTTGAAAACTTCAAAATACCAAACAATAACCTTCTTCCCTTACTTTCCTTTTGATGCAAGTTTCTAGACTAAAAACTTATGATGTGAAAAAATAGATAGCTACAAATAACTTTAGGTTGTAGAACATTCTAAATTATTTTAGAGTTATATTCTCCTCAACTATCATGTCATTATGTTGGTGTAAATTGACGGGCTATCAACTTACTTTGCATAAATAAACCAAATTAGTAGCATCTTTAATATGGGAACACAAATTTACATCCTTGACAATATTGCCATTTTTTAGGTCTCAAAATTTGCTCAAACTCCTAGAGGATTTAACACACTTCAAGGCTAGGGATATGACATTGTTGAAGAATGATGAATCAACTCATCAAAAAAATGCAAGTGATGATAAGCCAATTGCTTAGTGGATAATCTCTCCTTCATGTTTGCCTCAACTAGACCTAGGAGGTCATTCCTAGAGGTATCCTTAAAATAATTGAGGACAAACAAAAATAGATAAATCAAAGACATAGAAGTAGTATCCAGTGTACGCCTAGCCCCATAGGTTGTCACTAGACCAAGGACTAACCTACTACACACATAGCCTCTATTAAGGCAATAAAAATATGCAAGACATGACTATCTATGGATAAAAATTCTTAAAGCTCATTGGAGATGTTTTCTTGGGAATAATACTAAATCATGAAATATACACAAACTAACTTCCTAATCCTAAAGTATTGGTTAAAAATGTTTTTCATTTTAGTACATGGATGTTCAAAGGTTTCTAGGGCTAGTGTCTATTTAATGGGTCATGAAGTCTCAATCAACCATGCAAAAAATTACATCAAAATAACAATAGAGATATGACGTAAAACAATTGAACATGCTTAATAACCCCTCTCCAAACTCCAAAAATCCATATGCAGTAAGGAAATGAACATTAAAAAGAATGAATTAGAATGATACAATATTCATCAAATTATTATTACATTCATACCAATAAATATGGCAAGAGGAAACCCTAAGCTAGAAAAACCTATCACAATCCGTCTCTTAAGAGTTTCCTTGAAGATCCAAAAATGGCCAAGGAGATATTTAATTACATATATTTGTTACAAAATAGCTATCACTTTGTGAATTGACAAATATGCAAGATTTTAAATCTTAGAAGGTTATCAAATTAGTACAAATAACTAAAAAATAGCTACTTTCTCACTTCATTGGAATTCTTTGGTTCTAAAACAACCTTTTGGAAACTTTAAAGAAACCTATCCATCTCAATTTCTCTATAAACTCACATTGAATCCATATGCACAACCTAAATTTGAAGAATAAACTCAGCGTCTGAAATTAATGCTTTAAACTTTCTTGATTACTTAAAGTGTAATCTTTGCCAAATAATACATCTTAACTACCTATCGCTTTTGCACAAAATTTTTTGTGATCAAGTGTTGGGATTCTCCCTCTAGCTCATCTAGATCAAATGTAATTCCTTACATCAATAATAATTCCTTCTTCATCAACATACTAACATGAATAAAAAAATGAATTAAAAAAATAACTTCTCTACTAAAAAAAAATCCTTTTGTTCCATGAAAATACATGAAGTTTCGTTTAGAATTTTCATGAAAAGAGAGTACCATCCCTTCCATGTAAAAAACCTTTTCTTGTTTTTTACCAATTTTTAGAACATCCACCTCTTTAAGTTTTTCAACAATTTTTCATAGGAAGGACATTTGTTAGCTAGAAAATAACATAGTGATGGTCCATCATCCAATAAAACATACCACATCTTGGCACAAAACACTTGCGAATCATAATATTGTAAAGATATAATCTAGACTAGGGGTATCATATATGGGTCACGTACCATCCCACAGATGTATGTATAAAAGAAGATATGAATGATGGAATGTAAGAGAGAGAGATAGAGAGAAATATGCAAGTAATAGATGCATAAAGGAGTATTATGTACATAAATGTACGAGGGAAAAAATGTATAGATAAGGACTGAGCAAGAGTATAATAGAAGATATAGCAATGCACTATTTTTGATTTGATTAATATAATGGATACTAGAATTCTATCTGCATATAAGTAGTTAATCATAAGTCTAATTCTAATGGTGTTTACATTTATATGATTGAGTCTAGGGTATAAACTACAACACTTAGAAAATACTTGGAACTCAAAACTTCAATTTGTGTTTCCCCAGATTTCTTGCTAACAACATTCATCATACAATTTTTAATACCACCAATTCTTAAAGAACTTTCTTTGCCTATGTTATCAATTTTTAAAAATTCTCTTATGTCCTCAAGCCTTGCCAACAAATATCTTCCAACCATTTTCTAAGTTCTTCCCATATTAAACCAATTGATCTAGTCATTTTTAAAAAATCCTAAGTGGACTCCAAAATTTGAGCCATAAAGGGTTGGTGTTGGAGAAGTTTGTAGGAGATGAGTTATGTATTCATGAAGTTACTCGATGTTTCTTATGATGAACTATAGCATATTCACATATCCATGATGAGTGCTTAGCCCAAAATTTGTCTTAACAATTTAAAAATCAACAACTTGAATATCTTGAACACCTTTATCTATAAAGGGATAGTTGTTTCAACAATGATATACCCTTCCTCATTTTTATTTAGCCTTGTTTGTCTCTTATCTTTTTTCCTTTTTTGCTCTCTAAGAAAACTAGACATGACAATCAAGTTGAGAGGTTGTGAAATTACTATTATATGCAACAATCCATTCAAAACACTTGCACTAGGCCCTATAGTTTCTATTTCCATCGTTTTTACCTCTTCTCTAGTTGTATTGGTGAAATAACTAAATATGGATAGGAGATTCATCAAATATAGGAACAAATTTTAAATTGATTAGGATTAGATGAAGGACACAAAGTCTTTACATGAGAATTTTGAGGAGCACTTATCCAAATAAGTGAAGGATTCTTCACTTTTTTTTTAATTACAACTAACTTTAATTTTGTGGGTTTTCAAATTATCACGACTTTACTTGAAACTTTCATATATTTTCTCCTCTTTAATACCAATGATCGCTCCTTCTACAATAGGTATAACCATTTCTTAATCTAGAAGTCTTGATCTCTTCCTATGTGAATCATCATCATTTGTTTTGCTACTTTCCTCTCTAGAAATCCTTTTAATTTGTCCATAATGACTTTGTTCATCCACTCTTCTTAAATATTATCTTTGATAGTCCAATTAACTAGTGACAAATTTTGGATATTCCTCATTGATTGAATGAAAAGAGGAGATAAAATCTCTTCTTTTGAATCAACTAAATCCCATGGTACCTAGTTTGAACCGACATTTCTCAACTATTTCAAGGTCATCCGATTATGTTTTCTTTTAGGAGCTTCATATTTATTTATGAAAATAACACAAAAATCCTCAATACCAAGTGCATGGGCATATTTGACTCCCAACCTCTCAACCATAATACATTTGGAATCAAAGCACCTACTTTTATGATGAAACTTAAGTTTGTCATTGGAAAATTTAACACCCATACTTTTAGCATCAATTACATTGGCACACTTGTACAATTCAATTTGTACAAGAAAGTTGGCTTCCAACTGGCGTCTTTTCCTACAATATCCATGAGCAACCAATAGTTGCCTACAATATTCCATCAAAATAATCCAATCACTCAGATATTAGGTAGCTTGTACGGAGAGGAGTTAAACCACATAAGTGAAAGTGGGAAATTGGATAAAATAATCAAACTACCACTAAATAACTATCCTAACATGCTTTGAAATGAGGACATGAAATTCAATCTCAAATCTCTAACTTCTTCTAACCTAGTGAATGCTTGAGCTTGAATGAATGAATATAATATATGTGACACTACATGAAAAAAATTGGTCTTCAAAAAAATCACTATTGCATGCAAATGCAATTGCTAATGAAATGTCCCCACTAAATGTGTTTCTTCCCTTCATTGATGAAACTAATAAAATAGAACATCCAATTTTTGGAAGTTTGTCTTTCTATTGCACTGTCTGGTTGTTCAACATCATGATTATCAAACCAAGTTCTTTGAAATCATTCTTGCATGGGTACTTAGGTAACCATGAAGGCCCTTTGGATTTATTCAACCATCTCCATGCAATCTCCTTCTAACAATCATGCAAATCATTATTATATTGTTCTTCACATTCTTCCAAATCAATTATTGAGTTTCTTGAAAGCGATGCAATCCCAACACCGAATCAAAAGTGTTTGGTTCTAAGCTACACATTACTTGATTATCTCATGACATGGTTTGCATTCTTCTTGATTCATACTACCTAGAACATGCTATTATCAATTACTAGGACTAAATAGTAACTGAAAACAAGCTTGCTTGAAACAAACCTCTCCATCAATTTGGTAGCCAAATCTGTTCCTACTTTTATTCTTTCTCCCATCTTCAAATTAAGCATATTTTTATGTCAAAAAATAGCATCTACAACTTTATGTGAAGTATTTGACAAAATTGTCTTTGGTGTTAGTTTTAGGATCATAAATGCAAAAAATAGAAAACACAACACAAAGAACAATGAACACCAAATTTACCCTGGGAAAGCCCTCCTACTTAAGGGAGAAAACCAAAGCAAGATATTCTCTTATAAATCAGAAAATAAGTGTAGAAATAGCACTCAACAATTAGGCCCTAGAAATGGTGAAAACAATACAATGGATCTGCACTTGTATATGGTGCGATTTCTTAAATACACAAAGTATTTAATTCTTCTCCTTGAGTCAAATGTGTTGCTTTTGAAGGGTGAATCTGTTGTTGAAGAAAACACAAATTGGAATGAATTGCTTGATTATATGATAAAATGAGGAGACACCTTCTCCTATATATACAAGCTAGGTGATCTTTCTTTCTAGGGCTGACCTAGAAGAATACAAATTTTATTTATCAAACAAAGGCCGATTTGCCTTGAGTTGAATATGTTTAGGAGAAAATAGCTCATGAAGCTACAAAACACTAACACTCCCTCTTAGCTAGGGAGGTATTTTCAAATATCCTTATCATGGAGTCTCTCAGCATGATGCCCACAATGGCTACACCCATTTGAGGAAAAGCACATCTCAGTCTCAAAGATGGACAAGGGCTTGTCATGGAGTCTCTCAACATGACGTCCACAATGACTACACCCATTTGTGGAAAAAAAACATCTCAGTCTCAGAGATGGACAAGGGCTCGTCATGGAGTCTCTCAACATGACGTCCACAATGGATGTACCCATTTGTGGAAAAACACATCTCGGTCTCAGAGATATACGAAATATCCTCGTCATGGAGTCTCTCAACATGACGTCACATCTCAGTCTAAGAGATGTACAAGATATCCTTGTCATGGAGTCTCTCAACATGACGTCTCATCTCAGTCTCAAAGATGTACAAGGGCTTGCACCTTATATTTCTCCGTCTCAGAGAAATATACACTACAAGGGCTTTCACCTCATATTTCTCCGTCTCAGAGAAATATACACTACAAGGGATTTCATCTCATATTTCTCTGTCTCAGAGAAATATAAACTTCAAGGGCTTTCACCTCATATTTATCCATCTCAGAGAAATATACACTACAAGGGCTTTCACCTCATATTTCTCTGTCTCAGAGAAATATACATTACAACACATCTTCATGATGATGTGACTCCCTCTGAAGCTCCAAGTACTTGAATCAACCTCCCGACCTCCTCGTCCAAGATTTCTTGCAATGCTTGTCTCAGAGGAACGGTTTCTAGTGCACACTTTCAACACTACTGAATTGCGAGAGTCTAGGACTGTCCTCCTCTACCTCATCCTAGATCACCCTATTTTGAATAGGTTTACAGAGCTACCAATGTCAAATCTAGATTGACTGTCTTATGCAATTTCGTTCTCTACAGTTGAAGAGGTCTTCCAAGGACTTTAGCACCTGGCCTTCCAACACTGCAACCCACTTAGCTGACACCTTCACTTTTTCTCAGTGAGTCACATAACTCCCTCTTGATCCCTGCCTCAGAGATTGCAAAGAAATATTTTGGAAGTGAACTCCCCTCCATTGACAGATCTCAGAACCTTAATCCTTTTCCCAGACATGCTCTCAACTCGTGCCTTGAATTCTCAGAATTTAACTCCCTCTGAATGTCATTTCCTCCTCTTCGAAGTAGTCGATAGTAATGACAATCTGTATAGGTTCTTCGTTGTTTAGTGTCTTCATCTTTCTCAATCTTCTTTGCTGATGCAAATTCTCCATCTAAGGCTGACCCAACCTTGTGCCCTCGAGAGATGTTTCCAGTGAAGAATCATGAGAGTTATGCGCCACCAACTCAGTCCCAAGGCTGTAAGCTATGTCTCCATGTTTGTTCATTTCTCCAACCGGCATGACTTCCTCACAGGATGCCTCAAGCTCTTCCTCCCTTTGAATTCCTTATGCAATTTTAGATAATTAATCCATCATCCTTTTGCTCCTTGATCCGTCCTGCATTTTAGAGAAATTAATAATAGTTCATAGAATCAAACTACCCCGAAGAGAGATATACAGACTAATGCTAGAAGCATACATGATTCACTATTATTGCATGAACTACATGATTATTTAAATCCATGATCGTTATTCAAGGGTACAAATATAAAATACTTATCTCTTTAATATTCGCTCCTCTAGTATTCACTTCGATCTCCTACCAACTTCTTTTCTTCGATGATTTTATCACTGATGTTTAATGCTGAGATGCAGCACCCTGAAGTATGATAAGATTGTGAATGCCCCTTTGAAATATCACATTCACTTGGGTGCAATGAGATACATCACCCAACCAAAAGCCACTCTTCATCAGTACGTAGCGATCAATCAAGCCAAGATTATCGACAAGGTTCAGGGGAATAGACGATCATCATTTGTCGGGAAAGGAGATCGAGAGACCATAACCAATTGCCAGAATCAGAGTACAGACCCTTGGATAAGAATCGAGTGCTCTCTCTACAAGCGTCACCTCAGCTTCGTTTCGCATCTACTCATCCCGACACTCAGGAGCACACAGTCCAAGGCATTTCAGCAGTGTTATACTGGTGGACCATCCTGATAGTTAGAGGTAAGCTTCAAAATTTCTTCCCGACTGCTATAGATGCATAGTTGTGCCAACATATGGCCGCAACTCAACAAGCTAGGCGATTAAGCTTGGTGATTGATTCAAAGTGGAAAGCATTGTATGCACTTACGGGAGCCAAGGTTCACAATAGCAGCACAAGCCTGTGGCTCTGCCACAAATTTGTCGCTTAATCTTTCTCTGACCACCTTAGAGACCTGACCAAATTCAAGGAAGAGTGGCTTTGATAAATCAAAACCAATACATTTACGAATTGCGTTAAAATTGATCATTCACTATTTCCTTAACAATATAGCCGCTGGTGATAAGGCGTCTCTTCCAGTTGTCCAATTACACAACAATAATCAATCAAAGTTCTTTTTAAAGCAAGTTTGAATATTATAGACGTATGTACCTATCTGGACATCATCATGTCGGATTTTTAATAAAGGCTTCGATAGCACAGGACCAAGCACTTCTCGATAACATTCAACAACTCAATAAGAATTACAATTTCCTTTATTCTTCTAGATGGTCAACATTTATCATAGGTGGCGGCTTAGATAGCATTCGTCTTTTCCGGGCCACGTGAGCTAATAGACACCCAGCACCAATGTAATCATAATACCATCATGATAATTCTGAATGTTCGATTATCACTTAACCTCCTTAGTTCAACCTGACGACTAAGCTCCTTTAACGGCTTCACAGAGTCCCTATTAACACTAGCAATACCCAAAATGCCACCTTTTTGAAACTTGTGGCTACCTCAAATGAGACGTTGCCTTAACGGCTTGTCTTAAACAAATCTGATCAGATCCTTTTCTTAAACCCGCTCTGATACCATATAGAAGTGATATGTATGAAGCAATTCATGTCATTATTTGGAGTAGATTTTGTGCAGTCACTATATCTGATTTGGAGCAGCATTGAAGCACAATTTTGGAGCAAACCTTGTGTCTAATTTGGAACAGAAGTAGGATAAAAAATGTAATAAGTAGAAAAATGCAACATATAGACAATGAACATAGTGATTACCCTAGGAAATCCCTCCTACTTGAGGGAGAAAAACCCAACAAATAATATACTTCTGCTCCACATTAGACACAAGGTTTGCTCCAAAACTTTGCTTCAATGCTTCTCCAAATCAAATATAGTGATTGCACAAAATCTACTCCAAATAATGACATGAATTGCTTCATACAGATCACTTCTATACTAGCATGATTCGCCTCAAGGAATGTCTTCACAAATTCACTCTATGTTGATATGATTTTCCTTACAAGATGTCTTCACCAAAAAATCTTGTGCTGGTCCAATTTTGCCTCATAGAATGCCTTATAAATCTGCTCTTCATTTGCTATAGATTTGCTCTAGAAGTCTGATTAATATTCAATGAATGGATGCTTAGACAAATCTGATTAGATCTTCCCTAAAGACGCTCTGATACCATGTTAGTTTTAGGATAAAAATGCAAAAAACAGAAAACACAACATAAAGAACAATGAACACCAAATTTACCTTGGGAAAACCCTCCTACTCGAGGGAGAAAAAGCCAACAAGATATTCTCTTATAAATCAGAAAATAAGTGTAGAAATAACACTCAACAATTAGGCCCTAGAAATGGCAAATACAATACAATGGATCTACACTTATATATGGTGCGATTTCTTAAATACACAAAGTATTTAACTCTTCTCCTTGAGTCAAATCTGCTGCTCTTGAGGGGTGAACCTACTTTTGAAGAAAATACAAATTGGAATGAATTGCTTGATTATATGATAAAATGAGCAGACGCCTTCTCCTCTATATACAAGCTAGGTGATCTTTCTTTCTAGGGCTGACCTAGAAGAATACAAATTTTATTTATCAAACAAAGGTCGACCTACCTTGAGTATAATATATTTAGGAGAAAATAGCTCCCGAAGCTACAAAATACGAACATTTGGCTCCAACACATTCATGTAACTCCATTGTTGGAAAAGACTCCTCTTTGATGTCTAAGTTTTACAAAGACAAAACTAAATAGAAAACTTGTTGAAAATGATTCCTCTTCAATGTCTTGAGTTTTTAAAAGATATAAAACTACATAGGCAACTTGCTATAAAGGAAACCTCTTTGAAGAATTAGGCACAATAGTAGCAACGAATGAAGAAAATACAAAAATGTAAGAATGTAGATATTGGAAATCCTTTAGCAACAACTGCAACTTTTGAAACCCTTTACTAAAGTGCTTAAAATCACTCTTGAAACTTGCACAAATGAGAAAAGAATATTTTCTACTCATGCACAAGAAGAATGCATGATGACTATCTTCGTACATAGGTGTCCTTGAATTTCACTTCTACATCTAATAAAATTAGTGTGGAATAATGTCAGCCTTATTATTTTTTAGTGTCAATACAAAAATAAATGTCATATTTTTGCATGATTGCTTTATCTTTGGAAAGGTAAAAGTTAAACAAGTTAATAATATTTTGAGGTGATAAAATTTGTAGACTCAACATATTAGTGAAAATCACATCCATTTTATAATGACTATGAACTTAAAAGGGAGACATGATTCACTAAAGAAAATCATACTTAATGAGTTGACTAAGCCATTGCAATCCTCTTGAGGTATGATTTTATTGGCCAAGTCCCCACTTCATGGCATGACCTTTAGATTTGCAATGTTTTCTATAAAGTGCACCATAACATCTCTTTCCTTGCATGATCTACTTATGCTAGCATTCAATATTGCTTGGGTGATAAAAAAAAGACAACAAACCTTGGAAAAAATGATGCCACAAGCCTTTGTCCCTCCTTTGATTGAGCATGATTCACTTAACAAACCAACTATTAAGAATTGGTGCAATTTATTGATGCCAATGCCACCCAATTTGTGCATTCTATTTTATCTTTTAAATACCTCTACCATTGGCCACAAATCACTTAAGCTATCAACTGCATATAAGACCTTTTGATCATGACTTGAAAAGTTGATTTGCACACCACACCTATTAGACCTTAATTTTGGCACGATTCACATGATAGACCAACACTTATTCATGGGCACAATTTCCATTTGAACCTTTTAAACCTAGGCAAAGTTCCTCCTTCCCAATATCAAGATGA
>VDFB02047588.1:0-10873 GCA_007258455.2 Sequoia sempervirens
AAGGGGTGTTGAGAGAAGTGACTTAAGTGGATGTAAGTGGATGGATTAAGGGTAGATATACGAGGATATGGATTAAGGGGTCCTAAGAGGATAGCTTAAGGGGTGTTGAGAGAGTGACTTAAGGGGATGCAAGTGGATGGATTAAGGGTAGACATATGAGGATATGGATTAAGGGGTCCTAAGAGGATATCTTAAGGGGTGTTGAGAGAGTGACTTAAGGGGATGCAAGTGGATGGATTAAGGGTAAATATACATGGATATGGATTAAGAGGTCCTAAGAGGATAGATTAAGGGGTGTGGAGAGAGTGACTTAAGAAGGGATACAAGTGGATGGATTAAGGAGTAGATAGGCGAGGATATGGATTAAGGGTCCTAATAGGAATGGCTTAAGGAATTAATAAAAAGTACTTAAAGGGGGATGAAAAGAGGATGGATTAATGGTACATAAGAGAGGATGGATTAAAGGTTTTAAGAGAGGAATGGATTAAAGGGGGATATGAAATCAATTATAAACATAAAATGACAATGAATTAAATTTAGTTTTATATTTATACTATCAATTAAAATGTATCTAAGAGCTATATATATAGTTACATGTCTCTAGATTTGAATTCCATTGTAATATATATGTATCTCCTCTCTTTTTTGTAAAGCATATAATTTTGGGAGACCTACAACAAAAATGGATATAAATCTTTAATTAGGAAATGACTATTAAAGACAAATATATATATATCAATTAAATATATATACTTGACTATATACTTACCAATATTTATTTACTCTATTGTACCATCTACATCCTCTCTTTCTTTTAATGCATCTATGATTGCCTCATGATCATCCATTGAAAGTGTCCATAAAACTTTATTAGCAGGCCTCCCTTGATATCTAACTAGTTTTATATTGGTTGCCAAAATCAAATGTGACTAATGTATAATCTTATTGTGTCTTTCATAATCTTCAAATGCAGGCAAGCCATTCTTTCTCATCAAATATTTTCAAAGCTAGGTGCCAAGTACAACCATTGAACCAATTGGATACTCAAAGTTGTCATCATCCACTCTAGGATGTACCAACTTATGTTTTCTCTCAACACATCTAGCCAACCAGTACTCGGTCTGCTCTTCATTCCCCTCAGGTGCAACAATAGCATACACCGTCCTGCAAAAAAAAAATAAAAAATTAATAAAAGAGTGACTTATATTTAATTCACATATATTAAACATGCATACATATAAAATTCAACTCAATAAATAATGTACCTTCTTGTACAAGATCTGAAACACGATCATAATCATTTGATGTGAACAGTTGATTATCTTCAATTGTCGTTCCGTGTTGAACGTGTCGATGTAGGTGTTAAGGCTCTTTGTTGCCATTGTTCGACCCATTTTGTATTTTCACATGCTTCCCAATCACCTGCAATAAAAAATTGACAAAAGCATGCCAACTCCCTTGTCCATATTGTCCATGTGTTTGCATTTGAACTCTTAAACGAATGCCATTTTGCAGATCCATTAATTGTTTCACAATCTTGTTGAGAAAAAATATCAATTTCTTCAACTAACCAAAACAAGTGTTGAATTATTGAGCTCTCACTTGTTCTTGTAGATAATTTGGTAATGCACCAATCTACAATTGCACGTGCATCTCTAAATTTTGCAGCATCTTCAAATTTTAGTTGCTCTCTAGCAAGAGCTCTTTTCACACATGCACCTACTCCATTGTGTTCTCCCTTACCATGACCAGCTTCAAAAAAACTCCATATGTGTTGGATATTATTTTCTTTATGAAGTCTACATAACCAATAAAACATTCTAGCATTTTTGAATTGACTCGTGCAATTATCCGACCATATGAGATGTTCTAGCATTTGAATTCCTCTCTCTTTTAAATTTTTATAAAATCTATCAAAACAATATTGAACAAACTCGGATAGATGTAATCTATTATCACTTACATGAAATGGTACTCAAAAAGTACTATTGTCTTATGTACTATCATCACGTAATGCAGCAAACAATATGAAGACAAATATAATACTTGCATTGAATTATAATCTTGTGATTGAATTTCTTCTTATGGAGCAAGAGTATAATTTTCAGCAAAATCAACAAGTAGGTATAGTTCCAATTAGAATGTGTTTTACATAAACAAAATTGATTATCAAACCAATGAGCATCTTGAGTGTTGAACATGTTAGGTACAATATTATCTTTAAATTCTAGGTAATGAAATGCATGCACACTAAATTTTCTACAATTAGCTCCTAGCGTTTCCAATTTTCCATCTTTCCAAAAGTATACTCAACATTTTTAATTTTTTTTACATGTATCCACTAATTGTTTTCCAAACTCATCTAAACTAATTTCATGCATACATTCTCCTAATAATGAAAAGTTAACACATCTATCGTATTCTCTAGAAATACATGTTTTTAAATAAAATAAGTTTTCATTAGAGGGTTCACAAAACAAACCTGCAATAAAATCTTTAATTCTTTCAGGTGGCATATGAATACCACAAATGTCCTACATAATTTGTTTAACATGCAAAGTGCATCGTATATATCAAAAACTATCATAATAATAATGAAATTGTACATGGGTCTTACAACAAGAGATTCGTTGCTTATTAATTCTAACATACCAAGGTTTACACTTTTCGAATGATCTTTGACTTATATTAATATTCAATGGTAAGATTGAAGCATCTATTTTTTTTTTATATAATTCAGTTTGAGTCATATCTAAGAGATGCTTTGGATGAGGTTCATGAATTTTGGAACCCACCCTTAATTTTAAGACATCTCTAATGTTAGGTGATACTCTTGTATTATCATGCCAAAAAATTTTGATTAAAAATTTAATATCATTAGTTAATTTCATGTCTAATCTTGGGAGTCTACCACTAAAACTCCAACATTGATTAATTGGATTCTTTTCAATACTTTCTCTTCTTTTAGTAGCTCTTATCAAAGTTCTAGGATTTACTTTTATATATTTACTAATCTTACTTAACATTCTTTTATTTGAAGCTGCTTTATCAACTAGAGCAGTTGTTATTACGACGAGCCACATTCTTATCTTTTCATCGACCTTTCTTACCTATAAAATCAATAGCATTAGAAACACTAGATATGACTTGTTCTACTGAATCATCTTTCTTTTTTGGTTTTACAAAAACACCTAATTTTTTCATCACTATTCTCATTTTTGACATTATCATCAATTGCACCATGAGTTGACATTGGAATCCTAATTTCTTTCTATAATTTTTTTTTATATATTCTATTTCCATAAGTTCTAATTTGTCTCCAAGAAACTTTACCACGAAGTTTATCTAGCACATCTCTTTCAATTGTAAAAAAAAAAATTCAGGTTCATCCATACAAGGGGTTTCATTTTCATTCACACAAGGGGTTTCATTTTCATTTTCAAATGTAAAAGGGATTTCATTCACATTTTCATCAATATGAGGGATTTCATTCTCATAAGATATAATTTCATCATTTTTTGTTTTTGCATTGTTTCAACCCTAGAATTATTGATATCATCAATGGTGTATCCAGCTTCATCTAAACAAGAAATATCACTATTATCAAAACTTGGGTTTGAACACATACCTGGATGGATTGTAAGAACTAGTGCATTTTCCATATCATTGAGAGGTGGATTTGAAGACATACCCGAAGTTGTTTGCATAGGTACTATTTCCACATCATTCAAAGTTGAAGTTGAAGGCATAGTTGGGTTTGTCTCCATAATTACATTTAATTCCATATTCACGATATCCACATTTGCATCATCTATATTCATTTCATCATTCATGGATTCCTCTTCAACATTCTTGGAACTAGATGCTTGCAAATTTTTCATTTGACGAATCTTTTCTCTTCTATCCCTCTATCGTTTTGCCTCCATATCTCTATTTGCTTGAATTTCTTTGGGTGTCATTAACTTTCTACATCTTTTTCTTTGTCTTTGTGTATCACCCATGGTTACCAAACCCTCTTTGATGACAAAAACAATCATTCAAATACAACCTATTTTCAAATTGCTATCTCCTTCAAATATTCAAATAAAACTATGTAGTATGAAGATGCTTTTTTCTTTAAACTATGAAGTACAAAAACATGATGAATGCATCCAAAAATTCTCTTTTTCCAAATCTTCTTGTAAAAAGTTCTTGTACTTTATTCCACTTCAGAAAAATCAACCTGCACTTAGTCTCTTCCAACAATTTTAATAAAATATGCCTTGTAAGCTCAACAAATTTGCAATAAAAAATGCAGAAAATGGCACTTTCGCTCCATATTGCAGAAAAAGAATGTTGCAAAAAAAACATGTTTTATCAGTATTTACTAAATTAGGAAAAAATGACTATATCAAAAACACGTACGCATTATGAAACACATATACATTTTGTTCTAGGAATGTGTACGCGTTATATAACACATACGTGTTACCTTTACCCAATGGGTAATTAGATAACGCATATGTGTTATGAAATGCTACGCATTTTGTTTGAATAATAGGTACGCGTTTTAGTAACGTGTATGCGTTATTTAAAATTTGATTTCCCAACCCATATGCAGCCTTGGTTTTAGGCTTGGGAAAAGCTTGGCAATCCGAGCCTTAGCCTTTGACCTGCAACTAAAAAACTAAGGCAAATTGAAGAAGAATGTCCAACTTTGGCAATATGGCTGATGGATTTTTTTTTTGAATCAATCCATAAAATTAAAACCCATTAGATAACACGATGTCTATTTTCCAAATATATAATTTTTATTAAGATTGGATTATGTTTAATATTTTTTAATTAATTTCTAAGCAAACTAGTCCTTAAACTTGAAATATCAGGCTTTTTTGTTTTTTAATAACTTCTTTTTGGTTAAGTTTCTTGTAAAAAAATTTATATGGCATCAAAATTCAGACAATTCTCTACACAATGAAAAAAAAAAATCAATTTTTTTTTAGTTTAGGTCCAATTATGCTATCTGTACACGTTGATTTTTAAAAACAACAATTAAGGCCAATAAAAAATTAATAAAAAAAATATATATTCAACAAAAAATTACAAAAAAAATTCCACATCAATCTTCATGTTGTTAGCTCTCTTTTCCAAAAAGTAATTAGCAAAATACTTTTATTTGGGTCAAAAAGTGGTGTCCATACACATGCTTGGTATGGTTAAAAAACAGGGACTTTTAAAAAGTGGTTTTTATAGGTCCCTATCAAAATTTAATTTCTATAATCTGGGTATTTGAATAATTTACATATTTGAAAAATAGATTCAAAATGTTAAATTTCAAATCACTGACTTTTTCCAAGATTCATTGTGAAAGTGCCTTAAATTTTTAGTTAAAGTGTGACAAATTCTAAAAAATAGCAAAAACACTTCCACTTTTTGAGCTTTTTGTGTACCCAACTTCTTGCATTAGCCCCACCACAGTTCTGGGACATCAACGTAGTGCATTGGCATCTCTAAGCGTGCTAGTTTCTGTATGGTCATAAAATAGTGAACATAGTATGAGCTACTCAAATACTAACTAATCAGCCTAGCTAGTTGGTTTCGATGGGAAAAAAAGAATAATCAGGTAAGACAGATACAACGAAGATGATAAAGTAGGTAGAGAAAGGGTAAAGTAATAAAGATAATCTCACAAAAATACACGTTCACCAGCTAGCTCCAAAAGTATGTACTCCTGCACACAAGAAAGAGGGGGAAATTGTTGGGGTTGTATAAGAGTCTGCTTCAGTCAGACCCTCGTTTTGGTGTTTCCACCTCCACGAATAGCCAGATAGCAATGAGAGAAAAATATACAATAAAGAAGTAAAGAAAGGAGGAATGAAAATAACATTACAAAAGAGTAAAGAGCTACTCAACCAAATCACAAAGGAGAGGAACGAAACGTTACCACCTCCACCAAGAGCTCATTAGCCAATGGAGGAGAAAGAAGGATTGAACAATCACCATAGCCTCAACTATGATGATGGGAGGTCTCACAAAACCTCAAGCCCACACTACAATGGCTTACTTCACACATGCTTTGTGGAGTTGACAGAGTGTTGTTCTGCAATAGAGAGTTTAAGTGTCACTTGAGAATGGAGAGAATGCTAGAAAGATGCTTGAGAGTGTGAGAGAAAGATGGATTGAATGCTTAGAGATCGAAGTGAAGTGAGAAGGAATGAATTTGAAGGAGAAGAAGGAAGAATATACCATTTTGGGGGTTAGTTGGTCAAAGAGGGACGTTACAAATTGACTCCAATCGAATGTGTAATGCCTCCACCAACTTCAGACACAAGAATCTATTTTGGGACGTAAGTGCGCCACACAGATGTCTACATTCCACACATGCATCCCTAACAAATATTCTCCTTTTAACACAAAGGACATATGCCAAGTGGATGGAAGGCAGCTTGTTGATGTGGAATTTCAACTTTGGATTTGGTTTTCTAAGGTAAGGATGTGTAAAAGGGGAATTTGTGTAAGGGGTGCAAATTCGATCCTATACAAAAATATTCAACCAAGAACCCAAATACCTAAACCTTGATCTTTGAACCTTATACCTTAAGCATTAATCCCTAATCCATAAGCTAAAAATTTATAATTAATGAGTAAAATTTTGTACACAATCCTTAGATTAACATTGAATATTAAAAAATTATAACTAAAATGTGAATCTCAATTGTGAGCCATAATACTTAAAGTTGGAATGAATTGATTTAAACCCTTCGAAATAAATTTTGGATCTTAAATATTTAATGGTGAATGTTGAACCCTAAATGCAAAATAATAGACATGACATGATGAATGATAAACCATAATTTGTTAACGATAAATATTAGACCTTTAGCCTTGATATTTATACCTTAAACATTGAGCATTAATCCCTAAGATAAATTTCACAATCAATAAGTAAAACTTGAAAACAAACTTAATTAAACATTGAATGCTAAACATTTAGTATCAAAGAGTTATTATTAAACTTTGAGCCTCAAATGTGAATCCTAATACCTATAAATAAATAAATTGATATTAAACCCATGAAAGTAAAAATTAGACCTTAAACATTGAATAATAAATGTTGAACACCAAATACCAAATTTTAGACACTATATTTTGAATGATAAACCTTCAATTATTAATGATAAATGTTAAAGCTTTGACTCTAAACCATATGCCTTAAATATTGATGCCTAAGGCATAATACCAAATTTCTAATAGATTAGTTATGTAAGATATTAAATTAGTTTTCTAAGTGCAAGTTCCTAATATTGTCCACACATTACATTAGTCATGATTAGTAATCAATGATGTCACCAATAGCAAAGATAACCATGTCAACCATTATAATTGTTATCAAGACCTTCCTTTGTGCTTATTGTAGTTTTATATGAAGAACAAGGATGATATTATCATTTCATTATTCTTATCCAATAATTAGAAGATAATTTCAATACGTAGATGAGTACCACCTACCATAGGGGTTACCATAACACTCATGTTTTAGATGTAGGATGCTTAAAAAGACCTAAATTTAGCAAAAATTCTATCATGGTTGTAACATGAGTATGATAATAGAAACAATCATATTCCTTAGACTAGGAGACTTCCACTTAAACATACAGAATATAATCAAGTTCATGAAATATTAAGTGATCTTCGAAGAGAATCCCATAAGCCTTGATTGATATAAACACAATATTTTCCATTGATGATTATGAGTGGGGTATGAGTACACCTTGAAAATAGGAAGACTAAAGGTATTGAAAATATTAAGGAAAAATATATTTAAAATTCTATGCGAACTTATTCTACTTAGTTCCAAGAAAAGATCTATAATACAAAATTATAAGTACGGGAGCACCTTCAACATAGTAATATGATGGGTTATTAAAGATATGGTGAAAGATAAATATATGGAGAGAGAGTGAGAGACAAATATAATAATAAAGAGAAGGATAAATAAAGGGAGGAGAGAGAAAGATAAAAATAGAGATAGAGAGATAGAGATAGGAAGAGGGACAAAGAGAGGGGGAGAAATCAGAAATCGCTTTGCGATCAATCAAAATCGAAACGCGACATCAGAAGATCAAGATCATCGAAGATCGATCGAAAGACAGTCGACAAAATCAGATCGGCGTCAGATCGATCAGATCGTCCGGCGATCATTTGTTTCAGGATCGACGTCGGACGTGAAGGGAAGAGAGAGTTACTCATAATGCCAATTATTTGCAATATACTTATATGTGCATATTGCATAATAGATGAGAATGATTAGGTGTAAAATTTGTGTTAGATATGAGTTGTAGTTGTATAGCCATAAAAAACATTAATTTCAATCATTTCATTTTGATTATTAATAGAAATAATTATTATACTTTTAAGTAATTCTCTTATAAACATCAAAATATATAAACTTATTGGTCATATGCTTCACAAAATATCTCATTGTCAAAGAACTAAGTTTAAATGTGTTGTGTCTAGCGAATACAATTAGAAAAAATAACTAAAAGATGAGTTTTGTCAATAAGAATTATATTTTATCTTATCTTTTAAATACCATTTTATTATGTGAACTTAAAATACATAAATTTTACGTTTAACATTTTTTAAACATTTTACAAGACTATTTTTGTATCCATTACATTAACTACATGAATTACTAAGAATAAATTTATTTACACTCAATAAAACTTGAACTCTAATAAATTCTTTGTGAACTATTCAACTTTACCCACAATCAAAAACTCTTTAAATTTTTTTTATAAATTTAACTTTGAACCATCATAAAATGTCAAAAATATGTGGAGTTTGAGGAGGTCAGACTGAAATTAAGTGAACGTTATGTTATTTGTGAGTCCTTTAAGTCATCAGAGTCTCTCTTTAATGGTGAGAGGTGCAGTCCTATATTCCTTGGAAGGGAATGACGCCATTTGGTCTTTTTTAACATTTCTCGTACATTGAAAGAGACTAAAATGATTTGTCATTTTTATTTTTTGTGACATAAAGCTGACCTAACTCTGATTGAATAAAAACAAATATTTTTGTGACATAAGGCGGATGTTGATAATAAGAAGTGTACACAAGAAGATTAAGACCACATATACTTGTAACATATACGGTCCATAAGTTCAAATGCAACAAAATCAAGTCATATTTTCTACCTATATACAAAACTATGTCGGACATAATATGTTATTTTTCCATTCAACCAGCCATTTCATTAATTAACGAGCACAGATCCTAATTCAATCGGCCAGGTTCAGAATCAACAAGTCCCACTAGAGAAGAAATTGTGAGGTTTCTTATATATTGAAAGATTAAAAAGATCAAATATTGTGTATATACTTTATTGCCCAATGAGTATTCATGCCAATATTCCTCCAATGCAAAGATTGTAGATGTGGGTATGCATGTACTCTACAAACAGGTCCTTATCTATAGAACTCAGATGTAACTGTTGAATCTCTTATATGATAATCAAAATCTATGTATATAATTCATTGCCCAACGAATATTCATCTCAGTATTCTTCCAATGCAAATGATATTATATGTGAGATGCATCTAATTGCTAGACAAGTCCCTGTTTACAGATGGACAATAAGTATCTATCTGATGCAAAATATTTTCTACGTACTTACTTAAGTATACTTGAAATAAAATCAAAACAATATCAGATATTATATTATATATAGACCAGCCTGTATGGGAAGATCACGCCAGCCCACTTTCTCACAGCAAGGGGCTTTATCCATTATTGTTTTGTTTCTTTCTTGAAGGCCTGCAGCAGCAGAATAAGGCAGGTTTCGAAAGGATCAAAAACAACCAAGATTGGTACCTCCACGTGAAGGATTTGAAGTGATGTTTTCCCCTTCAACACGGTGGAGTTGGTCAACGATATTAACTCTTATGAGGACATGGTATTTATTATAATACGTGTCATCGTGCGATTTATCAATCAAAAGATCGAATGCAAAGTCATTGAATAGATCTTAGCTTTGATGGTCCTATTTGTATTTGTGTCATTGAAGGCCGCATTTTCCTCGTTAATGTCTACGTGGCCAGGTAGTCACCACTAAATCAGAATGCCATTGCTATTAGCTAAGGGAGAGGGCTCCATGTTGGATACGAGATGACAGCGTGGCCCCACAATATAACAAGGGTCTAATATAACAATAAAAAGAATCTAGGAAAATTCACTACCAAAAAATTCACCGTCAACAATTCACCGTCGGAAAATTCACCACCATGATAAATTCACTTCATGGAAAATTCACAGCTAACAATTCACCGCCACGGATAACTCATCACATATCCCTTCTTAGATGTCTGAATGTTAATGCTTAAATTGTAATTATAATTGTTTGTAAAATTGTCAATAAATTGTAACTGAGGTTATTCAATATTTCTGTTATTAATGCGATGTAAATTATTCTTTTGCAAAAAAAATCTCAAGGTTTTGGAAACATATATTAAAAAATGCTTATGCGGTGAATTATCCATAGCGATGAATTGTTGGTGGTGAATTTTTCATGAGGTGAATTTGTCATGGCGGTGAATTTTCCAACAGTGAATTGTTGGCAGTGAATTTTCTAGCGGTGAATTGTTGGCGATGAATTTTCTTGAAGCCTAATAAAAGAATCATTTTTTTTTCAAATAGTTATTACGTGGAAGGAATGTCTTTATTTGAGATTCATGAGCTCATTTTGTTTGTGAATGGTTCAAAAGCGTTGAGAGGTCTTGCAAGAATGTTATGGCTTGTTGAAGAAATTAGCACAAGACAACTTCAACCTGAAATATCTAGTACAAAATGGCAAAAAATCTTCTCAATACCTATGTGGATGGAAAGTGCTCATCTC
>VDFB02047590.1:0-47028 GCA_007258455.2 Sequoia sempervirens
AGAATATATGTTCCATTTCTCATCATCTAGTCTTACCACCTAGCTTGTTACACATCCATGATTTGTTCAATGCTTTCTTAATTTTGGATGTTATATACATGATGAGAATCATGTTTTGGGTGATTTATACATAGAGATGAACATGCAACTATCTGTGCATCTCATTCATGTCTTGGATCACTGGATGTTGGCCCTTCAAGGTTGAGAGCCAAACTAATTCAAGTTCCAATGGGACCACAATGATGAGTTGTAGTAATTTTGGAGGATACCACATAGTTGAGGGATTCTACTAGCAAGTCCATTCTTAGGGGGGGATGTGAAGCTCGCCCTTTTATGTAATTGACATTGGAACTAATTGATCTACTATTATTTTGATACTCGATGATAATTTCTCATTATTATTGTGTTTGTAATTATGATCCTAATGCTAAACTATATTATATGTTGATTGCATACTAAAAGAAGATTAATTTTATATATGCATATTATAATAATTATATTAGTTGATGATTAAGTATATGTATTGGTTTTAATGTGATGATTATATGTTAACTAATTCATGAGTTGATTTTGAGATATAGGCATATAATTATTTTATGTATTATAAGTTAACCTAATTTGATTACAATTAGTAAATATATTTTCATAGAATGTTTGATATTTTTTGGGTTGTGTTAAAATTGGAATTGAATTGATATGTAATATGATGTAAAATTAACTATAATTGCATTGTGAGTTATAAATTTGTTTATGGTGTATGATTGTGTCTACATTTTCAATTTTTTTTTTTGTCTATTATATTAGATGTATTGACATTTTCCATTGAGTGTGTAGGTAATTTCCAAGGCTAGTAGAAACCAACTATCTGTTGAAAAGGAAAGGTGATCTAGTTCCAATTAAGAGAACTAGGATTATCTCCTTTTCACTGAACTCAACGTTAAACATAAATTGACTAGGGTTTGGTGATTAGATTGCTACCCCCAATTTTTTATATTTATTTTTTAATGTGTTGTGATATTTAATTTGATTTCTATTATGAAAATCCTATTTGACATACAACCCTAGATATAAAAATGTAATTTATCACATTGAGGAAAATAGAAAACCAAAAATTAAGTTTAGATATGAGACTGAGACATAAAGTTGAACCTATGATGAAAGTTTGAGCTTGAATTTGTTGGTGTAAGGCGCAAGCCACCCTAGGCTAGACTCCTTTTTTGGATTTGAAAGTTTCAAGATTTGGATTAAGGTCTGCACTTTGTTTTCCTAGGCTATCTTCTACTAAAACCTCTAGTTCTAACTTTCAAAAATGAGAATAGAGAAAAAGATGGTCCTATATAGTGGCTTTCCTAAGTTAAACCCCATGTTTGTATTTCTACATCCACATACAATGATCGATGATGATTAAGAGGGCATGCCATAAGCTGGGTAGAGGCTAAAAAAATAAATGATTGAAATTGATAAATGACAAATGTTAATGCTACCTTGATGTGAAAAAGCTTAAAGAAGAGATTCCACACACAAGTTTATTGATGGATGTCTCGATTTCTTGATAAACCTATGAAAGTTTAACTCACAAACACCATAATTGTTGAAGATAACATGTAGAGGATAACTTAATACATTTTCATGATTTCCTTCTAATTGATCTCCTTCAAAATAGATTTTTAATATTGAAATTGAGAGGAAAACATGCTTATATATGAATTTTAATTAATCCTTCTGGGTAGATTTCAACCTAGGGTCATTTCTAAATCATAAAAATCCACTAATCATAATTTCAAACATTCAAATAATTGATTTTTGGTCTAGGGATCTCTGCACCCTTGACCAGTACTTTTGGCCCAAATTTATAGGGATGACATGGATTTAATACATACCCAAAATTGGTAAATTATTATAATTAATGTTATAATAAAAATAGTGTGTCAAGATAGTGTGAAATTGTGAAGAGTGACAATTTTTTATGTTACATTTAACTCTTGCTTTAGTGAGAGTGTGATTTTACATTCATATTCACACTAAAGGAATAAAAATCCACATCAAAACATGAAGATAAAATATGACACTAAGTTGAGGGGTGTAAAATTCCCCAACTTAGGATCTCATCATTCCATAATGCTAATACAAACATGCACATAATACAAGAAAAGATTCAGTCTCACATAAAGAGCTTAATGAACAATTAATCAAGTACACTTTAAAAGAATACACAAAGAAAACATACCATATATAAAAGAATACATGAAGCAAACACATGAAATACACAAAAGAACCACATGAAAGAAACAAAGTAGACACATAGTAACATAAGACAGGTAATAAAAATACAAAAAGACATAAAAACAAGGATTAGTACTAAAAAGGATCCAAGCCATTAAGGTAAAGAGACCCGAGTCTTAAATTTTCCTCCAAAATGTCATCAATAGGATGTGTTAGACAAGATGGTGCTCTCATAAGGATGTTAAATTACTCATGAAACACATGGATTCACTAGAAAACAAGTTGTGTTATGCTAGGTTTCCATGTTAAAAGATGCTCAAGTTCATGAATCAAAAAGTTCCATTATGCTAAACCCATGGACCATTTTTTCAATCATGCTTTAGGGAGCACATAAAGATTTAATATCCCAGGGGATGAATTTCCATCCACACCTAAGGAGGTGTATACATGTTTTACATCACAGGGGATAAATAAATTATTAATGTCAAAAGGGAGAAATTTATAACCACATCTCAAGGGGCATTATAAACAACACCACCACCAAAGGGGTATCTCAATAATTCAAATCTCACAAGATTTCTATGTAATGGATAGGGTGATATTCCCCCCTTAAAAGTTCAACACGCTTCCTATGTTGGAATTTTAAGGAAATAAGAGACTAAGAGGGGATACTTCAAAAAATAAACACCTCCCAAAATTAGTTATCCTTTCCCTCCAAGTGTAAAGGAAACAATAACCAAACTAGAAACTAGCGTGTTGCTCCCATGGAAAAAAATGGTTGTACTTAAGATTGGACCATGATGAATGACAATGAGCAAACACGTGAAGCTAAAAATGCCACATAGTGAGGAGAAATGCCGTAGAAGAGGAATCATTATTATTTAGAGTGATTAGGTGCATCAACATATGGAAGAGCACCATAATCATTAAGTTGTATTTTATTACTCAAGGCCTAATATTCATTTGTGGAATGACCATGAACTCAATGATATGCACAAAATGAGTTATTACTATTAAATTTCTTTCATTTTGGAGGGAGAAGATTAATCATGATGGATTTGAGAAGCCTCCACAAAATATGCTCTTACTATGATAAAGGTGTAGGAGATAATTTTTTCTCTTTTGAAGAAAAGCTTGCTCACTTACCACATGATGTTTTAAATATAGTATATGATGATGGATGATATGAAGATGGAGAAAAAGGATGGAAACCTAAACCCCTTTTTGATAGATACAACATAGAATTCAAATGATCCTTAACTCCGTGTTCCATGTTTTTAGTATATCCATTTTTAGAAAGTATTTTATATCCAAGCCCATAAAATTTTTCCAACTCAAATGAAGAAGTCTTATCTAAATGATTATAAGAATATTTTTTTCTTTTGTAAGAATGAAAATCCTTTTTATATTTTATAAATTTTGGAATGTTCAACACACGAGGGACAAAAGATAAAGATATCCTATCACCATTGAGGGGTGATGTTCTTAGATTTGTTGATGTAGAAGAATATTGAGTGGATGAAACACAAGACTCCTTGGGTTTTTATTGTGAGATTTTATACTCTTGAACAAAGGAGAGTGTAGAATCCAATGAACCCCAATCATCACCAAAAAATATTTTTGAAGATAAATAAATATCATGATCAACATTTTTATTCAACTCTTTGGACCTTGATGGTGATATTTAAATACCCCATTGAAACAAGGTGTAAAATATAACAACCCCAAATCATCACCCAAGAGTGTATTAATACTATCATAATCATTAGAAGGTAATGGCTCAAATTTGGAATATGGAAACAAAGTATTAAGAGATTTGGAAGTGTTATGTTTGGGTTTGACTTGTGAATTATAACTTTGTTCATTCACTTTTATTATATATACCTTGTTATTATATTTATATTTCATCTCATGGTGAATATTAGATGGGACTCCTTTCATGGAATGAATCCATGGTCTACCTAGGATGATTATATGTGAAAGTGGTCCCAACATGATATGAATAGGGGTAGGAAATATCATAGGCCCTACCTTAATGAGTAATGTGAATATCCCTAATGGCTGCCTACTAACTTTATCAAGGCCACAAATAGCAAGATCATGTAGACCGCGTAAAATGTACCGATTAACATTGTGCATCAGTCTGACCACTAACATCATTTCATTCTGAATCATCCTTCGGTTTAACCATTTAATCAAATACCCTATCACGATTAAATTAATCAATATTCCTCTCTTAATTAAATAAACCAGTTATCTAATTAAGTCACCTTTCGATAATTAAATTAATCATTTTGATCTAATTATCCTATTTAATTAAATAATTTTTTTATTTGATTAAATCTCTCAAATTCTATTATTAAATTAAATAAATTAAAACCTTATTTAGTTTAATCTAACAATCATCTCTTTTAATTAAATAAATCAAAATCTTTATTTAATTAATCTCTTATCACATTCCTCTCATATTTGATTTAAATAAATCCACAAATTTAAGTCAAATAGGTCACATCACTTAATCTCATTAAATTAATTAACTTGGATTAATTTAATCTCCTATCATATCCCATCCTAGCTTTAACACTGTACAATAGAAAATAGATTTATTTGATTAAATCTCTTTATTTTCCTCAAAAAGGCATCTTTGGGAATATTCTCCAAGTTTGAATTAAAATCCAAGTTGATATGTGTTATCCAACAAGGCATTTACTCTCTGCATGTCCTTTTCCTTGAGCCAAGTGGCATTCAATGCATTTTCTTCCTCTTGCATGTCATTTCAAAATAAATTCAAAATTCAAAATAGGTACGACAAGTACAATCCTCAAAACTTGCACATCCTCCATCCAATTAGGTTGACAAGGCACTGCCATTGGTTAGTTGGAATGTTAGTCCCATTGCTCTATTTTGGACATTCTTCCTTAAATATCATCTATAAATAAGAGGCTTCATTCCCATTTTATCATAAAAATTTGAGTAGTTACCATGCTCAAATCATTAGGCAATCCCCATCCATCATTATTGAATCTAGCTAGGTTATGCAGATTTTTCTATTGAGCACTCACCATTCTTCATCAAAGTGGATCATTCATCAAATATTCATCAAGCTTAAATTAGGAATTGAAAATGGCCACTCACATCAAATTGGCACCAATTCCCCCATGGGATCATGCGAATTGCTAACTTTCAATTAGGGCCCAATATATTTATTGCTTTCATTTGTTCTATTGTTTTTCCTAATTTGGTGTTTGTAGTTTTGGGATTAGGTTCTCACGGATCATTAGGTTATACAAGATTCTTATCCACACTAAGTTAATCTATAAGATCCATTATGAAAACATTAAGGCCTGATCCATTATCAATAAAAGTAAATCCCATTTTTATTAATTCTAACCATTATCATTAGGGAAATATATGTTTTTATTGGATATCAAATGAGGGTAATTCATTTCGAGCCCGAAGGTAATATACAATTTTTTTGCTTGCATACAATAAAACAAGGTTGCTACATCATTCATTTTGACAAAATGTGAGATATCAATTTTCTAAAAATCCTGATGGAGAATCTTGTGTTATGTAGGTGATATTTAGATCAAGTCCCAAAGGGAGATCTTGGTTGGAGTATTATGAAGTTTCTCAACAAAATCATACTCTTTACCACTACATTGAGGAAGGATAGGTGGGGGTGGAAGATATGGTTGAGGAAATTGAATGGATGCTAACATTTTTTTTGGTTTCTTATTATTTCTAGTGTTATATGTGTGAGAAACTTCATGATAACTTGGTTGCTTTAATATATATTGTTGCACATGGTTACTAGTGAGTTGTTTTGTAAAGTTTAGGATATGGCCATGAGGTTTAGGAGGTCCAATAATAAAATGTGGGTGTATGATTTCAACTTGTTGGAAATATTATATCAGTGGATTCCTTGATGTCAATTTTGAAACTTCATCCATGCAAGCCACCTTACTATCATTTGAATGAGGAAATGTATCAATAATTTCATCCTCTTACACAACAATATATTCCAAAGTAGGAGAGGTATTGGAAGAGAAACAAGCACGATTATCATGATTCTCAATGAATGCATCCTCTTGCACCATGATTCCCTCACAAGTAGGAGAGATATTAGGAGAAGAATAAATATCATTATCATGATTTTCAATTATTGTATTTGCTCGCAATAAAATACTCTCACAATTATGAAATATAGTGGGAGAGGTATAAGAAACCAACAAAAAAGGAGATAGAAACTCATTTTCATATGCTTGTAAAATATTTTCTTTAAATTGCTTAAGAAATTTTAAAAATGACATTAATTATGATAAAACAATATTTTCTCAAGGAAAATATTAATTCTATGCCTTATGGATCAAACTAGTGATGTTTAACAAAATTAGATAGTTTTCAACACAAAATTTTAAAACATAAACCAAATATAAACAAAGAACACTGACAAAGATTTTTGATGAAATTTTAGCCCAAATTGATTAGAAAAGGGTGCAATACACACTAGAATAGAAAAGTATTTCTAAGAAAATAGAAATATGGGAATCATATACAATGTCAGAGGGTCCCAAACTATAGAGGTTTAGGTCTGGAGGTGAAAAAAGTTTTTAAAATGCACTAAAACCTAATTTTTCTATATGAATCACATACATGCATGCAATTTTTAATATTTTTATAGCAATTGAAAATGTTGAAATGATAATTTTTAAAAATTGAATACTATAATTACTTTATTTTTCTAAAAAATATAAAAAATCAATATTGTGTAAGGCCCCATATTTTATGCATTGATTATAACACATGTGTTTCCTTGGTAAGTTTCATTACTAGTATTCAATCAAGTTAACTAATGATTTATGTAGTCTTGATCTAATATGAACATTGTGGTGCATGTTTGAACATAGTACAAATGGATATTATTGTGTGGGCCTTGTGGATAGAACATTAACTATGTCAATACACTCAACCAATATTTTTATGTGTAAACTCAATGGTAGAAAAAGTTAATAGGATTTTTGGTACCATAAGTCTATATCATGTGACTATATCTTGTATATAGATAGAAAGATTTGTAATTTTTGTTAATATGCCTTGTTGGAACTAGAAGCACATGATGTTACTATAATTTGTAAGATAGTATGAATAGTAAGTTTTGTATGTGTCATAAAGAAATACAAACCCAAGTTAATCATTACTTCCTTTATTTTTGTGATTTCTTACCTTGTTGGGGTTGGAAAGAAAAGTGGTCCTCAGAGTTATTTACTATTGTGAATTGGTGATTATGTTGTTATATTCTCATAATAATGATGAGAAATCAACCTTGTATTAATAGCAACATGTTATCAAGGTGGATATTCCTTAATCTTCTCATGTTACTATGTAAATACTAAATTCTATGCATTAATATTGATGACAATCTCAAGAATCTGGAGGTTCCTTTATTATAACTTCGTAGTGGTAGCAATATAATTTAGTACAAAAGGGTATAATGCAAGGATCATGATGGGCCAAAAGTGGCAATATGATAGGTATGTGGTTGATGACTTGTTTTTACCCAAAATTGATGAAACAAAAGGGTTTTAAAGGATATTCTTAGCTTTCCACCAATATAAATTATGCTTTACTTTGAATTTAATAAGTAATTATTATTCATTTTCTATTCAAATTATGACTAAAGTCTGATTGATAGGTGATTGAAAAACATCTATAGCTTTCAAATGGTATCACATTTTGAATCAAAACATGTGTCACATTCTATGCTTCACATAATCTAGGATTAAAAAGGAAAAATTGAATTTCATGAAGTTTTACCAAGTTAAGGTGGTCAAATAGATCTTTTTATATTTTAATTTAAGTTGTAATAAAAATTCATAATTAATTATTTACTTGGAAAATTACAAAAAATATGCATCACATCAAGAAATGAGTCTTCTACTTATATCTAAAATATTATAAAAATATTATCATTTTGTTGTGGTTAGGGTGGTCAAACAAACACCTACTTCTTATTTTCTCACGAAATTTAAGTACTATTGCATTGAAATTTCAATTTTTCACCAAATAGATTTTTTTTTAAACAAACCTAGTAGTTTAGAAACTACATTCAATTTGATAAAATTCTATTATTACATATGTTTAAAATAATATAGCTCTAACTTATTCAAATTTTACGTCAAGTTGTCTAACTTTGATTTGTTTGAATTTTTTGCCACTAAGGGGCCTATTTTTTCTATGATGATCTGCACATACCCAAAGTGGTTCAATATGAAAATGTGAATATAGTTAGGATGGTGTAAACCAAGGAAGTAGAATGTGTATAATCACTATATAGATAGTATTGATTCCATTTATTATCAATGCTAATTTAATTTGTGATAAAAACAAAATAAAGTAGAAGTACAATTGACAAGTGCTAATTTGCATTCGTGAATGATTTTTAGAATATGAATGCTAGGTTACCTAGATGTGTTGAAATGCAGTAATCATGGTTACAATTTTTAAAGACATAGAGTTGGAAATGGCTAACATTGAGTGGAAATATTTTTGTATTCCATCATCAAAATATGATCATTCCAAAGATGCACAACAATGCATGTTCAAGGTGTGTAAATTTAGTTATTATTTAGTTGGTAATGTAATTTTGAATATATTATTAGATTATTTCTATCATGATGCACTATTAGTTATTAATTATTTGATAATGTAATTTTGAATATTTCATTTGATTATTTCTATCATTATGCACTAACAATTACACTAAGTTGTGCAGATATAAAAAAGAGACAATGGAGAACAAGAGAGTTTTTAGGACCCTAATTATCTTTAACTCATATTGTGGGGTAAAGTGTTGTGCTGTGTGAACATTGAAATAATTTATATTCTGTATCTGACTTAAATGATTGTGATATTAAAATTTTATTGATTATGTAAAATTTTTGAGGTGTATTTTGGGTGTCTTGAATGGTGTAAAAAGTGTAACCCATGGGAAACTTGGTAAGCCATTTTTAGGAAGTGGAAAATGATAAAATTGGAGTTAAATTAAGTAATTTTGGAGACCCCAACCCAAGTGTCTAGGGTTAGGGCATGGGAACATGAGGTGAAAAGGGAGTTTGAGTTATGTTTGGTGGGATTTATTTCATTCTTTTTCTCAGCTAGTTGGTTTGGGAAAAGTGGGGGACTATCATGTTGGTTGGTTGAATAGAAGGAAGAAAATGGGATTGCTTCTTCCCATCATGTTCATCTTGGGAGGTAAGTTACTAGGTGATCTACTCTATTATTTAAGAAACCATTGAGTTGATCCATTTTTTCTTCTTCTTATTAGACATAAATCTAGAAGTTCCCTTGGTAGGGTGTGTTTCTTTTGAGATATGGGGTTTCTGCTTGATATGCTAGTTTATAGTGCGTGGTCAAATTTTTTTCTATTATGTTGTCTAGATGTGAACTTATTTTTGGGTCTTAAAAAATATCTTGGCTCAGAGGTATGGTGATATTTTCATAGCTTGAAGACCCATTAAGGTTGGGTGGAGAGAATTTCTTCATTGGTTGCTCAATCAACAAAAACAAAGAATAATAGATAGAAACCTCCTCTCTCAACTTTGTAACAACATAAGCCCCCTAAGAAGACCCACATGTGTAAAAATTTGAGCACTAACCCAATTTGAAAGATGTAGCAGGTCAATTAGAGGTAAAGATAAATTTTGTAATATGTTAGTCAAAATTTGTGAGTCTCAGAAAACGTGAAGTTTTCCCTGTTTCACTATTGAAATAAGTTGCTATTAGAAAATTCTATAACTAATGAGCTATCAATTTAGGTCTGAATAGTTTATGGTTAGCCTCATCCATTATGTTTCTTAGAAGAAAAATTTATCATTTCGAGAGCTTATATAATTGTTCCTCCATTTTAGCAAAATTAAACTATCCTATAGATAGAGGGATTTTCCAAAACCAAAAAAAGAAAAGAAAAGAAATAGATTAATCTAAAATTATTCTATTATTTTTTGGTATACAAGCTATTAAGATATAAATATGATGTCCTCTATAAATAAAATTAGCAATCTTGAGCCGTTTATTTTCTCCAATTTGTTCGCAAGAAAATGACAAGCTAGAGACTACTAGGTGCAAGATAATGAATGTTTTAATATGAGTGTTTTATTTCAAAGGTTTTTAATTGGGTTGCACCTTTTTCCTAATGGATGTTTGACCCTATGGGTGGTAGTGACCACCACTATGTGGCACCCCTTGGATTGTGGCCTTATGGTGGTGTTGCCACCTCAGAGGCTATGACCTAGGGTGTGGGGATCCTAGAATTACCCATGCCAAATAAATCAAGAGAAAAAATATTTAAGAACCATAAATTAAAATAAAACTGACAAAAAAGAAAAGAAATATAAATAAATTAATTCAAACGTAATAATTAAAATGAAAATGGCCTCTACGAATAGGAAGGTGTGGCCTACATTACAACAGAAAAATAGAGCAATAAAATGTTAAACCTTAAACCAATCTTCCCACAAATCTCTTTAAAAGAACAATAATGCCTCACCTGGCTCTTCTAACATGCTCCCATTTCCTTCCCAAGTTTATGGCTAAGAGAAGATTGTTATATGTTATCTTTTAGGGAATTGCTTAAGTCTCATCTTCATGTTAGGGTTTCTTCTGTTGGACGCGTGATGTAACTTATTCTTTCTTTATTTTTTAATTAATATTGTTTTCGAGTGTTCTTTGATCCCTTCGCTGCCACCTTGAATGTCCATCCCAAAAAAAATTCATGTGGCCTGCAATTGTCTTAAGGTGGGAAATTAATGTTGGATTTGTTGCTCATTTATAGTCTCTTATCATTTGATTTATTTTACCATTGCAAGGCTTATGCAAGTTTTTAGCCTTTCCTTCTACAAGAAGTGTGACGATAGTGTTACCTTGGGAAATTATGTGAAGGCTTAGGATCTAGAGCCGATCCCTTCAAAACATTAAATAATTTCCCTCACGGTGAAACTCCCACCTTAGTCAACCATCTCATAAAATACAAAAAAACATGAAGGCATGCCAATTTAGATTAGAGAGGTGGTGCTAGAATTTAGTTACTTATGCCTCTTTTTAAGAATATCTTTTAAATAAAATAAAAATAAAGCCTTACCTTTTTATAAATCATATAACCTCTTACAGAATTAATTTAACCTTTCATATAATAATAGTAAGAATTAAATATACCAACCTAACCTTATTTGTTCATATTATTTGTAAATTTTCTTTTATTGAATAAAGTGAATAAAAAGAAAAGAAAAGATGAATCAGTAATTAAATGAATAAATAAATAGGAAGGTGTATTTAAAGGATTAGTGATATGAGTTGTATAAAGAATTTAAATTAAGTAAGCTTTGGGAAGAAGGGTATAAATTTAAATTTTCCCTCGAAAAATTCTATTGTCGAGGGTGGATTCATTGAATAGAAAGAATGGTTTAGTCTAACATTGATAAATCATAGCTAAATTAATTAATTTGAATTATTTTTTCTACTGGACCCTTGACAACTCTTAAACTCCATAATATAAAATATGGAAAATTAGTTTTTGGGTAATTGAATTAAGTGTAAATCGACTACTCAACTAGTATCATTAAAATTGAAGATATTTCGATCTAATCCTGGGTCTTGTCAAGACTTAAACATTGTCAATCCACATACAACCTCCTATAGAGGGATCAACACTAAGTGATATTTCCTTAAGGTTCCATACATAGGATACCTAACCCTTGATAGGTCAACCCTCATCTTAGGGTGTGTGGGAGGAAGCTCTTTCACACTCAACCCTATTTTCCTCTCACTCCACCTTCAGGAAATGCACATGTTTAACATTAAATAAGTAATGTCAAGAAATTGTGTATGCATGAATCATGGGGGAAAATGATTAAAGCATTTAAATTTCTTGGGAATTTTTACTTTTTATGTATGCTATTGTGTGATTTTAGATAAAACATAGGTATATATAGGTATATATGTATGTATGATTGAAAAATGTGAAATGAATCAATTTTAGAATATTTAAATGTAGAGTTGTAAAATTTTATATTAGATAAATTATTGGAAAATTATGCATTAATTCTATTTCCCTTACATTTTAATGTTTCTTATTTTATTAAAATTAAAATTTTGATGTTTCACATTCAAGTACGAATGTCATTGTAAACTTATTGTAAACTTCTATAGCTGATTGAACATTCAATCATGGAACATGGAACCTTGCAAACCTAGTTATGATAAAAAGAGAAAACAATTATGTAGATTATAGAAAGTACAATAATCCTCTATAGATGTTATTTAAATCAACATTAAGAAGTGAAAATGAGTATCTCAAGTGAAATTGAGAGGTTGTTGGAAGTAAGATGTCTCACGTATGTTAAATTTTAAATTGATATCTAATCAATAGTTAAAGATATGATTAAATATAAGTTAAAAAAATTTAATAAATGCAATGGATACATTTAGAAGACCACTATTGAGTGAATGAAATGTGTGTATTTTAATTTTGTGGTAGGATGTGGTGAATGAAATATAAGGTATATGTTTTGTGAAATGTGGAGAGACTAGTAGACTTTGTGTTGTGTCTCAAGTGTATAATACATAGTATCTAACTTGTGATAGGGGTGATGTGGACGTAAAGTATGATCTACCTATGTATACCCTTCATGATATTCATGGGTGTTTAGATTCCAAAATTGTTAAAGTGGAGTGGTTGTATGCTTATTGCATGTAAATTCTAGTTGTGTGTTTTGTGTTGATGTTTCTCCCTTAGTGTTGACCCCTTCCTTTGGAAGAGGACCCACTAATGTAACTAGGGGTTAAGGGACACATGTCCATCTATTAAGAAAATTAGAAGGTTCTATATGTCATCCCTAATCTAGAAAAAGGACCTACATAGAAACTTTATGAATTTCCATGGATGTTGACCATGATCTACTCCCCCACACATGAGAGCTATGCTTGTTGGTTCATAGTGCAAACCTAGTCTTTAGAATGGTACCCTATCAAGTTGAGGATGATCTACAATGTGCCTTGCCTTAGATTTACCTCTACTCATAGTTTTATCAACATTGGTATTTTGAGGGTATGACACTTAAGCCAACTTTTAGGCTTTTGGGATATTTGATAGCATCAAAAGCTAGGCAGTAAGTATACGGGTAAACTTGTATGCTCTACAAATTATCAAGAAAAAATTAAAATAAAATTTCTTCAAGTTAAATTCAGGGATAAAGAGCTCAAAATTATAGGAACATGCTTGGATGAACAATTAGTTGTACAAAGAAAGAACTTATGTTAATAGCTACAAGAAAGTAATATTATAGACAAAGATAATGGAACATGACAATAAAAATTACAGTGTGACACCATGTAGTAGTGGATAGTATGCTATAAAAGGTATAAAATTTGGACCATAAGATAATTATAGGAAACTCGAATATGGGATATCTCATGGTAGCAGATTAATGGATTCATTATTTAGCGAGTCTTGATTGTGTGGGACTATGTTATTCAGGATATGGTTACTATGTTGTTATTATGTGGTTTGAGACCATAATGATTATGCATGATACTATATATTATGTGGTTTGAGACCACTATTCCCCTCTTCCCATTGGGTGGTGTTACACCTCAATGTGTATTTATTGGTTACTATTACTTTTTATGAATAAATATGTTTTAATGAATGATTATGTTTTTAGTGAATTCCAATGAATGAATGAGATGAATGAATACGTATTATGATGTTATTTATTTTTATATTCTTTAATTATGAAAATGATATATGATGAATATGATTTTTATGTTATCATCCAACTTCATTCATGATGCACTAAGTTTGATGCCGGAAATAATCAAGCTATCCACTATGGAGAGGGAGAATATCACCTAGGAGAGGAAGTTGGTATAGAAACCATTGATGTACCTACTTGAGTTTATGCATATACTCATGTCTTAGATTGTTCAAGCTTTTTCAATTTAGTTTGGGATATGTGTTGGTAAGTGTTTTGGAGATAGTTTGGTTGATATGAATGTTTGGGTGTTTTTCTTTGATTCTCTATAATTATTTAGTTGATTTGAGTTATAATGTTAAATCCTTGTATTGAAGCATGAGATATACCTTATGTATTTAAATATATGTAGATGAACATGTATATATACAATAACCCATATATATGAGCATATGTGTGTATGAGCATGAATATGTAGAAATACCTAAGTATACCCATATGTAGATATGACATACACGTGCATATATATATATATATATATACACCTATCGACACACACATATTATAAGATATTAAAATAATGGTATGTATTTAATTAAATAATATATTTATACATATACATATATATTAATATGTGTGTTAAAATTCATAAATATCTCATAAATATATGATTGTGAATATATATAATTAATACATATATATATTATAATAACAAGTTATTATAATATATATTAATATATAAATATGTAAATGTGAGATACCACTTGAATATATAATGTGATGGAATAAGAAGCATTTAAGATGAAGTTTCACACATGAAATGATGTGATATAAGAGTTAATGATATCATATATGATTAATAAGTAATGCTATGTGTAAAAGTAAGTAGATGTTGAATAAAGGCATGCCTAACATGCCATGCATATGGTTGCAACCCAAGCTATTGAATAAGTCAAAAGTCCACATAATTGGAAAGGTGGCGTGAGAATTTTGATACTATTTGGAATGCATTTGAAATATGACGGTTGTGCAAATTGCAACCTCCAATAGAGGCACCATAAGTAAGCCAAAATGGAAGCAAAAAGCTATGATGGGAGTACGGATGTAAGTGGGACTGTAAAACCCACATGCAGCTCTAGTTTGTAGGCATTGATTGAGTATTTTTAACACATGTAAACAGTGAAATCCCATGATTAGCATAAGAAACAAACTAGAAATGATGTGGACACCATGTGCGTTATGAAAGGGGATGATGTGGACAATAGGTCAAAGAGAGGAAATTGTCAAAGAGGTCATGGAAATTCGAGGAAGTTTATGAGAGATTATGTGAGATAAATCTGTGAAATTTTCTACCAGTAAGACCCACGACTACCATAGGAAGGAAAGGTGGTGAATTTCATAGTTATCCTTTAGTTTGAAGTATCTCTCTAAATTTGTATAAATAACAGTCAACAGTTTCTTATTTGGTGGCTCATTGTTGATGTTTGTTGCTATTCATTTGTTATTCTTTATTCTATGAGAGAATTCTACGAGTTTGAGAGTATTCCTTTGTGAGTTTTGAGGATCAATTTAATTTTGAGAGAGAAAATTATTGAGAGTTTGAGAGTTTAGATTGATTGGTTAGATTGGAGGTGGACTATTTTGGAGAAGGCAATAAGTCAAGTCTTTCGATATTGAGCATATAGTTGCAAATTTTTCGTGAAAGCTATGTTTCCAAGGCATGCTTAGTTATTCTTATTCATTACTCTTTTCTATTTTGATACTATGTTTTGTTATTGTTTGCAAGTGCTTACGAAAATTGCATTATATTTATTGTAACTTATGAATAGAACTTGTGCATATTGCTTGAGTGAATCAAGTTGGTTTGAGGAATATTATTAGTATGATATATGTATATAGCTACTATGGTTGTAGTATTTTTTTTAGTAGTTAAATGAAGCTAACTAGAAGGTATTATGATGATATATAGGATATAGTATGTTACATATATGCTTGCACATGTTATAATGTAACAAAAGGAAAAAGGATTGATATCATGTCAAAAGTAATATGTCATCATGTCTAGGATTTGATATTGTGCATACCTATGTTAGTAGTTTAACCATGGGTGAATAACTTACATTCCCAATGGTTTATAACCCTTGGAAGTAGGACAATAGTCTATTCCCTAGGATTAGGGTGTACACTTGATTGCATTTATATTGACATGCAACAATAGGGTTGAAAAAAATATAAGAGATATATATACTTTTTAATTACCTAAGTTTTAAATGATTCTATCTTATACTCGAGCAAGAGTATATACCTAGATCCATAGTATTTTAATATTAAAGAAGAGGAATTTAGATTTTGGTGATTCAAATCCATAATGCAAGGGGAATTTAATGTGTAGAAGAATAGACTCTTCTCAAGCTGAAAATATCCTCCAAATTAGATATGAACTTAACATACATTTTGAACATGTGAATATATGTGTCATATTTAGGGAAAGGATATATGATTGTATATGAACATACAAACATAGGTATCTTATATAAATGATGCAAAGGATAACTTTGAAAGAACCATGAGGAAAATTCAAGATTAGTTGAAAGGCTCTTTCTGAATTTACTAGAGGTTAAATAACTTATTATGCTAATGTACTATTATTAGACATTACTATAAACATGATGTTTTATATGAAATTTAATGTCAAGGACAACCAAATTGGTTATGGCATCCTAGAAGGATGGAGCCATATTAGGTATGACAACAAAGAGCCTAAAACCAAATATGAGGAAGTAATATTCAAATCAAGTTAATTCTAATTTTTTATACATATATTGACATAGTGATATTGTCTTAGATTGAGACCATATTTGTCTAGTCGATGACATGATGTCATCAGTATTATCTAGTTATGTATGAACAAGGAGAGTCATTACTCCCATGATTAAAAGAAAGAACTCTAATAAGAGGTAGTTGCTAGTCCCAAGAATGTTAAAAATGTGTAACAAGGTATTCAAGAGATTGGGTTAAACCTAATTGGTCAATTAGATCAATATACTTGTGTGTTATCACTTTTGTATGAGATCTTATTTATGTTATTTAGATATTAAGATTAAATCAAGACAAGAGTATTTACATGTCATAGAGTTTCCAAGTCTAGCAAGCAGGTGGGTGAACATATGTCACTGCTTCATAGAAAGTGGATGTATTTATTATATATATGATAAATATTTGGCCAAAGTAAGTGTAGATGCCACTATGTACACTTTATCAATTCACAATGAGCTAAACTTCCATAGGTAGTAGGAATTTTCATGCATGTAGCCGGGTATCTACCATATGGAAACACTAGTTATGTAGGATAGAACACCATGCTTAGTATAGGCATTATATTAGAAGGTTTCCATACCAAACTCTTCTTTGAAGGGTAGGGCCATCTTGACAATCAAGACTTATGAAAAAGAAGAAGACGAAGATGTGTGTTCTAATTGTAGACATCTTGACCAATATACTCTTGTACTATAAAGCTCTTAAAACCTATGTAAGCTCTTGTAAGTGATGATTTGATATTATAATCTTGAATCTATTTGAAAAATGTATATGAAAGATGAATTCATTATTTGGGATTATGCAATATTATTTTATTCATGCAATGTAATTTGGAATGGATTTAATTCAAATTTATAAAATATGTTATTGAAAAGGGAAAATTTTAATTCTATGTATTTGTGAACTTGATCTTTTTGCATTTTGAGTTAAAAATTAGGTGAAATCAATATGGAAAACTTTGGGAATGTTACATGTGGTATAGAGCTACCAAGTTTAGCACATGGACCTATGAGATCATTACATAAATTTTCTCACAAAAATGATTAGTGGCTAATGTTTGAGAAGTTATTCTGCCAGAGTGGTAGGAAAAAGAAGAACAAGGTAAATAGTAAGAAGGTTTATTTTCTTGAAAATTTTCTAACATTGGAACTAGGAAAGAGTCGTCCTTGGAGGATAAAACTCCTAAATCAACAACTCATAGAGAGATGCCCTTGGATTGCTGAAGGAATGCACTTGGGTTAAGTAAGAAGGTTAGGTATATTGATACAAATGCTGAATTGGAGAAACTAATTGTTAGCATAAACTAAAAAACTTCTAACGAAGTGTCATGCCTCAATATTTTATCCCTTAAAACTAAATAGTGCTAACAAATATTTTTCCTCTTAGTATAGTTGTTCCCCTAACCTTACAACAAAGGTATGTATCATTGTGAGATTATCCATTGAGAATTAGAGATGTTAAAAGAAAAGCAATTTTGAATGAGAAAGCTTGCACAATATTTGAATAAAAACAAGGTTTTTAAAGGATAGTTCTAGCATCAAATATATCCATTTTATTACCTCCATATAGCAACAAATTTTTTTTAGATGACAAAGAAAAGTTTACCTACTGATAAATTTTATTATCTTTTTTAATAGCCTATATACAAACTCAAATCTAAGAAATTCTTATTTCCATTAGTATTAAATTTATTTGAAGATGATGGTTTACCATGTTGGGTTAAATTTTATATCCTTAACCAAGTGGAACTAAAGAGTTTAAATATTCCTCTTAACAATTATTTATAGGTGATGAATAAATTTACAAATTTTTCAATAATCCTAAGTAAAGGCTTCACAAATTTGAATTGATTAGAACTATTAGTTCTACCCTCATTTAAATTTGGAAAATCCTTTAAATCTCTTTAAACTATCATTTACCCAATAAGATAGATTCTTTGATCTTGACCTAAGTAATTACTTTCGTTTTAGATATCTTATTTAATTTTTAGTTAATTACTCAAGTAATAAATAAATCACGTATTAGTCTTAAAAGATCACCATTATACATTGCTAATACTTAATCTATAAATGTATACTGAGTATTCCTCATAACTTAAACGTTACCCCAAAATTAAGAGACCTTGCCAAAATAATCTTATTATTTCATTAAAATTTCAACAATCCTTTACATGCATACATTCTTCCGATTGACATGAACTCACTTGAGTGATTCTATGATGAAGCTTTTTATGTCTACATTCTTTCTTTACTAAATCTTACGTGTTTTACCCAAGGAATTTAAGTTTGGCTGAAAATAAATTTTGATTATTTCACTGCTCATTGAAAGAAGTTAATAAATAGTTCTACTTGTGAGCGATGATTTTTAGTTTCCTGACTCTCATTTTGTTTCCACAACCTGACCTAGCAGTTTAGTTGTTGGATTGTGACATTGCTTGCTAAAGTCCCTCAGTCGCTTGGCAAAGATAACTGAATTCCAAGCGCTTACTCTGCACTTCCCTGATTAACTCAGTTGATGCAAACCACACTAAAATAAGAACAAAAAATGGGTAAACCAAACCGGTTGACAGATGCAGAGTTAAAAATCTTGGTGCATGTTCACGAGGAAATATGATGGATTAACCTAAATGGAATAAACGAAAGGAGGGGTCGACACTACCCATTGGGGTGGCACGCTGTAATCATTCCCCTCTCTCTGTGAATAGGTTGCCTCTTCCACCACACACTAGGCACGATGCTAGAAGGTCTGAGCAACTCTTTACTGCTAATTCTAGGCTGACTCTTCCCTGCATTGTGTAATTTGATCAACTAGAAAGTCTGGCCACAATGTCACAACCAGATCCAAAACCAGAATGAGTGTTGCTTCAGTATAGAATCTAAAAATTAGGTAAATTAGGGCCAAACTAATGATGTACAAGAGAATCTAAAAATTTCAAGACCAAATTCTAAAAATAGAAATTAGATCTTAACAAAGATCACATTTGGGGTTTTCAAAAAAAAAACATGATACCAAACTGACTAGGAAGGGGCATTGGCACCCTAGACAAGAGGTGCAAGATTTTTCCAATTTAAAATTCTAGAAATCAATTAGAGTGTTTTAGGATCTGAGGTTCCCTAGGTTCAAATCTTGATTAGGACAAAAAAATTCAAGTTCAATTCTGAAGATCGAGGCTTAAGAGTGCATGACATCATAAGGAATGAAACACTCTTGAACTCCAAGAAATAGATCTATTAGAAGGAAGAAAGACTCATACAATTAGGGCATCAATGAAAACTAGAAAATAACCATAAAATTAATAAATTAAATTAAATCATAATGGAGAAATATAATAAAACCATAAAATTTGTGACACACTCTAAAAAACATAAATTCAATAAATAATAAAGAAATAAAATCAAAATAGACAAAATACCACCAAGTTTGTTGAACACTTGAAATACTGAGAGGGGGTGAGTCAGTATTCCTTTAAACCATTCAAACATTAAACATCCAATCACTAATGTATATTCAATTACAGTAAAGAAAGAAAGCATGAGACATTAGTAACATCATCTAACACATGAATGTCAATATTTTTTTACGTGGAAAACCCAAATTGGGAAAAACCACGCTGAGGATTAGCTCACAATATATTATAATCAATTATAGTAAATTTATAGAAGTGTTCATTGCAAGTGGACCCACTCTCTAAGTGGAGTCACTATCAATAGAGAAAAATATAGAAGAGAAATTGTGACTCATAGCCTTATTTTGAACTGTTACAATTGCATCTATCATATGCATGAATTACAGTTCCAATGAATCTCAATAAACTAACTTTGCACACTTCATCTAATTCAAATCTAACACTTTTCTTTTCTCTGCATTCACATCACTTTATTCTCCAGCTTAACATTGACGACTTAAATTCACACCACTTTGATAATACTTGCATCATATACATTCATCACTTTATCATGTTATCTAAGAAAATCACTGAAAATGATCTAACCTATATATCTGCATCAACTATAACATCAATTTGGTTGGCCTCATTAGATGTAGTAAAAATATAGCTTGTTGGATCCAAAACTTTCATATCTTGTGTCACAATTCAAATCTCAAAATAACATGAAATAGGCCAGTATGGACTTATATTAGATCCCACATAAGACTATAACACTAATTTAACCTTCACATACCTTTGAAAACTTATGAGATTTCCATGACATACTCCATACTAATAAAGTCCTTCAACTGTGTATCCACATATAGGCACATGGACACCAAAATTCAATGTCAATTGGAATCCATATACTACTACCATCTATCAACTTATCCTCAAAAGTGCAAAGCCAAAAACTTACCTGCAGAGAAGTGTAGACTCTCCCACACAAATGCACTATATATGGAATAATTGTAGTTTGACAAGCCAACTTTTGTTACTCATATCTTTCAATCCAATAGCCAAAAAATTATGAAAACTTGGAATGAAATACATCTAACATCTAACAAAATAATTTTAGAAGGGTAGAGTGAAACCTTCATTTGTGGACTAGTGTAGACCCAAAAATAGATGCTCTATTAGCTTAAATTAGCAAAATTGAAACTTAGTCAATTTCCAACACAACTTACTTTTTTAGATCAAACCATCTAGAAAAATATCTTCCACAATACCTCAAAAAAATACTAAAACTAATCAAAATGATTTGCAGCAAAGATCTTTACATAAGGTACAATGTTGAAATCAATGAAAACAATGCAATACATCATTATATACCTTTTATTGTCTCTCATGCTCATGTTTCTAACAAAAATATCAATGACATTCTTCCAACAATCTCCCCCTTTGTAATTGATGGCAACATGCCAAAAATCTCCAAAATATTCTCCCCCTTTGACATCAAGGGAAAAGGGAACCTATACAACTATTATGACTAACACTAGAACTCCCCTTGAGAAATGTAAGCATATATACAAACTAAATTTTTTTGATTGAATCTCCATGAGTCATGTACCATAGAAAAACCAAAAAAAATATACTAGAAAGATGCTCTACATAGTCTTCATATATACGAAGAATTTGAATAAAAATACTCAAATGCATAAAAAAAGTGAGAAATATGTCAATTGGAGGAGGTTGATGTCTACAACTTCTATACACTGGCCTGACATGCTTTCCTATCTTCTTCCAATTCCTTATTTGCTACAACAAGTAATCTAGACTATATTTCAAACTCTATTTATGGCTCTTCTCCTTCTTCAAGAGTTTTAGATACTAGATTCATATGATTAGCTTTGTCGACACTCAAAAGAGATTTTGAAACAAGTATGAATTTGGAAGTTACCATGTCCCTTATTTCTCTAAACTATAGAATGACGTGCTCTTTTTGGGCTTGTAGCTGAAAGAATTTCTTATGCAGGTCTTCTATTACATTCCTTGTATCTCTAGTTAGGTTGAGTGCCAAATCATAGGCACTTGAGGCACTATTGATTTGAGACTCAATGGAGTCCATCTCCTTCCTAATTTTTTGTGTGGCTCTAGTCCACTTCATGCCATATTGATAAAGATCCTTTTCCTCATAAATGCACCCTTGTGCATCCTTCTTCAAGTCTGAAATTTTTTTATGTGCAAGATCACATTTCTTAGTAATTTCCAAAATTTCCTTATCATTAATTCTCTTCTCAACCTCTTTCTCTGCTTCATCTTTAACTCTAGAGGCATACACCTAACAACAATCAATTAAAATTTTAAAATTCCAAATAGTGATGTATCTATATGTTTTCACCATGTTTGTTCTCTTTTAATTATTTCACCACTATCACTGGTTCTTCCATTAGTTCTCCACTTCTCTAATGTGTCTCAATGATTTATTTTCTTGTGAATGCATGAAATACATCTCTCAGTTGTAGCTTGTGGAGTAGAGATATCTTATATAGATTTACATTGCCTTGTTGCATTGATAATTGTAGTAGTTGTAATGACACAAGAGGTGGGAACTTGGGCTACATACTTAATAGATTCTTTAAGGAATCTTTGAAGGAGCTAGAAGATTCACCATATTTCTTTTTTATCTCCACAAATTTTCCCTTTGAATCCTTTTCCTTAGTGTTTCCTAAGTCTAGTGGAATCTTTTTTCTTGTACTTCTGAAGGTATCCTCTTTCTTATCTTTAGCTTCCTTTTCTTGATCTTCTTCCTTATCCACATCAGAATTTTCATTATCATTATTCTTCCTCTTTTCCTCTAGAGGATTTTCTATGTTAACCAAAGGAGTAATTCTTTTTGGTACCAAAGGAGTAGTATTTTCCTTTGCAATGTATTCTCTAATTACGGCTTCCTCAACATCTTTTTCTTTCATCTTCTTTACTTTTGGAGGTGTGTTGTCTTGTGCAACTTCTTCATTTGTATCATACTCATGTTGAGCTTCATCTATCTACACATCTTCTTCAATATGTAATTCTAGAGCAGGAGTTTCCACATTTACTTCTTCTTCATTCACTAGTGTCATTCTTAGTTTCTATTCTATTTCATCTTCTTTTTCAATACTCTCCCTTTTAAGTCTTTCAAGATCATTTTGATCTTTACTCATGATGGTTGTCACCCTTTTATTAGTTTTGAGTTCCTTGTTGAATATTGTAGCCAAGGTGGCTCTATCTTCCTCGGAGAGAAGAGAACTTATCCTCTCCAAAGTGTCTTCCCCAAGTCTTGCTTCTTCATCTATAACTTTTTTCCTTCTTTCCAACAAAACATTCCATGAATGTGCATAAATTTGTTTCTTGATGTTCCACATGTCAACCTCATGGATAATAATATATTTAATGACAAATTCAATAATGATGGCCGTATCCACCTCATCTACTTCTTTGTATAGGTTTGTGGTCTCCACTAACATCTCATTTTGCAAAATACTATTAAATAATGCATCGATAGCTTCATAGGATAATGAGGCCTTATCAGTTCTAATTTTCCTTGTTCTCTACTTTCACTTGCAATCTTCTTTTGTCTTGTATTTATTTTCTTCTTCTCTCATGACCCCTTCTTGGTGGCTTCTTTCCTCATGTGGAAAAAATATTTTCTTCCTCTATCTCCTCTTCACTGTTGGTGTCAATAATATCAAATCGTCTTCTTTTACTGCTTACTGCACCGTGTGAAGCTTCACTTATTCTATACCAATTGTGGTCCTTCTTCATCCATTTCTTCTTCTTCTACTTTATGGATACCTATATTCTTCTCTCACTACCTTTTTCTTTACTCTTCTCTTGGAAGGGGCATCATATGGTGCAACAATTGTGATTTTCTTCTTCTCAACTCTTACAGTTTGCACAACCAAAGTGGATTTCTCCCTTATTGGATGAATAGTAGTGGTTTTCCTCTTTTCTCCAACAAGCTACCTAGTTTGAGAGGACTTCTAAATAGGAGAGGTATCTTTCCTACTTGATATTCTTAAGATTTTTGAACATCTTGCAACACTTGATTCTCCCTTAGCTTTTTCTCTTGCATATTGCACTTGTTCTTTTGGGATGCCCATTTCCTCCACATGTTGATCAATTTTTTTTCTAACCTTCTTCTGAATTTGTGGATTCTTCGATTCCATGTGCACCTCCATGTATTTTTATACACATGTTCTATATCTTTCTTTTGATGTTTCATTAGGAATCTTTAGCAAAACATCAACTAAACCAACAATATCATCCTCAATTACTTCATATCCCAACTTAGGGATCCACATAGACCTTGGCTCTACTAATTCCATGATGCATTGGTCTATTGACACCAAAAATGTGATGTCATTCTTGTATCATTTTATTAGATTCCTTGGGATTCTATCTCTAGCCCACATATTCTTATGGAAAACTCCAAAGAAGTCTATAAGAGCCTCATATTGTGCATTCATATCACCAAATCTACTCCTATAGTCTACAATTTGATGAACAATGGGCCTTCCTTTAAGCTACGATACACTTATAGTTTTGGGAAGCTCCTTCAATAATTAAAATAGAAAACATACAACCTGATGGAACTCTCAAAATTTACATATGTTTGTTGTTGCATTTTCCTAAAATCAGTTAGTATAGACCCCTATTGACAAGTGGGAACCTAGGAACTGAGCATGGATAAAAGAAGCTCTAATAAAAGTTTTAGAATTACATCATCAAGTGCAACCATGATTAGTACTCCTATGTTTGTAAAGATAAATCCTAGTGCAAGGATCAATGTCAAGGAATTCAGTAAGTCAAATTGTGGGAAATCATTTCCACAAATTTTTTTAAAGGTCAAGAAAGCACAAAAGATATCTCAATGTCTTCACAAACTGGTGCATTTGTAGTTTCTCCTTGTGCATATGATGGTTCACAAATATTATAAGCAAGGATTCAAATATGATCTAGATAATTTACATGATAAAATTTTGTAGCTTAATAAAATATGCCTTGAATTGGAAAAACACAAACATGCAATGTCGCAGCCATTTTAAGTAAATTGCTTTGAATAGGGTATCATATGGAGGGGTGCACAATCATAATTAACTTCAAGGGTTTGAATGCAAAGTAAGGCCCATTTTTTATTCAATTATAGAGTTTAAAAGGTGAGCATAGTTGATGCTTAAGAAGAAAACCTTTCAGAAGGTATCATGGTAGTCAAATGATGATCTTATATTTAAATTCATGACATTTATGCCATCAAATGGATAGTTATATTAAATAGGGGACAACTAATTACTATGTAATGGTCAAAATGGAACATGAGAAAAATAGTCATATAAATGTGATTTCTAGACGACGGCCTGAGCCAAAAAGAGTAAAGTCTTTAAGGATAGACATATGCATGAGAATGGGAGAAAACATGACAATCCTTCAAGAAGCATATAATATAAGTATCTAGTGATGAAAGAGACAAAGAATAACACAGTGTCATGGGAAGATTTGTGAAAAGAATAATACAAAATGAATATTAAAGAATGAAACACAATGAGATGAAGCCAACATGCGAAGATAATGTTCAACTTCATTTCTTCTGATGGCTATTTGTAGAAGCTATTCTTGTTATCAAGGAAAACCCATAGTATTTGGTGATGCCTTTTGAACTAGAGTTGAAAAATTCAAAGGGACTCAATGATAAATGATATAAATTTTTTTTCTAAGAAATGAAATATGAGGTCAAAATTATTGCATTCATCTCCCATGCTTATAGCATTGTGTGAGGTAGCTATAGATAAAATATAAAAGGAAATTGTTTTTTTGCTTGTTTCCACTAGTTATGAAGGTTACATAGTATGGATCAAGGACTTTTATGAAGTTGTTTTCTTGCTTTCATTGCTTTCATAGTGTTTGTTTTGTGAAGTAGTGGAGATGAATTTAGTTGTACAAAGATTAAAGAAACTAACCAATATGGAAAATTATTTGTATGAAAAGAATTCTACAATCATAGGGGCCTGCTCATTTCTTGATTATTCATATTGGTGTATACGAGCGGTGGTTTTTCATTAGAGTTTCCATTAGATAAAGTCATGAAACTATTTTAATCTTTCTAGGTTGATTAAACAACTACATGATACTTGAAAATAAAATCTTGTATACATGCTAATATTGTTAGGTTTCTTGATTGCTTGGATGCATATGCATTGTTTTGTAGCCATGGCTTAGGCTCAAAATGAGATCCAACTAAGCCTCAAATTTATTAGGGATGCACTTAAGGTGGATGGACACTTATCAAATGTTTTATGAATTCTTGTCAATGCAAAATTCAAAACAAATGAGTGGCTCAAAATAGAGGAAACAATTAGGGCTACACAAAGTGAATTAGATGTAAATAATTCTTATGTTGATATTTTACTTAAGAATTGGAGTTAGTTTGTAGCTTTTAGCAAAGATAAGAGGAATTTTCCCAATATAAAGAGATTATGGGACCTTTTAGCTTTCTGGTGCAAGAGGAATCTTATGAAGCCTTGAGAGATTCTCCAAAGGATTGCTAGAACAAATGATTGTTAAGAAGGTGCTATAAGTAAGAACTTAGGCTTAGATGAGGATAGTTATTTAAACAACCTATTTTTAAATCATCTGTCAAGGTCACTATTCCTTTCAAAAGAAAAAAAATGTATCTCAGTAATGCAATGGTTACAAGAATGTATAAGAGGTGAAGTCTTTGACAAAGTGCCTCAATGAAATGCCATATCATGGAATGATATGAATGCTTGAAATATGCCCAAAATGAACTGGTTGAAAATATTTTTATAAAATTTCAGGTGAATGCAATTAGAATCTATAAAGTTTAATTCCACAATCATTATCGCCATGATTCCTACCCATGATAAAGAGGAGGGATGTAATGTTCAAATGAAGCAATGCATCTTGGGGAGGCTCACAAACTATATTGTAGAGTGTTGGCACAAAAATTAGAAGATTTTTTTGCTAAAAATTGATGGGTATCCCTGTTCACTATTAGCCATTCAAAAGAGTTTTTCATGGTAACCATAGACCTTACAATATCACTGAATTTTTGGGCTAAGGGACCAATATGCTAGGTTTGTCGTATTAGCTCCTGAATCATTGGCTCATCTTGTTTTAGTAAATGGTTCAAAATCAAGTCTTCCCTTCATATGTTTTTTTCCTACAAGTATTGATGAAGAATTGGCATTGTTGTGGGAAACATCTTTGTTTCAATTCTCGATGTGTTGGTAAATCGATCACACACTTATTCTACATAAGGAAATTCTATGCTTGCTATGAAAATGTATCAATATTGTTTGAGGAATTTCTATTGTGGCATTGATTCCTGAGTTGTATCTAACTTGATCACATTGTGGTGTAGAATAGTGGTGGCTTTATAAGGAACATTATGAAGAGAAGATCTTTGGAACCTTCACATCACATCTTGCACTTTGATGTTGGAATTACAACGCATAAAATTTCAGCTTCAACACTTTGAAAGTGTGAACATACTGTTGATAATGTTAGTTATGTTGTGGTTATGTGAGTTCTCTTGGTGTGACAACCATTTGGTTTGTTGAGAAGGGCCAATTTGATATTGCAAATACAAATTTTATACGGTACATGAAACTACTGCGAGGAGACATTTTTTTATACTACAAAGGCAGCCATTGTGTGGGCTAATGATATTGATTTGATATTGTAAAGGAAATCTTTACACTTGTAGAAAAATTTGTTGTGGGGAACATCATTCTACATATGCTCGATGTGTGGGGAGATCTTGTATTGAATTGTTTGAGGAACCTTTTTTAGCATTGACACCCCAAATTCTATTCTCTTTGGCCCGAACACATTATAGTAGAGCAATAGTATGATTGTAAATGAACATTGCTAAGAGCGGAGTATTTGGTGTGCTCAAATTACATGTCATGTTTTGTTGGCATTCCAATGTTGAGGATTTCAAATAGAACGTTTCATAGAAAAAAACATACTGCTAGTAGGGTTCTTCGGATAATGTAGAAGTTAATGAATGCTATGTGGAAAGATTTCATGCATGGATTTGATGAGAAGAAGATAGATCTGCATGGTTTCCACTGTAAACATTTTCTTAGTTCTACTAGTTCAAAGAGATGCAACAAAAAGAGAGAAAACCAGGGATCGAATATATGGTTAGAGGAATCAACGTGGATAAGTTTGAACCATCCCCTACTTGCCCACATGAGTTCATGCTGATGTCAGGGATAAGTGATGGGGGTGTTGGTTGTTGTTTAAGAATCAAGCTGATCTTCAAAATTGCCTATGGAATTTACCATTTCCAATAATTAGCAACCTAAAGGGATTGGCCAATGAATGAGTAAAAGCTACAAAACTTTCACTCTTGCACTTTGGGATCTGTGAAACCCGGGAGGGTGATCCCACAATGTGTACTCAAGAATTTATGTGAGCAATATTTAGATACATTGTAAGTGACAGATAATCCTCATATAACCACATAATAACATAGTGTATTGAAAAGGTTGGCAACACCTTTAGCAATATACTAAATTTGGTGCATGAGAATAATGAAACATGACATAACTACAATGGAAACTCATTTGAAAGGTATGTAAATAAAAGGTGATTTTCTGATGAATTGAATTAGAAACTGAAGTATGAATATTTTTCTTAAATAAGTTCCTCATCCAAAACATGGAGTCAATCTTAACCAATGTAACATGATAACAATTTTACACATAGCAACACATAAGCTTCAAAAACACTAGATTACAATACTTCCTCATTACATTCTTGACCACCACTTCTTATAGATATCCTAACACTTAATTCATATGAGTTAACAACTTCATTCAAGCATATACACTAATTCTTTGAACTAGTAAGCAAGAATTTAACCACACATCCACTAGAAAGAAATGGAGATGAACAAAACAATCCTTGATTATATTTATTCATAACTCATAGAATAAGTACATAGGAGAGAAAATGGCCATGAAATTATCACCATTTTTTATTGTATCTTTCTATCTTGTTATCAAAATTACATATGCTAATACAAAATTAGAATGTAAGAAAAAACTTAAAATACGCTTTGTATTCCAAACAATTCATTGTGTCAATTTTAATTCAATGAACCACTACTTTTTGGCCTTGAATTCCTTCTTATAGAAACAAAGGAGAAAAGTAAGCTTCAAGCTAGAAAGCACACATTTCAATGTTTTATTGGACCACTGTAACATATATTCCCTTTTCAGTTACATTTCAGCTCTTAGGAGGTGGGAACATACATGAGACAAAATTAATCCTCATTTGTTTCTAGAGATTCAGCCCCACCTTCAAAAGGAATCATTTGTTTGTTACAACAGCTCCCAAATATCTTCCTCATGATCAAAAAGTATTCTTTAGGTGCATATTCTAGTCAGCAACATTTAAAAAGCATGAAAGAACAAATAAACATATAAAACTAATTTATCCACATCAACATCTATGCCACCTTCTTTTATGTTGAGGAGAGAACAATATCTTTTGCAATACTTTAACAAAATCCTAATATGCACTATTTTTAGGCTATGCATTGTTTGTCTCATATCCATTATTCACAATATCCATTATCATCCCCATATAAGCTTACTTAGTATACTTTTCCAACCAACTAATGTACTCATCCTCAGTTGGTCATTTTGCATCCAATAGCTTCTACACTTTTACACTATGTTGAGTGTACCTAGCATCAATTAATGCTCCAACTTCCTTAAAAAATACATCCATCATCATTTCAACTCCTGCCATGTTGTCAATAAGAGGATTCAAGATGGAGTAATCAATTTGAGTCAATTTTTCCTTAGCATGAGGCAACGATTCTCCCAACTCACCATTGTCATGAAATATTTTAGGCATACCATGCAATTTTATGTCCATAAACATCTTCAATTTATTTTCAAGTTGCATTCCTAAATTCCCATGGAAGGTTGTTATCTTGTTAATCAAATGAATGTCTTTCAATATCATAAGAATATGAGTAGGGGCCTCAAGGTATTCTTTCATTTTGGACATCATCTCTTTCAATGTTCTTGTCCTAGTACTCCATTTGTTCCACTTAGTTTTAAAAACCATTTGGACCTAAAAATACTTAATGCTAGCTTCATGGATGCCTCTATAAGCCACCCACACATCATCAAGTTTATTGACTAATTTGGCTACTCTATGTTTCAACACGTCTTCAAAAATGTCACTTGCCACCTTAATTGTTTCTAGTTTGGCTTTCTTTGTATTCTCCTTTTCCTTCTTTAACTAATTTTTTAATTCAACAATCCTTAAGGACAATGTCTCCCTATCTTTTGTAGACAAGTCTGGAGAAGAAGAGGTTGGCAAAGAGATTTTGGTAACCGACTGGCTAGATTGAACAGTGGATCTCATGTTGTTTATCTCATCCAAGGCCTTCTTATACTCCTTCACCAAGGAATCATACTTCTTATGAGAAATTTGAACTATGTCTACACAGAGCATTTCAGAATTAATAGTTAACTAAGCTACCTGGACATGTGTTATATTTGTGTCCCTCTTCACCACCATGGAACCAATGATCTCTTCAATAGGCCTAGAGACCTCATGCTTTCTTATATTGGGTGCCATGGACTAGATTGAAAGAGTATGCAACTTCAGACTGTATCTCGATCCAAACACCTTGTTTTCAATGTGCTCCCCAGATATAGAATCCTAATGGTTTCTTCTTATTGCATGAAGTGCAATAGCTAAGGTGATAGTGCACCCAGGTAGTAACATCATTCCACTATCTGAGAAAATTTTCCTAGCTTCAACAAGAGTGATAGCTACAATATCAACCATAATATTTTCTTCTTATTCCTTCTTAACCTATTCTTATTGAGAAGGATAAGCATTAGCCATGTATTTTTCAAGCCTCTCCTTTATTTCCTCCCTCCTCTGCTGAAACATAAATTCCTTGAATTCTTTAGATTGCAAAAAATCATCTTTTGTAAGGAATTCATTACAATCCTTGATCCTAGGATCATGATCAGTTCTTTCATCATACTGCCATTGGATAATCTATCTTGGGGAGTTTTCGAATCAATTTTATCTTTAATATTAGGGGGATTTATCCACCTCCTCATCATCAAGCACATGTTCAGCCATTTTTTCTACCTCAACTACTTGGACATCTTCTCCTTGCACCTTTACAGGCTACTCTGCAATATCCATAGGATGAGGTTTTTATTCTAAGAGAGCTTGTGCTTTCTCAACAACCTCCTTCACCTTTTCCTTGAAATCACCATTTTGGTAATCCCTTAGCTTTGTAAAATCTCCTTCAAAAGTATTTTCAATTACATAATAAGGTCTTACATAGAAGGAATCCCTTTTCATAATACTCTCTTCAGTTCCCATTCCCTATTTCTAGATATAACAACTTCATTCTTGCCAAGTTTCTCAATACACCATCTGTGTACAAGAACTGATGATAGATCCTTGATAAATTTTTATTCTTTCTCTTTGCACTCACAAATCCTTTCGGATGAAAAATCCTAATCTAATCAATAGGCATTTTTAGGTTATTCACCATGATTCCAAATTTTTTATACTTAGTGAATAAAACATAAGCAAGTTATCTACGAAATTCCCTACTATTTTTCAAAATAGCACAATTTATCATTTTTAATAGGAAGAGATGCAACACTTTGCTTACCTAGGTGAACAACTAGTATTAGTGTTATAATTGCTTGTGTGAGTTCACCACACTATTTCCTAAGCTTTTGGATTTCTTCTCTACTTGTAGTACCATCCATTCATGCTTATGTTTTCTGTTATGTTTTCACACTGTTAGACTATGGTACTTTGTTTGGATATTTTGATCGCTGGTTTTGAGCGACAGTGGATTTACTCTGTGACATGATGATACATTGTATGGTGATATTTGATTTCTGATATGCTTTGAGTATAGCGTAGATGTTTTCTTTCAAATGATTATTGCTATGTATATGTTTATGATGGACTAACTGTTATTTAATTCGTCAGTCTGATGTGACGTGTATTGGTGTGGAGAATGGAATTGCATCACTCGCTTGCGAGTGCCTGTGATATCCATGATTTTTCTCCACGGTGTACCTGTACAATGGTTTATATATATATATGCATGTTATTGCTTGGTTGCAGGATTCAGGTACATGACCAAACTCCACCAGTTACTCAGGTCTGAGCGTGTCAAGACTCAATGGATATGTTGATTGGGAGGTAGTAGTTTGGTTCATCCTAGTCTAGTCTATAACCCGGTCATAGTACATCGTCTGTTTTAGTTCAGAGTCATAGGTTGTCTTGTATTTTTCTGTTTGGTTTAATTGCTTGAAAGGAAAAATGTCAATTTTTAATAATAGTTTATTATGTTTTAATTTACTGTTATTTAAAATTAATTGTTAAATGTTAAAGAAATAAGGTTTTTATATTTAATTAATTAATTAATTAGTTTGTTTAGTTAAGTAATTTGATCGTAAAGATTAAATTTATTGAATTAAATTAATTAATTAAATTAATATTGTTTAAATTGTGTGTGAATAGTTTTTATTTAAAATTAAATATTTTTGTGGAAATGGTATTTTAAATTGTAAATAAATTTTGTATTTGGAAATGAGAAAATAAAATAAAATAAATGCATGCAATTTGAATATTAAAATTTTAAAATTTTAAATGAATTGAATTCATGCAAATCTTGGAAGGCAAGATTGCCGAGAAGTGGTTAATAGATATTTTGTACTTCTCGACATGTGTGCAAGTTGCATTTATGATTTTTGGTTGAGGAATTTGTTTACGGATATTATTTTGGATCTGGGAAAAACACAGAGATTATTCTATTTTCTCTTCACTGGAAAAAAATTTCAGTTCTTTGTTAAAATTTTTGGGATTACGCTTTTGGTATTGTTGCAATTTTGTGGAAGATCTTTGGTTTTCAATTTGGGTAGTGGTTCTCGGAAATTTTTTTGGAAGGCTACAGGCAACAGTGGCAACATAGGTTCTCATCACCAGTCAGTCTTCTGAAGCAAAGGAACATAGGTACTTTCTTTGTGAATTTCTTCTTGTTTGTTTTTGAAAAAGAATGTCTGAGAAAAGAAAGTTTTAATTTCATTAAAATCTTTGTTTCTCTCGGAAAATTTAATACTGTATATTTTCTGAAGGATTTGTAGATTTCCCTTAAATCTCAGAAAACTTATTTCTCTGTAGAATTATTTCTCTGTAGAATTAAATTAGTGTAGGGAAAATTATATGATTAGAAAATAGATTTTAAAATCTATGGGGTAAATTAAATTTTGGATGTAAACTTTTGTGCGTGATATCTTTTGAAAACCCAGAAGAAATTTTTTATTTCCCCGATTTCCCCACTGTAACCTGTAGAAATTTATTTTACTTCTCTGCTTATAAAGAAAACCCTTATGAAATTATATATATATATATATATATTGATAAATATACATATATATATTTATATCTATATTCAAGTTCATATATTAAATTGGATTGTGAAAAAGACTTTAAATTTTAATATATGATTTTTTGGTTTGGAAAATCGCCGTACAGGCGTTTATATTTAAAAAAAATGGATTGAAATTTCCGCGTATGCGAAATTGGAATTTCGCAGTTATTAGAAATATGTATTTATTTTATAAAAAAAATATTGTTATGCACAGTGTGCAAGGGAGGGGAGGCGCACAGGCCATCCCACAGCCGCCCTTAAGGGTAGCGGCTGTGGAGAAAGCCCGATGCTGCCCTCTCAGGCAGTGCACAGGCTGCCACCACAGCCGTGGCCCAAAAGGGACGGCTGTGAGAGCAGCCGAAACCCTAGCCCGTGTATTTTGAAATGTATAAAGAAAAAAATCTCATATGGTTGCATACTAACTTTTAATGAGTATTATTTTATTCAAAATTTTACATAAATGACTAATATTAAATAAGAATATATATATATATTATTTTAATATTATAGGGAATTGTTTATTTAAATATTTGTTAAAAAATTAAAATGAATATATATGCATGTGGATACATGTTTTGTGGGAGATTAAATTAGTTTTAAAATATTATGAATGAAAGAGTAAATTTAGTTAATTCTTTTATTTATATATATATGAAATTGAAGAAGTTTAATTAGATTTATTGAAAGTGAATTTTATTTAAGTTGACTTAATTACATGCAAATCATATTGCTTGAATGGATTTAGTATATCCTAATGTAGATTTGTTATTTTCTTTCAATTTGCTTTAAATCTTGTTTCTTTGTTGGACAAATTGGGAAAGTCTCAAATGTATAAGTCTTCCAGACCAATTGAATACCGTGGGGATTGAGATTGTTAAGTTGAATTCATGTGTTGGTTAAAGATGTGTACATGGTTTTTGTATGGTATTTAGATACCCGATATTTGTGAACATAGACATTGATGTTCGTTATGAATAGTGTTGAAATTGTATCTTGTATGTTTGTACACTTTGTAAATATTAGCTAAGAAAACTAGTATACCTTTGTTATGTTTAGGGGAGTGGCTTTGTGTGAGGGCCAACACACAAAGTGGTGTCAGGGTAACTTACAAAGAGTTAGTAATTCAGTGATAACTAAAGAACACAATAGTTAGATTTAAAATTCTTAACAAGATGTTTATGCCTCACTTATTGACTCTTGAGCTAGTTCAGTCTTGAGTATAAGATGAGAAGGCCTGGAATGGCAAATTGATGTCTTGTTTCTTCAAAAGACATTCAATTCCGCAATGATTTGCAATGGGGCCGGGTTTCGTAAGAGGTTACCAGGGTAACCCAAGTTGGGGGCCGGAACCTAAGAAGAAACACCAGGGTAACCTTTGCAACGTTGTGATGACACTCCACCTAAAATAACAGTTAACCTTGTGTATTAACACATTCGATTGTCTTAAATCTGGAAGTAATGTAACCATCAGTTAGTTATGTACTTGTGTCTAGGGTTAGTAGATTATGTCTAGGTAACCATATTACCTATCTCCCTAGCATGAGGTGGACCTACGAGGTACCACATGGATTTAGAGTGGAGCGTGCACCTTACTCTAGTTAGGTCCCGGTTTATAAACATGGCATTAGGAAGGCTTCATGGATGTAGAGCTAGGTACTTGGATATAGATGTATTTTCTTTATTGCATTATTGTAAAACTTTTATTGTAAAGCATCCCTCAATTGTTATGAGGTGAACATTGTAAAATGTAATTATTATTGAACTACCTCATCGGATGGATGAGTCCTGTAACATCTTATCAAATGCAATGTAAGAAACATGTTTGTACTTTATATTATCTTGAATGGAATTCAATGTTATGTGATGTTTATTTTAAATTTGTGATTAATGTTTTTGAAAAGGAAAAAATAGGTTTTATAGGGACCTGAAACCACAAAGTTAAAACAACAGGAGATAAATAGAGAAAGTACAAACAACCAGACAGCTATCCCAAAAAGGAAACGACGGCAACAAAAGACAACAGGGACCTAAAAAAGGACTGCCCAAATTATTGGCAAACAAAACTTCACATTACTCCAAGGTGTTTAGTAAATCCTCGGCTTCCTTTTCGACATTTTGCATGTCTTGTAACCACTGCTTGAGAATTTGGACCGTATGAGAAGAAGTCGGGGTCTTCCTCTTGATGTTAGCCTTGGTACGAGTTGAAATCCCTTCACCAACCGATCTGCTGCCTCCCCTGTTCGCATCCAAATCCACAACCAGCGAACCCTTTTGGTTTTTTTAAGCTTTTCCACCATCGCATTGATGATGGTGGTGTTATGCCTAGCAATTTTGTGATTGTTAGCAATAGTAGCCCTGATGTTTTGTTTTATAAGCAATGGAGATAAAAGCATAGCACAATGATAAATGACTATGTTAATGTTAGTGTTAATATATGTGCAATGATAAATACTAAAGTCATCTATGGAAAATCAAGTAGTGTAACATCACGTAACTTAGTGAATATATGCAATTAATTAACTTAATATTAATACTTTTAAAAAAAAAATTATTTCACTTTTATTCACAATTGCAGCATTCCTTAGGTTATAAGATAGGGCATTACACTACTCCTAACTAGTTCCAAATATGAAAGAAACAAGCCTGCCACCTTCTTTATGGCTAGGAAATGGGACGTAACACCATTAATGTTTGATAGAAAACTTGTGTGAGAAAACTGACATTTAGCCATTCTCATTTAAAAGCTTGTCATTGATCATATTTCTTTAAAACCACATGAATAGTTCTCCTCTCACCTCACTACTATCTTTTCTGCTTTAAATGATTCCCTGAAGATGCTTCCACGTTGTCTTTCATTTAGAATCCATCACTCATCGCTGATACATTTCACCTTCCACAAGTCTTATCAACAATGTGAACACCACCATTAAAATTAAGGCCCATCCTTGATCACATTAATTTCCCACTGCATATCCCCAATTCATTCTTTGAATTGTAGATCATATTAGCGATGTGAGATAAGGTAATAGAACAATATTAAGACACGTGCATCTACATGAAAATCAAAGGGACAAGATGCATTGCTCATAGGATCAATTCAAATTAGCGAAAGAAATTTTGAAAAAATAACTCCATTGCTCATCGTTATTCTAAGGTTCAATGTTTACAAAAGATCGATGATGAACAATCATAAGTGATGCAAAGAGTACAAAGGGTCATCACGCATTGCTAATTTACAAAACAAGACTCTCAAGCGATTGGCAATGTGGAGGAATCCAATGATAAAACATAGAACACATGTATCACACATTGCCATTACAACAATCAATATTCAAAACCCATCTATGATGTGAAAACAAAGGAAATACCACTCATTGGTCATCACTGATGTAAGTTTACAATTCTAAAGCTACCCACGATGAGCGATAAATGGAAATGGTAGACAAAGCTTAAGTGTGATAATTAAGCATGTGCTCAAAAAAAAATTTAAGAAGGGGACCACCTACGAAAACATATAAAAGGCCTTAAAGAACTTAAAACATATTATTTCAAAGGATGTAAAGGCCAAATAAGGTCAATCAATAAACCTTATAAATTACAAGAATTCCAAACCTAGGCATGGGGGGCTAGTTACTTGATGAGCTCTAATGACATAATAAATATTAGCATGACCAAGGACAAGTGATAGAAGGCCAATGATGAATTAGAGCTTTATTAAGGACACAAGCTTGAGCATTACTTAGAAAGGATCTCAAGTAACCTTAAAACCCTAAACTCCAAGGAAGGATTCAAACCAATTTTTTTGCAAGAATATAAATCAAACTAGAACAATATTCATGGGTTCTATTAGTGGCTTTGACTGTGGAGGTGTGCCTCTCATATGCATTAATATATCTTAGAATCTTAGGTTGAAGTAGACCAACTGGAAAGAACATTGAACCAAAAACCAAGGAACTACTTGGACCAAGTAGTAGGACCAAACTAGACATGGCAAAAGAAAACACACCTATGTACAAAATGTTAAAAACCTATGATGTACATGGACAAAAACATACTTAGGAGTTGCATGGATTCAAGAATTGTCCATGTATTGGTAGTTCAGAATTTTTTCCTATCAAGCTTTAGAGGAAATATGAATCCTCCCCATGTGTATTGGCTACCAAATAAGGGCCTAACCATAATGTTTCAAATTTTCCATGCTTACTCTTATCCTGAGCTCTTGTATTTCAGACTAGTACCATAATATTGACCTCAAATTTTGTGGGAGAAGCTCTCTTGTCATACAAGTGCTTGACTTGTAACTACATTTTTGCATTTTTGGCATGAACTTCTCTTCTTGTTAAATCTAATTACACTAGATTATCAATTCTGTGTTGCATATCACCACATATATCATCATCATATTCCTACATAAGCTATTGAATTTTAGTTGTCTTAGATTTGTCCTTGATGTAAAAATTGAGGATATTTGATGAGCCACATGATGTTCAATTTTGGATCTACTCTACATGATATTCTTTCAGTATTTATGATTATGTTGATCTGATAGTTTTGATAAGGCATTGTAAAGGTTATTTTGATTGATCATTTGTAGGTTTAGTTTGATAAAACAATAATTTATCAGGTGACTAAGAGAAATCATTTCTCAGGTGAATAAGGTCATTTGGTCTTTCTTGTTACATTTTAATGTGTTTGATTATGCACATTTATATTCCATATCTCATGTCATTTTGACTTGATAATATCATTGTGTCAATGGTTCTTTGATTTCTCTACATGGCATTATAAGGTGACTTATCTATATGGGCCTTGCTATGATAATCAACATTGAAGTGTTCATAAGAATATTGATTGATTATTTAATGTGTCATATAATATAAACCTTAATTGGTTTCTTTTGGCACATTGTATTGTTGATTACCTTGGCATATTAGGCAGTTCTTTCATTTCACATTGGAGTTATCTTTGTTAAAGTGACATGGTTGTGGCATCAATAATATATGGTATCAGGTGTGGCATATACATCAAACCCTATCAGGTTTCATTAAGCACATGGTATTTGTGTTGATCACTTGGCACTAAATTGGAAGTTGACTTTGACAAGTCACATGGATGTAATATTAATTGGACTTCATTTAATAAGCCATCATTTTGTCAGGATTCTTTGGAAACATCTATCATTTTGTCTCACTGAAAAATATTCTAGATTTCAAAGGTTAATGATTTCTTTTTGATTGATTAGGTTTTTCAGATTCCAAGTGACTATTGTATTTTGGAAAGTCTTCGACAGACTTGAAAGGAAGAAGATTAGGGTAATATTTTTTTTGTCTCAATGTGTTAATTTATTAAACCCTAACCGCTGCCATATGTGAAGTATGCAAAATCTCAGCCAACATTCTCAAAGAACAATGAGAAATAATGCAAGCCCAAAATAGGAAGCTTCGATGGAAATTTTTGTATGAGTGGATTTTTTTTTTTTACTGTGGAAGTAAGAAGAGTTTCTCCTAGCTAGGTCATTATGAGTTTACTTGATAGGTTGTGGTGGTTTCTTTTCCTTCATCCTTCATGATTAGGTAAAATGATCTTGTGGTTTTGTTTTTAAAAGATTCTTCTAGAATATTTAGTTCAATGCTTAAGGCATAAGAATTTTTTCAATTCAAGTCTTCTGAGATTCTAGCAAAAAAGATTGTTTTTGTTGAAGATAGAAATTTGTTAGGGTTTCACAAAGTTGAGTTGATTTTTTTTTCAGTTAGATTGTAACTAAATTATTTCAATGTGGTGATATTTGTTGAAAGAGTTTACTTTTAAGGGAGATTATTTAGGGTTTGTCATTCGAACCCTAACCTAAACTATCTTTTAGTTATTTAAATTGCATACAGAGGTTATTATTTGTAGGGTCTTTAAAAGATGGCTTTCAGGAATTTTTCTAGGTGATCTGAAAAAGGAATATGATGTTTTCAAAATTTTCATACAAAGGATATTACATTGAAAATATTTGTTGTGATAAAACATTCAATGTGCTTAATGAGGATATTCGTAGTCTTCTATTGTAATTCTAGGGTTGCAAAAATTGCACTTCTAGGGTTTTGATAAAATGCTTTATTTTGTTGCTTTGTAAAGGAGTTACTACTCCTGTATCTTATGAAGTTGGTGATTCTTATTTTTTGTGGAGTTGGTGCTCCTAAACTTGTGGATTTGGTTCTCCTAAATATGAAAGAGTTGGTTCTCTAAGTGAATAAATGAAATATTTTTCGAGTGGGTTTTTATTCCCCAAGAGGGTTTTTCCACTTAGGAAAATTTTTGGTGTTATGTGATGTTTATATGTGTGAGAGTTTTATTATATGTCTATTTTTAAATGTGTCACCAAATATATTGAATTTACACCCGCCAATATATATATTTTCAATTTTATGCATAAAAATTTCTTATTCAAAATGAGCTCTGATACATGTGAAAGTGTTACATTTCCCTTATGTTAAAGTTTCATGTTTAATTTCCTAGATCATGCAAATACACTATTGTTTATGCACAAATCAAATATGTTCTTTGAATTGTCCTTTGATGTCTTGACTTAAATGTCAAGTTTGCAATAAATATTGTCATTTGTCTTTTTAACTCTAAACAAACATAAATTCTAGTTCTTGAAAAAGTTTTGTTACTTTCTTAAACCATTGATTCACCCCCCCTCTCAGTGATTTCATTCTTCCAACAATTGGTATCAGAGCATAGGGTCCTTTGATAGGTCTAATTCACCTAGGATTGATTCTAGTTTTGGAAGTCTGTCAAACATATCATAATTTCAAGAAGGTACTTTTGTGACTTGAACCAAATCCTTGAGTAATAAAGTTTGAACAACTTAAGAATTTTTTTTGGTATTGAAGTGTTGTGTCTAATATGGAAAAAGGTAGAAGGAATAAGGGAAAAAGAAGTTCACAACAAAATACTAACCATCAAGCTCTACTTGAACTCAATATGAGAAGTAATGAGGAAGAGATCATTAGCAATAATCTAGAAATGATAAAATATCCTATGTTTAGAACACCTTAGTTTGAAGGTACCAATTTTATTCTTTGGAAAGCGTTGGATGGAGACATATTTGTCTTCCTTAGGGTTTTATGTGTGGGCAGCAGTAGAAAGAGGTTGCACTGTATTTGTAACATCTCCTTCCACACATGAGGAGAATAAAACTCTTGAATCCAATTCTAAGGCTATAGATGCTATTTTTAATAGTTTTCCAAATGAAATTATTGCTAAGGTTATGCATTGCAAGAATGCAAAGGAAGTTTGGGACAAATTGATTGAAATGAATTAGAATGCTGAGTTGCAAGAGGAGATATATTTGAAAACTAAAACAAGTTGTGGGTCATTTGAATGTGATGATCAAGTGAAAATTTTCATAGTTCTAAAGAAAATTAGACTGAGTTCAAATCTATCGAGATTACTAAGGAACATTCAAATGACCAAGAAATTAATGAAGAAGTAGATCAATTTTTGGGTGAAGTGAATTCTAAACAAGAATTTTATGAGAAAGAAAGTGGGGTTGATTTGGAAGGTGAAATCCTATGTGCTTTACATACAATTAAGAAGCTTAGAAGAGAGAACTAGAATTTAAAAAGGAAACCTCAACAAGAAAAATATATCAAAGATAAGATATGTTCAAATCTTTTAGAAGCAAAGATACAAGATGGAGAAGCTAGAAAGATTGAGGAAGAAGTTAGAAACCAACTTAAGGTAAAAGAACAGAGTATAGAAAAACTTGAGTGGCAAGTGGTTTTACTGAGGAACATTGATAAAGCATCAAAGTCATTAAGTGATAAGAAAATTAATGAGAATGGATCTATGTCTTTGAATAAAATTATTGGTGCACAAAAAGCTCCATGTGAAAAAAGTGGTCTAGCCTTAGAGGAAGGACAATTCTCTAAGGTTATAAAAATACCTAGAACAAAGGTATATTTAAACTTTCATGCTGCTAACCTTGAAATTGCAGGAAACAAACAACATAGAGGAGGAAGGAATAGAACAAATAGAATCATAGGATCTCATTCTGCCTAGAAAGGTAAATTGATGAGGTATAATTGTTCTTTTCTAGGCTATTGTTATTCATGTTTTGATTATGGCCATAGAGCATCTGAATGTTGGATTAAAGTGAAGAAAAATTATTGGAAAAGGAATTATGGTATTATCACATGCTTCAAGTGTAGTCAATCAGGTCATATTGCAAGAAATTGTGATAAATTATTTCTAAAAGATGATGTAGGAGAATGCAAATCTTTAGTTGTTTGCTATAGATGTAATGAATCTGGCCATAAAGCAAGGTTTTGCAAGGAGAAATCATCTAGAAACGGATAATTAAGGGTCTGGTGAAGAAAGCAAGAAAAAGAGAAGGGAGTACTTAGTCTTGTGCATAAGGCACAAGGATCATCTCTTAACATCTAATGGTTGTTTGGTTTTAGGGGGAGTAATCAAAAATTTTATTTTCTATCCCCAAGGAGTCTTAGAATGTAGTGGAACAAGTGTTTTTGAAGTTTTTCCACATCATGGACTAGGTGAGTTAAGTATGAAAGAAAAATGGTATATATGTGGTCAACAATCTTTTATAATAGAGAAGTGGGATTGTGTTTGAGCTAAGATATTGCTTTCTCTTCTACTGATAATTTATAGAAGCATTACTAGATTGATTTGTAAATGCTACTTTTTTTGTAAATGTTGTTGTAGTCGTTTGATGAATTTTTAGTACATGACTGACAATATACATGATAGTATTCTTCACAATTCTCATTCAAATGTTCATTCCATAATTGGATCTCAGGGTATCAAGGATGTCATCATGTTTTGAGAGGATGATTTTGTAATAAGTATTGTGGTTTGTTTAGCAATCAACATAACAGTAGTTTTATGATTCTTATTGGAAATTCCTTATACTTTGATAAGTCATTGCACATAGTATTCATGGTGTTTCTTTATGGTTCACAAGCTGAGTTTATTATTGGTGATATATGTCTGACATATGATCTAGTGGTGATATAGGGTATTAAAAAAAAGTTTAACAAGTACCATTGTTTGAACAAACCATGATACATTTCTAAATATTGTTGATTCTGCATCATTTGATTAACAAATTTTTGGTTGGTAGTGACTCTTCTTTGACATAGCCTCTACTCAATAGCAATGATATTGATCTTCAAAAGTTGGTAATATAGGTCATCTGTACTAGTTTGGAGTTGTGTATTCATTATAAAAGTTGCAAGAGGTTGTAGACTTGATAATGTGAACATTGCACTATTAGGACAGTTGTGTTTCTAATATTGTTGTAGTTACAAGTTACAAGGTGGAGTTTGAATTTGGTATGTCAATGATAGTCATATATGAGAAAGCAGTAAAGAGTCTTGGTTCAAATATTTGTCTCATGTTTGATACTTGGTATCTTCCTTGAAGCATGATAAACAAACTAGAAAGTAGTATATTGATGCTTCTTTCTTTGGTCATGAGTGCTCAGTCACATAAGATAGTGATTCATATTAGTTATTGATAGTGGTGTGTTTCCTGTTGACAACATTTTTGTTCAAATGATAGGGTATAAATCTTGGTAATTAGTGGATGGTTTATGAACATGAGATGTCAAGATTTTTCCATTCATGATAAGTAATGATATTGGAATAGAAAGTTTATATCACAAGCATCTACATATCACTACATTCTCTATATACTCTGTTAAGTAATTTTTTCTGATAATAACATGTTGTTGGTATATTATCCATTGGTTTCAATGTTTGATGTTATGAAACTAAATAGGCATGGAAATGGAGATGTGTGTGTGAGGCACACAAGTATTGAAGAGCAGACACCTTGCATTGGGGCTAGTCTACACTATATTTAGGTTCATGATAACAAGATATTATTCTATTTAACAGTGTAATTTCTTGTTACTAGCTGCTTCCTTGAGGTCAATAATGTTGTGCCTGATCATTTTAGTGCTTTCCTAAGTCTATCTTTCGAAGATCAGATTTCTTATTATTGACAGAGTATATCAAGCATGTTTTTTTTTTATGTTTTGTGACATGAGCAGTGACTTTATAGTGGTGTTGTTTTTTCCATACATAGTAAAATGGTTTTTGGAACCTTTCTCTAGGGTGGTCCTTGGAACTTTTTCTGATGATAATTTATCACAACTTCTTGGTGTATGAAAACAAGAGTCTTGTAGAAATTTCAATGTTACTTGTAGTTAATGAATGGTTCTTTCTTGTAACTTATTTGACGTTATTATCAAGAGATGGGAAGGGCTTAGTTGTTATATATGGTCTTAATGATGACCTGTGGAAGGTTACTTGAACATTATTGTGGCTTTGACCAAATGTTACTTGCAAGGGGAGCAAGTAATATCTCTATGACAAAGGGAAAGATGAAACATTGATATTGGTTAAATTAGTGCTTTTTTTTCTAATATTGATACACAGGGATAGTTAGCCTTGGTTTGAGTTTTGGATATGGATCTTTGAAAGGTTGTGTGGATAGTGGTAGTATAGTGGAAGAGTTCATTTGGTCTATCAATGACAGTGCATATTATGAATCTCTCTTAGAGCTTTTCATGCTTAATCTTACCCCTACTGATATTGGTCTTATTGGTATTGTTGCCATTTATTAATTCTTAGTTATCCTACAACATTTTTGTCAAATTGGTTAGATTTATGGTGCTTCTTGACAATGAATTATCATGGGAATTGTACATTTTGTTTTAAGTAGTATAACAGTAAAAAAATTGTTGAATAGTGACATATTTGACTTTGCCTGGTATTTGAAAATTAAAATTCACCGCCTAATTTGATAGTTTCTATGGTTTATAATAGGGTGGGTTATGTGCATGGCTTAGTGACATTTCAATGTTGTAGTTTAGGGAGAGCAAGGCTACTTGGTGAACATTGTTTATGTAGTTGGTTACTATGTTGGTTGGTTTCAGTTTATTTTTCATGGCATCTCACATTCTCCTCTTTCATTCTTTTTCTTTGAGGAAAAAAGGGGGAGAGATGATATGCATTTTTTCATCAAGGACAAAGGGGGAGTTTTCTGGCTTCTAGTTGTCTTTGATTCATCCTTAATGTCAAAATTGAGGATATTTGATGAGCCACATGATGTTCAATTTTGGATCCACTCTACATGATATTCTTTCAATATTTGTGATTATGTTGGACTGATAGTGTTGATAACACATTGTACAGGTTATTCTAATAGATCATTTGTAGGTTCAGTTTGACAAAAAAATTATTTCTCAGGTGACTAAGGTCATTTGTTCTTTCCTGTTACATTTTAATGTGTTTGATTATGCACATTTCTATTGCATGTCTCATGTCATTTTTACTTGACAATATCATTGTGTCAATGGTTCTTTCATTTCTCTACATGAGCATTATAAGGTGACTTCTCTATATAGGCCTTGCTATGATAATCAACATTGAAGTGTTCATAAGAATCTTGATTGATTATTTAATGTGGCATATAATATAAACCTTAATTGGTTTCTTTTGGAACATTGTATTGTTGATTACCTTGGCATATCATGCATTTATTTCACTTCACATTGGAGTTATCTTTGTTAAAGTCACATGGCTATGACATCAAAAATGTATGGTATCGGGTGTGGGATATACATCAAACCCTATCAAGTTTCATCAAGAGCATGGTATTTGTGTTGACACTAAATTGAAAGTTAGCTTTGAAAAGTCACATGGAAGTAATATCGATTGGACTTTAGTTAATAAGCTGTCATTTTGTCAAGATTCTTTGGCAACATCTATCATTTTTTCTCAGTGACAATTTTCTGGATTTCAATGGTTAATGATTTTTTTTGATTGATTAGGTTTTTTAGATTCCAACTGACTATTGTATTTTGGAAAGTCTTCGATAGACTTGAAAGAAAGAAGATTAGGGTAATATTACTTCTGTCTCAATGTGTTAATTTCTTGAACCCTAGTTGCCACCATATGTGAAGTATGCAAAAGCTTAATCGACATTCTAAAAGAACAATGAGAACTAATGCAAGCCCAAAATAGGAAGCTTGATGGAAATTTTTGTATGAGTGGATTCTTTTTTTGAATGTGGAAGCTAGAGGAGTTTCTCCCAGTTAGGTCGTTATGAGTTTACTTCACAGGTTGTGGTGGTTTCTTTTCCTTCATCCTCTGTGATTAGGTAAAATGATGTTGTGGTTTTGTTTTTAAAATATTCTTCTGGAATATTTAGTTTGATACTTAAGGCATAAGCATTTTTTCAATTCAATTCTCTTGAGATTCTAGTAGAAAATATTGTTTTTGTTGAAGATAGAAATTTGTTAGGGTTTGACAAACCTGAGTTGATTTTTTTTAGTTAGATTGTAACTGAATTGTTTCAATGTGGTGATATTTGTTGAAAGAGTTTACTTTGAAGGAGGATTATTTAGGGTTTTTCATTCAAACCCTAACCCAAGTTGTTTTTCAATTATTTAAGTTGCATACAAAGGTTATTGTTTGTAGGGTCTTTAAAAGATGGCTTTGAGGCATTTTTCTAGGTGATCTGAAAAAGGAATATGATATTTTTAGACATTTGATACAAAAGATATTACATTGAAAATATTTGTTGTGATTCTCAAATTATTACATTTTTTGAAAATGTTGTCATACAACATTCTTCAATGTGCTTAACGAGGATATTCATAGTCTTCTATTGTAATTCTAGGGTTGCAAAAAGTACACTTCTATTGTTTTGATAGAATGCTTTATTTTGTTGCTTTATAAAGGAGTTGGTGCTTCTTATTTTTTCTGGAGTTGGTGCTCCTAAAATTGTGGAGTTGGTGCTCTAAGTGAATAAAGGAAATATTTTTTGAGTGGTTTTTTATTCCCCAAGAGGGTTTTTCCCCTCAGGACAAATTCTAGTGTTATGTGATGTTTATATGTTTGTTAGTTTTCTTATCTATCTGCTTTTAAATGTGTTGCCAAATATATTGAATTCACACCTGCTAATATATATATTTTAGATTTTATGCATAAAAATTTCTAATTCAAAATGAGCTCTAATACATGTGAAAGTGTTACATTTCCCTTTTGTTAAAGTTTCATGTTTAATTTCCTGGATCATGTAAATACACTATTGTTTATGCAAAAATCAAATATTTTCTTTGAATTGTCCTTTGATTTCTTGACTTAAATATCAAGTTTGCAATGCATACTATCATTTGTCTTCTTGACTCTAAACAAACATAAATTCTAGTTTTTGAAAAAAAATTGTGACTTTCATAAATCATCAATTCACTCCCCCACCCCTCTTAGTGATTTCATTCTTCCAACATAAACTTATGGATATGTGCAAGATCATCATGGAAAAAATAGGCCCTTAAG
>VDFB02047591.1:0-22237 GCA_007258455.2 Sequoia sempervirens
CACTTGCAAAGCAAATTTTTTACCCATAGATAGAACATGTCAAAAAGCAACCATGTAGGCAAGTAAGCAAAAAATCACGCAAACTATCGATAGATTAGAAAATTTTCAAAGGGGTCCCTTGGGAACCTGGCATGAAGAAGGGACCCACTCAAGGGATGCACTATTTGAAAGTATGGAAGAGATGTTTCTTTCTCGAAATGATCCATCATCAAGGAATCCTTTTGAAATATTTTCACTTCATCAAGGAATTGAAAGGAAGAAAATTCCCCCACGTGAGGGGAAGGTCAAATTCGTTCCCACCTCTAAGGGAAGGTTCTCAAGTTCTTTCTTTATGAACCCATGATGAAGGAAAAAAATTTTGTTAGGGCTCCAGGTCGAGAATGCAATTCCTTTGAAAAGAGTTTGTGAAGATTCTAGAGAAAAGATTCATTGGTAATGAATGCATTTTCTAAAAATTGAAATGTTATAGAAATAGAATTGTCACACATGAAAGAGACAACTCAAGCAAAGAAGAGAGAAAGATAAAAGAAAAAGGAAACAAGAGACATTACAAACAAAGGGAATAGGGGTAGCCTGATATTTCGGGGTCAGAAATGCTCATATATATATATATATATAAGTATAATAATAGTATATAAAATGAACTGTCATCAACCCCCTACTATATCAGACCATGTGAAGAATGCACGAGAAGACAAAGTAAAAATAAAAAATTGGGTCAACATGGAATGGAAGCCTAAATTCCCCTAACACTTTGCATCATCCCCAATTTACTGAAAATCAAGTCACAAACATGGAAGAATGATGAAATAAATAGAAGAAGGTTTACAACACAAAAACCATGCCTATATCCAAGCACCAACAAGGGTGACAAGTGCCATCCAGGAACACAAAGCACGATCACAGGGGAACACATCACAACACACACACATCTAATCTAAAGATAAAGAAGGTGCCTCCCCCTAACACTGATCAACCAAGAGGTAGTATGCTTCCCACTCTAGATCATTGTAGGGGGAAGGAGGGCATGCCTGCAGTGGTGGGATGTTAAGAGGAGGAGCTTCCGACCCTCTCGCAACAAGGGCTAAGGAAGAGGCCCCCGCAAGGTCCTCTCCACCTAGCTCTTGTGGAGCTAAGGTCAAGGACTTCACGGAGATTGCCGACAAGGCCAAAACTTCATCCAAAGAGTTAAACATGCACTTTACAAGAGTGTAATGTTTCACCTTAATGGATAGAGAAGGTTGTGTCAAAGATTCACCACTAGGATCACTAAGTGATTCAGGAACGGTGATGAACTCAGAGGAAGTCGGGATGGATTTCGTCACTAAAATAAAATAAGTCAATGCGGGACCACCTTTCGAAGAAGGTGGGATCCTCTTACATTCTCTGTTACTGGAAGGAATACCCTCCACCTTCTCCTCCATCGGGGGATATGAACTCTCCACATATGAGGTAAGAGGTGTAGAGGAAGAGGAAGAGAAAATCACCATAGATACCACCGAAGTGTTCATCATATCTATGGATTTTAGGAAAGGTGGTACATCCAGAAGGGACATCAAAAGAGGTGACTCCACTAAAGTAGTGATTGACATTTGCACCTTTTTAGGGTCAGGTGCATTCATACTCACATTGGAATCCGAAAGAGATGTGGAGCTAGACTTAACGAAAGAAGAGGGGAGGAGAGAAGAGGATGCGACAAGAGGCCCTGATATAGGGGTGGTTGTCTCCTCTTCCTTTGCAAGGCAGCCTGCTCAACCATGAGATCCTTTCGCCAATGCTTTTGCTCATGCATAAGGCAGTTTCTATGACTCTTAGAACCAGAGGCTAGAGGCTGCGAAGTTACAAAAGGCTCCTGCTCAACATGGGAGTGTCCACTACAGCCATTTATGGTGGAGGAACAGACTCCTGAACAGGAGCAAGAGGAGAAAATTGGGAAACAAGGGGAGTCAGCTCAAGTGCCTTGACAGTGGGCCTTTTCCCACTTACTACTTTGGGAGCATAAGCGGTAGGAGGCCATGGAGAAAATTCCCTTTTGGAACCTTTATTTCTACCGTACAAATAATACCAAGGATCGGGAGGTTCAATAGGGAGATGCAATATCTTGATCTTGGGTCTACACCAAGGAGGTATCATCAGACTCAACAGGTAAAATCCAGGCTTGCTCATCCAATACTATTCCCAAGAAAGGGGAGCAGAGAAGGTAGCTTGAGAAGAGACAAGCTTCTCCTTCCCTTTTTGGGGAGAGGAGGCAGCTGGCTACTGTGCTATAGGAAGAGCCAATTTTGGTTGTCCCTTTCTCCCAGTCTTATACTTTACATAGTTCTTGTAAATTAGGTCCGTTCTTAGAGGAAGTGGACCAATCGAGGCAGGCCAAAAAATTTCCAATGAATATCCCCTATGGGACACCACAGGTTGGTATCCAGTGTCATGCACTACGTGCACAACACCTTCATGATAGAACTTTAAACATTTATGAATAACAGAGTAATTCCATTCATGGAAGCTAGCCAAGGTATGCCTAGCTTCATCCTAAATAGTTATGTCTCTTGAATGGCATTGAAAACAGTGTCAACAGCCCTAGGTCCAACCAGGACGGACAAAGTTATCAAGCCATATGGCTTTAGAAAAAGACCATCATGCATATGGATGGTAGATTTTGTTTCTTTGTACTATTTTCTGTGTAGTGAATTAAGCCACAAGGTCTCTTCTATAATATCATTCACTTGACTCACAAGGTCTACTAAGACTCCTATTAGAATGTTGCCATTGAGGCGAGCAAGAATATAGAGGGGTGAGGGCTTGTTGTTTAAGGGTAAGTCCTATGATGTGAATGTCACATCTGGCGAATCGGTCATAGGCTATGTGGTAGAAGTAACAGTGACCATGACATAGGCCTTGGGTTGAGTGATTGAATCGATGGGATCAACAATCATGTTAGTAGAATGTGACATAAATGGGTCTATGTATATATATACAATTAACTATTCACTTTCACCACCAATTTATTTGTATTTTCTTGCTTCCATCAAGATGAATAGTACCATCCTCAATGTGGTTCTATACCTCATGATGCAGTTGCATACAATGTTTGGTATCATGTCCATTAACTCAATGGTACTGACAATAGGTACTTGCATCATACCAAATAGGGTAAGGTTACTTAAGAGGTTTAAGGTTTGGAAAGGTTATGATCTTATCCTACACTAACTTTTTCAAGATGGAAGAGTAAGATTTTGCTAACTTTGTGAACTTTTAGTTGCGTTTGAGGCCATTGTCATCTACAATAGCTACTACATTTGCAATAGCCTTTCCTTTCCCAAAGATCAATACAATGGACTTTCCTTTAGAATGGGAGCATGAGGAGGGTCCCTCGAACTGAACTACCATTTGTTGATACTCTCGTAGGGATACACACAAATGCATGAAAGAAGGGTACTTCATAAGGGAAAAATTCTCCTGCCAAAGCCTTTGCAAGTTCCCTATGAATACCTTCTGCATGTCAAAATCGGGCAACGAATATGAGATTTGTGAGAAGAGCGCTTGATATCACGCAATGAAGTCAGTAATATTTTCATTATCACCTTGTTTGCATCAAACGAGATCCAAAAAGGTCATCTTCAGCCCGATGTTAGCTTGGAATTGTCATAAGAATTGGTTTACAAGTTGGTCAAATGAGAAAATGGAATTATCAGGCAAGGAACAATACCATTCGAGTGTTGTGTCCTTAAGAGATTGAGGGAATAGTTTTTCCATTAATACATCATGATGGAAGAAATATGTGCACAGGGAATTAAAGGCAGACACATGGGTTTGTGGGTCCCCTTTACCACCATATTTCTCAAATTTAGGAATCTCCATTCCTTGAGGGAAAGGAGTGTTCAAGATTGCAACTGACAGTGGGCTATGTAGGAAGAAAGGTTGGAAGATATGCTGGGTAGAGGCTTGGGAGAGACTCACCAACTGGCTCTTCATCTTACCCATATTCTAAAGAAGAGTATTCAAAATAGGTTCATTAGAAGATATTGGGCCAGAGGAACCTCCTCTCAAACCACCACCAGAACCACCAGTGTGGCCCCCACCAAGACTGCTACCAGAGCCACGGCTACCAGTAGGGTCTCCACTAGACCCACCTCTACTTCTGAAGCCACCACCATGGCCTCCACAGAAACTACCTTCGCCAGCACCGCTTTCACCGTTGAAGCCACCACTACTACCAAAGCCCCCACCACTCATCCCGCCAAAGCCTCCACCACTAGAGGTGACAAGAGGGGTGAAGCTAAAACCCAAAGGGATCTTGTTCACTTTGATAGTTTCAGATCCCTTGGAGGTAGAGGGGATTTTGATCGAGGGTACGACATCGGCCATGTACACCAACGTAGGAGGCATCAAAATTCCTAACTATTTCTCATGGCCTTTAAAAGTGACTCCTCATACAATGTTTGTAGTTCCCTTCCATGATTGGCCCTTTCTTGATGTTCGATAAAGTTTGTTATGAGCTGTCTTGTTTAATCGATTTAATTAAATTAAATTGAGCTATAAGGTTGTTTAATTAATTTGGAATTAAATAAATAATTAAATAAATCAAGAGTGAAAATGGATAATTAAATTATTAAATTAAATTGTTATGTAACAAAGTATTTCATAATTAAATGTGAAGATTATTTTTTATTTTTTATTTTGATATCCATAGGGGTATCGTTAGCGACTCTAACCCAACGGTTTCCCTTTATGGGGCGAACTTGGAGGTGAGACTAGTCCCTTGGGGCCGCACGATGACCAACACACACCCCAAGTGTGTATGACCAGGCAAGTCACGGCCCAAGGAGTCGAACCCAAGACTTAGACCAACTCCGCTAACCTACAAGGACAATGTGAAGATAATTATTATTATTATTATTATTATTATTGTGATTTAATTAAATAATGAGGAAACTAATATAATTTAAAATAAAATAGTTAATTTGAATGTGATTTCAAACAAGTTGTTAAAGCAATTAAAAAGATAGAAAAATTGGAGTTCGTGCACATGCATGACTCTGAACTAATTGATGAATTGGAAACTTGTCATATTGAGTGGATATTGCTTGATTTTTATTTTCAAAAGCTAATGACTTTCTAGATTTTTAATAATGAGAAGTTTTGGAAAGAAGGGGGGGATTGATTTTTGTTTTCAAATGAAGATTTCTATCTGCAACAATTTTTATCAAAATGCAGATTTTCAATTAAAGATTGTTTTCTCAAAGTGGGAAAAGTTATAAAGGTTGATCAAGGATTTGGAGAAAGGTTTGTTGTTGTGATAGAGTTATCTTCGGCTCTTCTCTTACGTATCTGAAGTGTTGGATCTCAAGTTGGCATCATTTTTACTTTGGTTTCTTTTATCCATTATTTGTGAATGATCTCTCTCTCTTGTTTGTTGAAAATGATTGTTTGCTATTCAATATGCTTGAGAAGTTTGCAAATAGGTGATTGGCATCGATTTTCTTTATTCTTTCTTTTTTTGTTGATAAATAAATCTGTAGTGTCCTTCTAAACCAAATGCAGTCATTTTAAAAAGATTGGGGTTTTTAATTTATGAACAATAGGTGATTCAGTTCTTGTTCATTCTATAGATGGCATTTTCTTTAGTCTCCATTTGGTTATATGTGGTGTGAACCTTTAGTATAAGTGTATTCAATTTTATTTAAACATATATATTCTCATATATGTTGTTTATATTGTAACTGGTATTTGAACCTTGTAGTAAGAATAGGGTTTGATTTGAATGCAAATAGATGCTACATATAGGTGTCTTCCCTTCAGCCTTTTTTCCACTTAGTTTCTAATGTGAATTGGCATTCCATCACATTATATGCATTTTGAGGCTACTATATTTTTGGCAATGAGGAAATGGAGAAAGAAATTGATTATTATGGGTTTCCATTTGAGTCTATTTCCAGTCTATCACACTAAATCTTGCCTTCTTGTCTTTCATGCTCCTTTCATGCAGCTACTAAGATGTAGGGTACCAAATGCACGTTCTTTATATACATATATATATTCTCCTTTCCTTTAGGCCGACTAACACAAGATTCACCGTTGGCATTAGGGTCTACATCTACCAATTGAATTTGCTTAAAAGTTTCTAAGCCTTTCCCTTGAAATGTGTTTCGTGCATATCCCAATTTCATTAGTATTCCTGAGCTCTTATCTATTTGGGACATTTTGTCAATGACTCTAGGGACCAGTCCTTCAATTTAGTTTGTGTGTCTTACTTGTGTTTTCATATTGATGCATGCACAAAAATGCTCGAATCTTGGTATCAAATTATTGGAAATTGGAGTTTCATGTTTGGACCTCGATTAAGCATTTTGACAAACATCCCCCATGCCTTAACCTATCTGGAAATCACGTGTTAATAACAAACCTTCAAACCAAGCACTTGTACTTCCAAAAAAAAATTTGAAATATTCTTATGTTGTAAATAATTTATCCTGGCAGCCGCTTACAACTGCATTGGCATTTGAAGTTTATAAGATTCGATGTTGTATTGTTGTTTGGAATTTAGTATATGTAAATTAGGAATTGCATTCGAATGTTATGCATAAGAATATATATATATATAGATCGATCTATCTATATATACATATATGAATAATATATATAAACACCATTTTGTCATATATATATATATATATATATAATTGTGTATGTATACATGTATATAAATCCTGGGTTAGAGAAGAGCATAATTATTTTGGGAATTTAATAGAGAATTTTATTATGTAAATTGTGAAAGTGAAATGGAAGATTATATAAGAAAAGATTGATTTAAATATATTTAAATAGTTGGAAGACCTGCTTAATGTAATTGGAATTTGGATAGTTATTATTAAATGAATAATTAAGTACGATAGATAAATGAAATTTATTATATGTACTTAAAAAATAATAAAGTAAATACGATTATATTTCTGTTGAGAGATGACAAAGAATTAGAATCAAAAGCTATTGTGGTTATTTGGTAATGCTTCATCTAGCAAAATTATTTGAGACTCTTTAATTGTGAAACTGATATGTATTGTTGCATGAGTCACTGTGAATGTCTTCCTTGGTCTAGGTTAATCGATTGGTCTATTGAATGTTGATTTCCTTCAAAATTATTCTATGTGTAAATTTATTATGGAATTAGTTATTAGGATAATTGTTGATATAGGTAATTATGAGTTAAATGTCGAGCTACCATTAAGTGATTATGAGCATTATAAAATAGGAAAGTTGGTCTTTGTGTATAATTGAAATGTTGTTAAATCAAAAGCTAATTTGTTTGTATTCAATTGCTTATAAAATTTAATTAAATGATTTTAGTAGAAGATCCTTTTAAATGTTGTTTTGTTCGTAATCATGAAGTGACGATTTGCGAATATATGTTGTTTTATGGCAATTAGTGTTCTTGTTTAATTATGTGATTGTCTACAAAACTATGGTGATTGAGATCCTTGTGTCAAGGGGTTATCAAGAGTCTTAGTGTAAAGTTGTCAAGGTTGCTTCTAGAGGCTTAGGGGGATTATTGATTGATTTGGTTTTATGATTTTTCTATGAGATGGTTGGTATTCCATTGGAGACGACTTTATGAGGGTTTAGCCATGCATTGCTTTCTCATTTTATGGTTGGTTAGTGTGTGTCTGAGAGGGCTCATGTCTCGCCTTATGAGAATGTTCTTGGGGTTTTGTGAATTGTGCATGTTGGCTTTTCCCTATAGGTGTGTTGGGTCTTCTAGTGCTAGTAGGGGGAGTGGCCCTCAAGTGTGGGTTGGGGCCCATAAGTGACCACTAGGACAACCCATTGAGAGTTGGATTAAACAAGGGATAACATGTAATTAATTAATCTTGGGATGGGTTTTTACACACATTAATAAGATAATTGTTGTTTCCCCACTCATAGCCTAGAGTACTAGTACATGCTCAAGATAAGTTGGGAAGGTTGTTGGAGGTGTCAAAGTCAAGGTGGATGCCAGAAGATCCTCGTTGGCATGACTAGGAATCCTTGTCCCCATGAAAGGATGGTGTAGTTCTGCGTGGGTATCACTTGGGGGCCAGGGTCTGGAGCTAGTAGAGGGATCGAACTACTAGGATAACTCATGATGACACCATGTGATGACACTCTTCCCTCTAGCAACCTAGCATTCCCTTGTTTTATGTTTTCCCTTTTTGTTGTGGGCCTCTAGAAGCGGTGTCATTGTTATGAGTTGATTGTGGCATTTGTATGATGGAGTCATGTTAGCCTTGTCTGCTTGATTGCTTGTGTAGTGGGTCCTTATTGCCATCTCCTAGCATGGGGGGTGGACCTTAGGTTTCCACATGGTTGGGTGGAATGTGTTATTTACTCCATTGGGTTTCCAATTGATGTTTCTAAGCATTGATGTCATACCTTATGCAGAGATTCTGGTTCTTGTACTGGACTTGAAGATAGCATTGATGTTATGTAATGTAATCATTTTTAGTTATATCTTAATGTGTTTCTGATGTATCCTTTCCGTTGTTATAAGGGAAGCTTTGATGTAAATTTATAAACAATGTAATGATCTACCCCACATTTGGAAATTTGTGTATTTATTCATTGGTTCGCATTTTATGATCTTGAATGGTGTTGTATCTGTGGAAATATGCATATTCAATTCTTAAGTGTAGTGGATGTAAATGATCTCTTGTTATTAGTTGTTTTACGATGTATGTTTAGATTGTATAAGTGTTATTTTCGTAATGCAGTCATAATACCCTAAAGGATATAGTTAGAGCATATGTATGTGTGTAGTTTACATTCTATGTAATTGATAATATGATCTTTGTGTTGTTTCACATTAAAAAAAATTGTGCATAATAAATTTTTGGATGTGTTGTCCTTTGGGGTTTTGTGGTGGGATGTTACATGATTTTTTGGAGGAGCACATGCATCATTCAGACTAGTGAGACTAGCCAAGAGTTCTATTCATGTTCAATATTTTCCAACCATATACTTCAACTTACTAATGACCTAAGGTCCCCTGGCCATCTTCGGGTTTCTTTCCCAGTGATTTTCTAAGTTTCCTAACCCTTTGCTAAGGGGGAGACATATTTTGAAGGAATTTGAACTTCCTCATACTCGTCTATCAACAAAGGTGTGGGAGACACAGGAGGAGTGGGGATTTGGTCCGTCTTGTCAGAGAATCCTATCTCGACCCTTGACAACTACTCTTACGTGGTGAGACCAATGGTGGATCCAACAAAAAGGCTTGTAGAAAAACTAGTAGTGACCTTCATCCTTTCCATCGAAAGGTGTTGTACACTTCTCCTAACAATATACCTAAAGGTTGTGGACTAGGTTGTGATGCTGATAAACCTTCACAACACTCAGGGGAAACATAATCACAAGGTATAAGGGAAAATTCTCAACACTAACGGATGAGTAGACATTGGTTCACATTGGGTTCACCAAAAATGTAAGAGAGGGGGACCAACCATGTTTAAGGCCCTAGGTCATAGAGATCCAAGAGTGGAAGGCTTCCCTAACTTAACTCACTCTAAAGGAGTGTATTGAAATGAGGGATGAGAATGATGAGGATTTTGAGGTCCTTCAATCACTCTACAAATCTAAAATCCAAAATGGGGCTAGGCGATCTGGTTTTTGGGTTCAACACTGTACCTTAGGGAGCTCTCTACCTGAGGACAAAAGTGTGGTTCCAGGATGATAGTGTGGCATGCTAGCGTTTCTTAGGTGCACTGGCATCTGTATGACCATAGGACCAAAAAGATAGTATGAACCACCAAAAAATAGGTTGATGGCCTAGCTAGTCACTTCCAAAGGGCCAAAATAGAACTATGAAGTAGGCAAGATACAATCAAATATGATAAAGTAAATATATGAGGGTTAAGATGACAAGAATGATCTCACAAAGATATTCATTCGCTAGCTAGCTCCAAATACACATCCACCTACACACAAGAAAGAGGGAAAATTGTTGGGGGTTGTATAGGGGTCTACCTTAGTCAGACCCTCATTTTAGTGTTTCCACCTCCACAGGTAGCCAAGATAGGAGCAATAGAGAAATGTATGATAAAGGAAGAATGAAAGTAAAGAACAGAATAAACACTACAAAACAATAATGTGCTACTCAACCAAATCATAGAGGAGAGGAGTGAAAATGCTTACCACCTCCACTAAGAAATCACTAGCTAATGGAGGAGAAAATGAGAGGACTCAAGCCCTTGATGCAATGGTGTTGTTCCACACTTTCTCTATGGAGTTGATGGAGTGTTGTTGTTGCTGCTATGGAGTGCCAAAGTGCTACTTGAGAGTGAGAATGACTACTAGAATGCTTAGGGGATTGCGTAGAGAGTTGAATTGGATGCTTAGAAGGATGTGTAGAATATCAGGTTACTTGAAGAAGATGAAATGCATGAAAGAAGAGTTCTTTTGAAGGGAGAATGAGAAAAAATAGCCATATTCGGGTCGGTTGGTCGAAGAAGGGCATTACAAATCAACCCCTATGGGAAGTGTAATGCCTTTGCAAGCTCTAGGTGTAGGAATCTGTCAGGGACATAAGTGCACCACATGGACGTTTATGCACTATGTGGGCATCCCCAACCGTTATTCTTCTACTGACACACAAAATAGATGCCAAGTGGAGTGAAGGCAGCGGGATGATGTGGATTTTCACCTTTGAATTTAGTTTTCTGAGGTGAGGAAATGTAAAAGGGGAATTTGTGTAAGGGGTGCAAATTTTCTCCTATACAATAAGGTACAACAATTTTGAATTTGAGACAATGGTATATAAATAACTATTTATCCTATTTGTTATGCTACAACAATTAACTACAGGTTAGAACATATCCATATCAACATAAAATAGCAAGTGCAATTCATCTCAAACTTTGCTGTGGTAATTTCTTTGTAAGGAAGTTTGCACTCCATGAACATTTTTTGTGTACATCAGTATGTTGGTTATTATCTTGATCTCTTTTGTGATCAAAACAACAGTGAAGTTCATTGCATAACTCATGAAAATTTTGCAGTGCTATGATCAAGTGCTCTTTTACTTCTTACTTAGTGTGTTCTCAATCACCATGTGCAAATAACTTAGAGGAAAGATCTTTGTCACCATTTGACAGTAAATTTCATTTTTTTTAGACTGTTTGTTATGATTCAATCACTATTTGACAGTGTTATTCCTTTCTCATTCCTATACGGCAAAGGAGAATTCACAGTTTGCTACTCTAACAAAGGTAAATAGATATAGTAAAGATATTTAAAATTTTAGAAGTGGATTTTTTTAATTTCTAAAACCTATTTATCAGTTTTATAACTTAAAATTATTTAAGCTATTTGAATAGCTAAACTTCATATTATAAATCTTTAAAGTACAATAGAATTAGGTACTTAAAATGATTACATAGAAGTTGAATGAAAATTAGTAATACTACTAATTTAGCTTTTCCTTTTGCATGTTTACAGGGTTATGTTGCAAGAATGGAAAAGGAATGAAGTGTTGTTATTGATTTCAACCAATTAGTTGGTTATGTCAACCAGTCAGCTAGTTATCTACTAGTTGTTGTTGATCGTATATGTTGAGGATATTGAGAAATTTGTATTAAAAGAAGGTTTCTGGTTCTATTGCTTGATAACTATGTTTTGTTGTGTGTTGATTGAGGTCTTGGAGAATTGTTGCTGGTTCAAATTTATCTTTGATGAAATCTTATGGTGTATGGTTCAAGAGTTGTGTTGCCCTAGTTATATTGAATTTGGTCATTTTGGCATTTGGATGTATCAAGCTTAATTGATCTATGTGTTTTACACTGGTATGGCCGATCGTGTGTCAAGCACTACTTTTGAAGCTGGTGAAGCGTGTTGGATCTATTATGGATCCCAGTGAAGTTTGTTTTTTGGTCACCCTCATTTTAATTCCACCCTAGTATGTTTGACACTGACCTAATTTGAAAGTTGAAGGTGGATGGCCAACTTTGTATCTTTTCAAGGTTGGAGATAGTATAAATACAAAATGTGCTAGCAATGAAAATTGTACATAAGAAAAGAAGGAAGATAAATGAAAGAGCATACATGACTTTGATGCTATTCTTTGAGGTGTGTGAATTAAGTGTGTGGTTGTTCAGTGTGAAGCTTAACGCTGAGTTTTTAGATGCAATGAGCAGAAGGCGAACTCTATCATTCATGTGAGTTGATCAGTGATTGTGGTGGAATCTTTTTTGCATTGGGATTGTTGTCTCTCTGTAACAAGTCCTCTTTGTCTTCTTTGTATCTTTGTGGCAGTGATGAACCATCCTTCTATGATGAAGTTTGTAGGATACACCCAAGAATAGATCTAAAAATATCAGATTTTCAAACTTTCATATCTTTGAGATTGTTGTATATTTGATTTGATTTTTGTAGAACTGGATGGATCCAAAAAAATGTCGCTTGAAAATTATGTAAATGAAAATTTTATTTGTTTAAAATAATCTAGGGGTGTTATTTTTCACTTGCACATTTTTTTTTGTCTACCTTAAGATAACCGTTAAAATTATCATTTTGTTAATCATAATATTTCATTATATATTCGTATTTTGTTAGATTGTATTGGATAATTAATGGTTAAGTTTTTTTTTAAAATAAATTCAACATAATATACTTTCCATGTACTTCTTTTCATCACTTTGTAAATCTGATTTTTTGTTACTTTTTGTGATCATAAAAAATAGAGATGATTTTAGTCTGTGAAATTTTTTCATGCATGTTTGAGATCTCTACAAGCTGATGAAAAATGCCCTTGGGTTTGGTAGGGTTTTGAGTATCCTAATTGTTTTGATGGTAATTTTTTCACTAAGTTCTCTCCTTTCCCAAATATAGTCACCTGAGAAACTTCTATGATGCTCTTGATTGTAAATTACTTTGTTCTCCCTACCTTCTCACTACACGTCTGATTATCCAACTCTACCAACTTCCCTTCCATCTCAGTGTCTTTTTCATTCTCTTTCATCTATTTTCTTATGAGTTCATTCTTATGACTCTGAAAGCTATCACTAGGTCTATTATGACTGTTAGGTCTTTGAGGGTATATGATTTTCTACTACAAACTCTTATATTGTCATACTTTTGATGACAATTCTCCAAGGATGTTTGCTCACTAACTTAACCCTCTGTATATTCTCCATTATGAATTAAAAATTCATGGTTTCTAGTTAATTACTTATTGGTGTAACCATTGCCATGTTTCATGGGACTTTCATCCCTATAGGATAGTTTCCTTATAGATTTGAATGTAATTTAAAAGGTGCCTATAAATATTGACAAGTTTCATAAGACTATTGTGTCAAGGTAGTATTTGGTTGTGAAAAGTTTCATAAGACTGTTGTGACAAGTTTCATAAAATTGCCATACTGCAAGAGCCAAGAAGACATAGTACAGTGTGGCGGTAACATCTCACATTACCATGAAGTTTGAGCAATAAATGTGTGGTATGTCAGTAAATCAAATAATTCTCCTGCATGCTTGCAAGAGCCAAGAAGACATGATGTGGTGTAGGGGTAACATCATGCATTACCACGAAAGTCAAACAATAATGGTGCAGTGTAGCGGTAACATCCCACATTACTACGAAGGCTAAGCAATAACAGTGAAATGTAGTAGTAACATCTCGTATCACTACAAGGATAATGTCAAAACAATGCAGTATCACAGTTAAACAATAAAATGAAATATCACATTTATTTGAGTTATTTTTTTGAAATAGTTCACTTGCGTTATGTATATTGCTTCCACATTTTCATGTATGTCTAGTAGGGCACTTGTAACTATAACATATGACAAAAAAATCCTTGTTATGCTTTGATGGATGTCCCTTTGTTATTACTAGATATCTAATATAGTGTACATTATTATAGTGTAAGCCTATTTTTCAGATTTTTTCATTTAGCATCACTAATATTCTCCACAAGAACATTGTCCCTATTTAAAATGATGGAAATGGTTCACATCTATCAGAACATTTTCTCTTGCAACAATCTTGGAGATGAATTTAGATGCAGTGTGAAAATCAAAACATAATCAAAGGTTCTTAAAAACTCTAATAGTTGTACCAGGGGCCATGCTTAACAAACCAAATGAAATTGCTAACTTTTCAGTATGGTGGCAAATAAATGATTCCTTTTTCTTCTATTCCAAAACATTGAGTAAAAGTCTTGAATCTGGAAATACCCCATCACCTTCATTTTCCAAGCCAATTTCTCCAATTTTGCATAGATCTCCCATGTTTGTGGATGTGATTTTTCTCCTACACAAAAAAGCATGTACCATTTTATTCCCATGAATCAAACTGCATGCAGGTATCTTTTTAATTCCTCTATCTTTCATCAATTTCCTTACCATTTGAACCTCACCACGCTTGCTTTTGCATAGATTTTTTAGAGAAAAAAATAAGTTGCATAATTTTTAGGATCCAACCAAAAAATCAGTATTGCTGGAATACTCAACCTATATTCATATATGATCCACAAGAACCAAAGGTTTAACTAGCATCTCACTAATAATGTTTAGGGTGTCCTCAAGATAGCCAACATGGGCACAAAGGTCAGCCATGCACACCTAATGATCAACTATATATGTAATGCAATAAGGGTTATAGATGTGTGAAGTATGTGTAACCCTCATCCACTAAACCTACATGACTACTTACATCTTGAACACAAGCAAATCTTACAATGTTGGTGTTCCAGAGTGCTTCATTAATTCAAATATTTTGAGAGCTTCCTTGCAAAATCCATTTTGTGCACATTCTACAATCATATCATTTCATTCCATGAGGTGACATCTATTTGAGGCATTTTTTCAAACAATTCATTTTGTACTACATTTTGGTGTAAAATCTTTGGTAATTATGGTTAGTTTCATTACATTCAAATTCTAAATTTTGGGAAATTATATATAGTAAATAGATTGATGGTTGTTTGGATAGTGAAATTATCTCTTAGAAATTAATTGAAATATCTAGAAGGGTTATTTTAATTAAAGAAGATTTTTTGGTTATTTTTATAACAATGATTAACAATGATTTTATAGTGCAACTAGCTTGCTATTTTCATTCAAGATACAAGCAATCAAAGTGAAATGCATACTAAGAAGATGGTACTGTACTTCAAACCCTCAACCTCACTTAGTTTAGTCTACTTACATGGGGCTATTAAGGAAGTTGCTAAGAAATTAATATATATCCTTTTTTGTTTGGGAAGGAGAATCCTATGAGATTCAATATGGTAATGGATCAATATCTAGTTTCTTAAGTAAAGATGATGTCACAGTTGGGAAACTTGTTATGAAACATTAGGTTAGTAATTTTTGAATGTTAAGGCTTCCAAGTTGGATATCAAATATATTTTCTCATCAACTTAATTTGGAATTTATGTATAAATGGATTCTTTCATGGTGCAGGTCTTTACTCAGACAACACATGAACTGGGGTTGACATTTTTGTTGTCTAATTTAGTTTGATGGCATTCTTGGGCTTGGTTTCCAGGAAATTTTTGTTGATAATGTTGTTCCAATCTAGTTAGTGTTGATAGCCTTCATTCTATAATGTCAACTTCATTCTATAATCTGAGCCTATCACGTTTCTTAAACTTTGAACAAGATTTTGCAATCAAGGGTTCAATATGCATATTTTGGGCCTATGTTGAACACTTTGTTTAAGGAATTTGTTGACAGGGCTACAATTTTTTAATTGATTTATCTTTTTGCTATGTTTGGACTTTTGTAAACTTGCAATATACAATGCACTTTTATTCTTTCTAAATTGAGACTAATAGTAATTTTGTTAGTTGTATTGAGGCACAAATTCATGGTAGAAAATGAAGCACCTTGTTGCTCATATCAGTTGGCATGTTGCATATAAAGGAGGGAAGATTCTAGCTGGGTTATTGTTGACTACATTCAAGGAGAGAACTTCATATATGGGACATGATCAACACTCTCCTTCTTAGATTCTACATGTTATAGCTTGCTCCAGGAAGATTTCCCACATTGTAGAAGTTTTAAGAGATGAAAGGTGAATGTGCTTGCATTGAAGGGCTTCAAGCATGCATTTCCATCATTGCAGATTTTTTTTGGAGAATTTCTTTCTTGCAATCATTTATGTGCAATATTGTAACTTAGTTTTTCAGTCTTGTGACTAAAAATAACAATTGTAATACTCTATTTCTAAGCTATAATTAGAACACCTTTCTTTTATTAATAAATTTCACCAATTTTCCTTCTCAATGGTTGTCTGATTGTGTGCAATTGATGATTGATGTGTATTTTTGTGTTTTATGTTTAAATCCTCGAATATCAGTCAATTAAAATGACCAACTATACTACTAATTAACATCAATTAATAATTAAATTGACTAAATATACTACCAATTGACAAAAACCAGTGAACAGTGAATAAAAATGACTGAATAAGTTACTAGTTAACAACAATCAATGATTAAATATGTCAGTGAATAAAAAATGACTAAATAAGTGACCAGATTACAACAATCAATGATTAAATCAACAACTAAATAAGTGAACAGTGAAATAAAAAATGACTAAATAAGTGGCCGAATTACAACAATCAATGACCAAATCAGCGACTAAATTTATCAGTGGAAAAAAATGACTAAATAAGTGACCAAATTACAACAATGAATGGCTAAATCAACGACTAAATATACCACCAAATCAATCAATCAAAAAAACCAATAAAAGACTAAAACTGGTTTAGCCATTAATCTGGTCATGTTATATATGATTGGAATAAACTAGTAATGGTCACGTGACCAAGTTCAGATATTTATAAGCAATTTTTAGTAGTTTTTCAGTCATATATTGTTGTTTCTATACTAGTGATTTTCCAAAAACTTGATTTCCCTAAATAACTTTCTAAATATCTCTCCCTCTTTGACATCAATGGCTAAGGGTGTGCAAAAAATATTGTATACTCCCCCTTAGAGGTACAAATAGATATAATTGAAATAATGTGCTAACACCCCCTTAGGAAGTTAACCAAAATCTCCTATATCATGCACATATTTGCACAAGAATCTAAAAACTTGAAAAGTGCATATAGAGTAAAAATTGTCAACCCAAAGATTTTGACCCTTGAAGCTTTTGCAATATGACTTTCCAAGTAGATTTACCTTCTCCCCAATGTTTTTTTGCTGCTTCACCAAGATTTCCTTTCCTTCTTTCAGAGTACAAGGAGTAAGATTTATTTTTGAATTCCTACTTTTATTGGCAAGGGCACTTGAAACAAGTATATACTTCATCTTCACCAAGTCCCTTAGCTTCTCAAATTGTTTGATTATTTCTTCTTTTTAGCTCTACAAAGTAAAGTATTTTTCATGTAAGTTCATTAAAACAATCCAAATTTGATCATCTCTATCTTTTATCAGGTCATAAGTGTTTGATTCACTACCTATATGTGTCTCAATTTCATTCATAACATATTTTATGCTCTGTGTGACATCTTGCCACTTCATGCAATACAAAAATAAGGTCTTTGCTTCCTCTTCACAAGTTGTACATCTTTCAAAATTTCTTCTACATTGTTGTGTGCAGATTCACCCTTCTCTAAAATATCCAATAATTTCTTTTCTGCAAGCCATGCTTCAACTTATGTTTCAACTTGATCTTTCAGTCTGGAGGCATATTCCTTGAAGTAATCAGTTAGTAGCTCGAAGTTATCCATTGTAGGCAGGGATGAAAGAATGTTTATATCAAGTGTTATCTCTTGTGTTGTCTTGCAGCTTTTCATCCATTAATTCACTGATCTCATGCTCATGTTGAGCACTATCTATATGCATATCTCTTTCCATATTTAGTTTTGGGGAACTGAGGTCAACATTTAAATATTCTTTAGAGATCCCAATGATTCCAATTTCCTTTTTTCCTCATAGATTTTTTTTTTATTCTCCTTGTAGTTTTCTTTTCTTTTTCCTTGATGGCATGGACTACCGGAGGGGATTTCTCCCTTACCAGAGGATAATCTATGGATTTCCTCTTCTCACTAGCTATAGGTAGAGATGCAGTAACTAATCTCCTAGAGCTACTGGAGGATTCTTCTGTACTCATATAAGCTCTAGCTCTTTCTATAGCTACCCTAACTTTTTCTTTTGAAATGCCAAGCTCTTTGGCATATAAGTCTACCTCAACATCAACCTCTTTCTTCATCTATGATTTCTTAAATTTTTAATGAACTTCCATCATCTTTTATTTATAATTTCCATACCTTGGCCTATTGGGATCTTTAGGACTGTTAAGTAGCACTTCTACAAAGTCAATAGCTTCTTCTTCTCACACTTCATAGCCAAGTTCTAAAACCCAAATGGTTCTAGGTTCAATTGCTTCCATTATGCAAAAATCAATAGAGACCAGAAAGGTAATGACATTTATGCATTTCTTCACAACATCTCTTGAAATGTTGCAAAGAAGGTTGCAAGGACATCACCCTAAGCATTAATATCTCCAAGATCACTCATATAGTCTCTTGTTTCATGTGCAAAAAGCTTTTCACTTGACCAATTAACCTTTCCAACTATAGGAACTTCCTTCAAAAAGTAGAAAACCAAACATATCACCAATGTGCCATACCTAAATACATGCCTTTTCTTCTTAATTTCCTTCAATTTCTCCATCAATTATTGCTAGAGCAACTCATAAAGGTCATACTCAACATTTTTCTCAATCATATCTAGTGCCACATGAATTGTGGTGGAGGAGACTAAATTGTCTCTATAAATCTTGTGTCCAATAACCATAGCTACATATTTGACTATTGGGCTTTTGATAGTGTTTACTACAACACTTTTTTCTCCACTATATCTTTGTTCTTAGTATATTTCTAGACTAGAACTAGTCCAATGGACCATAAACTAGTGATTTCTCTAATTATTTCCTTGGTAATCATGTGAGGGCCATCAATCCACATAAAATGATCATGAATATTTCTTAAGGCCATTCTAATGCACTTCTCTTCATAGCTAAATTTTGGAAACCAATACCACACATTTAATTTCTTCTCATTCAGGATATTGTACTCTGGTTTTAAGGTGTAATAATTTCCAACTAACTCATCTACCCATAGATTCAATAATTTTTTAGAGGGGTGTTCTTCCATATTCCCATGAATGTAACCCTAATATCTTTAGCTAGAAAAACTCCAAGAGGTATATGTGAAAATGCACGTAAGGGATTATCATTTAAATCTTTCATGGAATATCTTTTAAATTTGGGTCATGGTCTTTGTGATACACCTATAACTTCCAGTGTCACCATTCCATTCAAATTTCCTTCAAATGATAATTCTAAAAAAAAAAAAATGTAGGGATTGCTAACTACCTTTTTCTCTACTCAACGAAGTAGGGTTTTGAAATTTTGCAACTTGGAGACACTTCAGACTCTTCAAACTCACTTCTTACTGCTCTATTCTCCTTCAAATTAATTTAATTAAACATATTTTTCTTAGAAAATATGTTTTTAACTCTCTAATTTGACCTAATTCTGCAATAAATCCTTCCAACCATAAAGATGATAATCCTAAAAACTATATGCACAATCAACTTCTAAAGCTCCATAAATTTTTGCATTAGCATATTTCTTTCTAAAATATTCTTCAATAGATCAAGCATTCCATTCTTCATGATATATCATCATGCCAAGACATGACACCACATATAGAAAGGGGCTATTTGATTTTCTATTATTGCTCCATCTAAGCTAATGCCTAGGTTCAATTCCTAGAGGAATTATCTACACCAGAGAGTAGTATAGATTCATTTTTAGTCTCTAATTCTTCCTTTCTCTCAAGCTCCTCTTTCTTTCTCCATATCCTTTTGTGATGACTGAAAAAGTACTCCCTACATGGCCTTGATTTAGTGTTGTAATATGTCTAATAAATTCACATTAGGTCTTCGGCCCTTGTGAACTAAATGAGCTTAATGGTGCCTTATTTGGTGTGTTGTAAAGTGTTGTAACACACTTTCACAACTTTTTAGGGTTTTATTAAGTAATTGGGCTTCTTTATACTTTAATTGGCCTTATTTTGCATCCACAAGCCTTAATTAATGCATCTTTTTTAGGATAATCCTGACATAAATCAACATTCAATCATAATTCAGGTGTTTTCGGGCTGTATGGCCCAAATTTGGTGGTCTGGGACTAATACTCCACCTAGTGGTTCCCACCCTGTTTTGGGTCTCGATCCTAGTGTAATGCCCCGCCACGCAACCCTAGGGGAAGTTGCACTTTACTAACCAAATGCAACAATTTTTTTTTTAAAAGAACATTAACATACAAGTTCACTATACTTTGCAAACATCCCCTAAGGCTACGAGACAAAGATTACTTAAACCCGAATTAAACAACCAAGGAAAGAAAACATAACATCATTCAATTAAGGAATTAAAGAACATACATTCCATACATGATATAACATCAAGGACCAATCGATACATCACGATATCCAATAACAATTGCTTAAATTATAATTACATCACTCATTCCCCGAATGAGGTAAATCAAATAAATCTGATAATTTATTACAATTTCCACCTCGATACAAATGAGGGGTAAAGAAATACAAGAATAACAGAAATGAAAGAACTAGAGGAACAACTGGATCCAACGAGCTCTCCCACTTGAAAGTCTCGCCCACACGATCACGAACAAAGCCAACGGTGTAAGGTGCACGTTCCACCCAACCGAGTGAAACCCAAAGGCTCACCCCCCGTGCTAGGAGATAGTAACAAGGATTTCTGGTCAAGACCAAATACCTCTAGACAAAGGCTAAACATAATTGAACCGACTCAATTACCAACAACATCACTTAACACAGTACGAAAACTCACAAGACCATACATTGCTTCCAGGTTACATAGAACAAGTACGCCATTGTACAACACACAATAACTGACTAACTGTTGACGTAGGGAGAGTGTCATACATAAATTTCCATGAGTTACCCTAGCTCAACCTTCCTAGGCTACCGGACCCCCATCATGGGTTACCCTGGCTTGCCTCTACCGACGCCGGACCCTCACGCAAAACTATGCGTCTCATCTCATCTCGAGTCTTAACAATGCATGTTCCATGAGAGAGGCATTCTTTAACTTTATTATTGTGAAGTTCCCCATTAATTCTTTTAAATTATCTCTTGATTAAACCCTAGGTGAGTTACCCTGACACCACTTTGGGTGTCGGACCCCCACAAAGGGCCACTCTCCTACTGACAACACTGGGATACAAAACCCCCCCATCCAAGGGTAGACAACATGCACAAACTAAAAAAACCAAATTCCAACCTTAGCACAAGGTCACATACTCATTCATAGTACGCGGTGACCAAGACATACCACAAATCCCGTTCATGATAACCGGGTGTAACAACAAGGTGTAACCACGACACATCTCAAGCTGACTCTCATAAGAACAACCCACATAAGGATACAACTCCCTTATCTGGAAGACTTCAACAATTACTCTAGACTCCCCACTTTGAACAAGAACGAATTAATAATAAAAGCATTTCAAGCAATTAGCAAACTAATATTCGGATTTCCTAAATCCAGTCAATCACAGTTGCAAATTGAAATGATTTAAAACCATTCATCCATTTTGAATTTCACCATTAAATTTCATCATCAAACATTTAATATTCAAGAACGTTTGATCAAACACATCGTTTACTAACTCTAATTCCACATCTATAATCATAATCAAGCCTTCAAATACTGAAATCATTTAACTAATATTTAAATCGATTTTCATATTCTAGATTTACTATGATATTCAAATTTCATCATATAAATTAATTCAAGACATTTATTTTATTCAATAAAACGTATTTCACACTAAGGATGCTTTGTTCATTACACAACTATAAATTTTACTAAAACATTAATTTATTTAATTATTTCAATCTGCTAAAAAAAAATCTATTTTAATTTCCATATCAAAACCCTTTGATTGAACTTACACTCTATTTAAATATAAACATATATACTATATATACACATATATATATAATCTTATTATTTATATTTATATTATTTAAATATTAAAATAATATCAAATATATAAATAATATATTATATTATATATATATAATATATATATTATTATAATAATATTATTTAAATATTAAATAACATAATATATAATAATAAAAAAAAAGATTTAAAACATTAAAATTGCGGCCACTTTTTAGGGCACGCAG
>VDFB02047591.1:22542-38692 GCA_007258455.2 Sequoia sempervirens
GGCGGCGGTGGGGTGGGGTTTGGCCGCCCACCTCACTGCAACAAATAAAATAAAACTATTATTTTATTCTGCATTTTTTTATCAAACAGCAAAGACAAAAATCCAAAATTTGTTGGGGTTTTCCTAGGTTTAACCCAAAGACAAGTTTCATTAAATATATACAATATATTTGTATATATATATTTGTGAACATATCCATGTATTGATATGCATGGATATATTCACAAACATATATATACCCAGATTTAATTTCATGTCCAAATTGAGCAAATAAACCAAATACTTTGCAAGAAAGGAAGTTATTTCCAAAAACAATAAGAGGGTTTCCAAAATTCATTCTCAAATGGAGGTTTCCTTGAATTTCATTCTATTTGTTGATAGAAATTTCTGGTTTGGTTTCAATTTTCCAAATCTAACTACAAGTTTACTAAATTAGAGAGCATTTTCTTTTATGAATTTTCAAAGAAACTACCACTATGTTTTCATTCTTTCAAAATGAGAAGAAAAAGGAAGAAAATAGTAGAACCTTGTGTTTTCTCCACAACTTGCAAGCTTCAACAATGGAGATCTTCCCTTTCCTTTTCCAATTTAGCTTCACCCAAAACCTCAATCTTTTCTTTTCAAATTCTTCCAAGAATTTCCATGCAAATTTGCTCTCCCCATTTTTAAAAATTAATTTTAAAAATAAAACCACAATTACCTTATGCCCATCCTTCTCCAAATTTGTCAAAGCCCTAAAATGGACTCACCCACCAAAATTTATTGCTAATTTAGATATTTTCTATTTTGCAATTTTCAACCAATTTCTATTCTCACATGAAATTTGCATAATATCTTTTAATTAAAATTACATTTGCAACCCAAAAGACAATTTAAATTTTCTTTTAACCAAATTGAATTCAACAATTCATAATGCCATTCTCAATTCTTTTTCAACTTTATTTCTAAAAAAAAAATTAAATATAAGACATTTCTTATTTATGATTTAATCCAAATATCTAATAATGCCCACACAACTAAATTGATTTAATTTATCCCTATTAATTTAATTAGTCAATAAAATAAATCTAATTCAAAATTAGATTATTTTATTAATTAAATTAAATTAATTAATTAATCACTAATTTTCCAACATTTCAATAAGGCAAAACAATCAACATTTATAAATTTCAAAAGTCATTTAATCACTTTCAACTTGCAATTTTAAATATAAAGTAAATGGGGAAACTAACAACATAAAACACTGAACCCGACTAAGACCGACGACACTCTATGGCTAGGGTGATGGTTTGACACAAAAATCCTAGTTACTATCTCCCAATCGATACCGTTGGTCAATGGACATGCTCAAACCTGTGAAACCAGGTGGAGTCAATGTCCTATACCTGCATCCTGCACACAATACGAGTGTCGAAACATGCATATAATATATTAAAACACACCATGAAGAGGAAATCGCGGAATCTCAAGGCACTCACATGCGAGTGATGTGATCCTGTCCCCTTCACCAATACAATGTCACTAACTGACGCATCTAATCATCAATGATATAATCAAAACATAAAGCATTAGTAATTCATGTACCTGCTAATGTAATCCATAACATGAAATAATAATAACATCTGAATAAAGTACCATCGCAACAAAATATAATGTTTACATCGCTTAACAGATAGCGGTTAAATTAACCAAGTTCCATAGTCACAATGCAACAGAAATAAAACATATCATAGAAGAACACTGTTCGATCAAAGAGCAAAATGGAGGGGTGTTACACCTAGTTTCACACCTTTCTAAACATTTTGAAAATGGTCCCATAAATTATGCCTAAATATGGGACTCATATGCCACCTTGGGTGTATGAGTCTCGTGTGGCCCAAAATTAAATTAATTCAAATCCTTGGTATTATTTTATCCTCCTAGATCTAATGTCGGCTTGTAATGTTGTAATTTCAATATTTTTTGCATAATTAAGTATAAATACAAGTTTATTTCACTAAATTTCACCCCAAGCATTCAAGTATTCATCCTTATATCAAGTTTGAGTTCACAAGAGAATTCAAGTGTTTACAAGAGCATTCAAGAGCATTCAAGGGCAAGTTATCAAGCATTTTAGAGCATTATTCAAGCATCATGTTTATTTTGGAGCTAACAATTGTGATGTGGGGTTTTATAATTCAAGCTAGCATTTCATTCAGGATCTATCCCATTCAAGCAAGAGTCAAGGTCTACATCCATTAGAGCCACTTCATACATGTTTGTAACACTTTATTCTAAGTTTTTGTGAGTTGAAACATATTATTTTGTTCATTCATCATTATCCATTCCTATTTCATTTCATTTCAAGGTTTGATTACCAAAATGGGGTTTGACCAAGAAAAACCCCTTTCCACTAACAAAACAAAAATTTTCCCCTCTTTAGTGTGTGATTTCTAGGTTTAGGTTGAATACACATTGAAGAGAAAGTTTGGAGAAAGTTGTCAAAGAGTTCAAAATTTTTAAAGTTTTCACCTTGCGTTGGAGATACTTGGAAGACTTCTAGAAGTTGCAAATCAGGGTTTCAGATCTAGAAATCAATTGGAAAGCATAGAGCAGAGATTAAAGACCAAATTCAAGATTTGAAGTTTCAAAAAACCCTAACTAGGTTGATATGCCAATTTTGGCATATGATTCCTAGTTTAGGTCATTTTCCAGGTTTCTATAGTTTCAGACACCCATTTGCCAGATTATAGTTTTTGCATAAAAACCCAAATCTGGGACTAAATCACCTAGAATAGTGTATGAGTCCTAGACAACATTAAATTACGTGTTTTCAACATTTCAAAGCTTCATTCATTCATTTTTATGTTTCCAAGTGCACACATTTCATCTTGTAGCTTTATGTTCTTATTTACATGTATTTTTAGGTCATTTAATTAAAGATTGCATCATATTATATGGTTAAACATTACATATTGCATTTCATTTACCTTTCCAAGCCCTAGCTTGGTGGAAAACCCCTCATTAGTTTACAATCAGACCTTAGAGAATCCCTATTGCAATATCTCTTTCTCCTTTGCATTGAGATATCTAGGGTTTCCCTTCAATGAGATAATTGGAAAGTGGGTTTTACTCTATGTCCTAAACCATACAAAAGTATATATCCTTTTTTTCCGTTATTTCATTTTGGTGAACCTACATTTAAAACATTGTAATTTTGATTTAGAGTGCATTATCATCCTAGGTCTTGCTTGCATTAACATTTCAATAGGATTTGCATTAGTTAACTGGTATTCTAGGGTTTCTAATTCTTGCATTAGTGAAAGTGCATATAGGTTGCATTTTTGCATCTCAAATCATTGAAATTCATCTAAAATCTGCATTTTCATTTATTTTACACATCATACAACATAAAAAGGATAAAATTCACTTAAATATTTTTAAATTTTTTGAAAAAAATCCTCACTAGGACTCATACTCTCCTTTGGGCGACTTAGTCCCAATGTAGATTCTGCATTGCATTTTCCATAATTTAAAACTCTATTTTTGAGCTTTTTTTTGTTGTTGATAACTTTCTATTGTAGTTTACAGGATTTTTGTTTCATTAAATTCATTGCATCTAGTTTAAATTACTTCACCTTGTGCATTGCTTAAATTCAAAATTGCATCCAAACCATTTCATTTTGCATTGTTACATAGTTTAGAATATGAAATTTTCATCATGGATATGTACTTTGGTAAGCTTTGGATTTTCTTGAAGTCCTTACTGGATGTGCAAGCCGTGCTTTTGGAAATGACCCTAATTAAATTGAACTTACTCATGCTCACTCAAATCCTAATGCATTTCCTCCTCGTGATGTTGACATCATTGGAGAAGATGATGACAGCATGAATAAGTTCCTAAATGATTTCCTTAACAACCTTGAAGCTAGTGCATCCTTTTACCCATCCATGACACAACTAACACCCTTATCATACCACCACCTGCAATGCTTGGTTACTTACATCTTGAAACTAAGACAAGAATTGAGCCTTAGTTTCCTTAAGCAATAGGTGAAAATACAGTTCCTCTAAGCAAGAAAACACTCAACTATTCTATTTTAACAAATTTATAGACACTCCCATCAACCTAGAAAAAGACAAATGGAAAAGGATTCACAATCTTAAGTAAAAAGGTTGTGATACAATATGAACATGAAATCCATCAACTTTTAGAGAAAATACCAATTGAAAGTACTAAAGGTATAGGATATCAAGATACTCCTAATAAGAATATCCTTCTTCCTAAAGAACAACCAATTCCTCGAAACAATAACAAAGATAATAGGATCACCTTAGGTCCTCCTCCTCAACATTCAACTAGAGAAGTTGGTGAATTTGGAAAGAAACAAAAGCTTTACAAATTTAGAGACTTACCACTCCTGAAAAATATAACACAAGTTGAATGAAAACTAGAAGAACTTGTTAATAGAGGTTGGATTTCAATGGAGAATCAAAACTTAAAAATAAATAAATTATTGTACATATCAAAGAACTCTTGGGCACCTCACTGATGAATGTCATACTTTATGAAGAATCATTGAGAAACTTGATATGATAGAAATAGTCCATTAAAGTAGGACCCTTCCACTCCTTGCCATGTAGTAGTTGTAGAATAATAACATTCTCACTAATACATGTTATACATTTATTGCAAACCATTTCAAGATGCAATGAGCTCCTTCCCATCACCTACCTTGGATCATTCTTATCCTACACATAGTGGGGGTAAGAATTAGATAGCTTTGTCCTAGTGGTGCATTTTTCATTGTCCCTTTAACTAGGCTGACTTTGAATGTACCTTTACTAGTATTTTGTATTTATTTTTCATTTCTTTGTGTGATGAAATGTCTATAATGTGCCCCCCATGATGTTATGTTTGATGTATTTTTCTTTGTGACATTCCCATTTGCATCTTCATTCTTCTCTATGTCATAAATTTTTAATTCTTTTTCCTTTTATATTTCTTACTATTCATTTCTTTTAGGATGATGCAAGGCTTCATACATTCATGTCTCTTCCATGTTGATCCAAAATATTTTCCCTTTATCTTTTTTTGTGTTGTGTTTTCTCTTGGGATGATTTGCTTCAGACATTCATATCTCTTCCATGTTGACCCAAAATCTTTTCCTTTTTCTTTCTTTGTCTTGTGTTTTCCTTTTGGGCATGATGCAAGGAATTGAGGCATTCATGTCTCTTCCATGTTGATCCAGAAGGAATTTTCTTTGTTTTCAATCTCTTTGTGTCATTCTTCTAGTTCTACGTGTATTTGGGGAATGATGACAGTTCCGAGCTCTTTAAAAAAAATTGTAGCAAGAACATACTGACCCCAAATCCATAGATCCTTATGTTTTTGGATTTTCATTTTGGAGCAATCCCTCCCTTTTCTTTTGCATGATGTAGCTTCATTAACATATGACTTGACATAGGGAATTCCAAGTAATCTCTCATGTCTTGACTTTGAATTTATCATAAATGCTACTTTAGAGTTTCTCATAGCATGGTGTTTAGAAATTTCTTTAAAGTGGGAGCATACATTGGCATTATTCTTTTTCTTTTTTTCCTTTTCCCTTTTCATGCTTTATGGTAGTATTCTTATTTTATGTGATGTGTCTTTACTTGGTGGTTACATTGGTGTGATGTCCTTCAAGAGTGTGATCTCTCTTATCATATTATATTCTCTTAGTGGCTTGACGCAATATATTGCATCCCATAAGTTGTGAATCTTTTATTCTTTAATTGGTCCACTCTTGGAGACATTAGGAATTTTTTTCCCTAAGTTAAGACCTTGTATGAATTAAGCAAGACTCTTTTGAATGGTCCTTATTGTTGCATTTGCATTTTCAATTATATGGCCACCTTGCATAACACACTTTGCATGCCTATGGAGTCATCTTATTTGTTCATGAGCTCAAAGCATATGAATTTTTTCTTGTCTCATTAAGCTTGAAGTTATTTTTTCGTGGGGTGCCTTATCAAAGTTATCAAGAGGCATAACTTTAGTATGGTTTGAGGAGAAGCTGATTCGAGGCACGAATTTCCCTTAGCCACTCATGTGTGCATGTGAATGCATATCAGTCGTGTGTGTATGTGTCTCACCTTCTTGGATTACTCACCAATTGGATGGCCTAGAGTTTCATTGCCTCAAAGTGAGTGTGCATTTTTTTGGAAAAACAACCTAGATCTAATCCACGTTGTGGTGGACAAATGGTTGAAGCTTGATCCACCCCTTCTTTTACTTTTTATTCCCTTTTTGTCTTTGGCAGTGTATGCTTGTGCCTTTTTGTTTCTCTTTATATCATTTTCATGTGTGTTCTTTTGTGTCTATGTTGGTTCGCCATAGGACCTTGGTCCTAGGGGCTTACACAAACCTGTTGATCATGGTCATCCTATCTTACTAGCATTGGTGCATTTGGACCCCTCTTTATATGTGTGGGTCTACTTTAATGTGATTTGGAAGAAAGTTCCTCCTCTCACTAAAATGGGGGCTAGATGTAATGACAAAAAGTACTCCCTAACATGGCCTTGATTTAGTGTTGTAATATGTCTAATATATTCGCATTAGGTCTTGGGCCCTTGTGAACTAAATGAGCTTAATGGTGCCTTATTTAAAGTGTTGTAAAGTTTTGTACAACACACTTTCACACTTTTCTAGGGTTTTATTAAATAATTGGGATTCTTTATGCTTTAATTAGCCTTTTTTTGCATTCAAAAGCCTTAATTAATGCATCTTTTTTAGGATAATCCCAACATAAGTCAACATACAATCATAATTCAAGTGTTTTCAGGTTGTGTGGCCCACATTTTGTGGTTTGGGACTCATACGCCACCTTGGACATATGGGTTCCACCTGGGGTTTTTGGTTTCAATCCTCATTTCATAGCTTTCTAAGCATTTTTGAAATTAGTCCCATAAATTATGCCTAATGGGACTTATATGCCACCTTGGGAGCATGAGTCCCATGTGGCCCAAAATTAAAATTAATTCAAATCCTTGGTGGGATTTTATCCTCTTAGATTTGATGTCGGCTTGTAGTGTTGTAATTTTGGGAATTTTTTGCATAATTAAGTATAAATACAAGTTTCTTTCACTCATTTTCACCCCAAGCATTCAAGTATTCATCCTTAAGATCATTCAAGATCATTCAAGGGAATATTATCAAGCATCATATCAAAGTCTTCATGCATCATGCTTGTTTTGGAGCTAACAATTGTGATGTAGGGTTTTTTTATTGAAGCTAGCATTTCATTCAAAATCTATCCCATTCAAACAAGATTCAAGATGTACATCCATTGGAGCCACTTCATACATGTTTACAGCACTCTATTGATAAGGTTTTGTGAGTTGCAACATCTTATTTTATTCATTCATCATTCTCCATTCTTATTTCATTTTATTTCAAGGTTAGATTACCAAAACAGGGTTTGACCAAGGCAAATACCTTTCCACTAACAAAAAAACATTTTTTCCCTCTCTTTAGTGTGTGATTTGTAGGTTTAAGTTGAATACACATTGAAGAACAAGTTTGGAGAATTTTTTTGAAGTGTTTAAAGTTGTCAAAGTTGTCACCTTGCATTGGAGATACTTGGAAGACTTCTATAGGTTGCAAATTAGGGTTTCATATCCATAAATCAATTGGAAAGCACAAAGAAAACACTGAAGACCAGATTAGGCTTCTAAGTTTTAGAAAAATCTAACTGGAATAATATGCTAGTTTTGGTGTATGATTCCTAGTTTAGGTCATTTTCTAGGTTTCTACAGTTTCAAACACCCATTTTCTAGATTCTAGTTTCTGCATAGAAACCCATATCTGGGACTAAATCTCCTAGACTGGTGTATGAGTCCCAGTCAACATTTTAAAGTAAGTGTTTTCAACATTTTATAGCTTCATTTAGTCATCTTCAGGTTTCGAAGTGCATACATTTCATCTTGCATTTCATTTATCTTTCCAAGCCCTAGATTGGTGGTGAACCCCTCATCATTTTACAATTAGACCTTAGGGCAGCCTTATTGTAAGATCTCTTTCTCCTTTGCATTGAGATTTCTAAGGTTTCCCTTCAATGAGATAATTGGGAAGTGGGATTTTCTCTATGTCCTAAACCATACAAAATAATATATCATTTTTTCCCGTTATTTCACCTTTCTATTTCCTTCTTTACTTCTACTAGATCAATCTTTTTGACTAGTTCATTCATCTTTACTCGATCATCCTTCCGTGTGTTTCTACTTCTACAAAATTTAGCAATATGTCCAAGCCTACTACAATTATTGCATATGATATTTCTTTGAGCATTATTTATTCCATTCATTTTGGATCTATAGTGATTAGCTTGGTGTCCAAATCCATAGCATGTATAACAATAATCTTTAAAAGATTGAATCATTCTACCAGTGTTATATCTATTCATCATTTGACTTATGCACTCACTTGCTCTATGTCCAAACCTTTTGCATGTAAAACACTAACTAGTAAATGATGGAACATTTTGATTCATTCTGCTTCTACATTCCATTGCCCTATGTCCATATATATTGCAATAATAACAAAAACCATTAAAAGATGGGTACCTTTGAGTATTTGGTTTTTTGATAAGGGGGTATTCTTCTTTGATTTTGTAACTTTCCATTATTCTTCTTCTCTTCAATCTTCTTTGGTTAATTGATCTTCTTTCCTGTATTAAGTTTCTGGTATGCTTTTGAGTTTTCTCATTTTTCAAGTCCTAGACCACTTTTATCTTTAGATGCTTTTTGACTGACAATCAACTCATCAAACATTGTAAAACTTGTCTTGAATTTTTCCTCATGACTTCTTGCCTTGTCCAGATATGATCTTAGGTTCACCACTTCTTTTTTTTCAAGCCTCATGCATTCATTATATTTTCTTTCTACCATTGAATTTAGACATTCCTCAATCTTTTTCTTTTGTTCCACTTGCACTTTAAATCTGGTGAGATCTTCATTTGCTTTCTTCAATTGTTCATTGAATCCCTTATGCCTTTCTTTGAACTTTTTTATTTGCTCTCTCAATTTTCTGATACACTCATTTTCCTCTTTAAGATTTTCCTTTAGATCTCTATTTTCACCTTCAAATTTTTTAAGGTCTTCTAGAAAAACTTTGAGTTTTCCATATTTTTCAAGCATGCAATCTTCTTCTGTATATCTAATAGTAGGAATCTCTTGTGGAGGAATAGGAAACTTTCAATTAGCCATGCGTTCAAACTCCAAGATCTTCTTAGAGTAGTCAAGCTCCTTTCAGGGATCCAAGCTCTGATACCAATTATTGAAGATCCAAAATATTGAGAGGGGGGGTGAATCAGTATTCCTTTAAACCATTCATAAATTAGTCATCCAATTACCAAAATACATTTAACTACAATAATGAATGAAATCATGAAACATCCACAAAACCACATAACACATGAACACCAATTTTTTGTGCGGAAAACCTAAAATTGGAAAAACCACAGTGAGGGTTAGCTCACAATATATTCTATATAAATATAGTATATTATAGAAATGTTTGTTGCATGTGGACTCACTGTCCAAAGAGAATAAGATAGAACAAATAAGGTATGGTTCACAACCTAATGAACTGTTACAAATGCATCTATAATATGTTGGATTACAGTTCCAATAAAGTACAAAACAATGATTACACTGATCTAGATTAATTCTTTTCTTTGCTTCATATTCGCACACTTTTCAACGCAATTCACACAACTTTGATTAAATTCACATCATACATGTCACTTTTCACATATTACTCACACCATATCACATCTCTCTCAAAACATCAAAATCAATCCACTATTTATATCTATATCAAGTATAACTTCAATTAGGTCGGCCTAATTAGAAGTAACACATGAAATTAAGCTTGGAATCCTTAAAAAAAACCATCCACATATCGTTCCTTAATTCAAAATTCAATTATCCTTAAGATAGGTTAGGATCAACCCAATATATAGGTCTTACATAAAATTACAACACATATTAATCAGTAGAGGAATTTGGAAAATAAATGACTACATGACTAAAACTTTTAGTCACAACAACTAAAAGTGACTAAATTCTACTCATTTTTTGCAACATGAATATAAATGACTAATTTTATCACTAGATAAAATCACAGCTATAAATGACTAAATAAATGACTATTTTTCTACATCAAACTTTGTTTTTTGAGAGAAAATTTTCCTAGCCATCAATTTAGGCTTTAGTCAAAACTTGTTCATACAATTTTTTATATATAATTTTAATAAATGTGTAACAAAAATCAAACAATATAAAGACCACCATTTTCTTGTAGTTTTTAACTACAACTTAGTTAGAAGAAATAGTCTAGGAAAACAAACATAGGTTGAAGTGTTTTGAAGATGGAGATATTGAGCAGTAATCAAAGGGATTTCCCAATGGAGGAATCTTCTGCTAACAATGCTTCAAAGTACAGGTCTAGAATGTGTCCAAATCTATCCTTCTATCAGACAGCTCCCCACCTAGAAGTATGTCTTGAGGATTTTGAGCTTTTTGTTGTGGTTCATCTCAGAAGTAAGCAAACCATTCTTAGTTTTTTTAAAAGTTGGATGTATACGTTATGCCTATTTGGTTATTTGAAAATTTTGGTCTTGGGTGTTTTCATGAAGTACTATTTGGCTATTTGAATTTTATCATGCTAGTTGTTTTGTTATTGGATATTTGGGTATGTTTAAAAAATAATGCTCGATATTTTTGTTATTGGTTAATTGGGCATTTCAATGTTGGGTTTTCATTTCAAATGAGTATTTAAAAAAAAGAATTGGATATTTTTCACTAATGAGATAAAAAAAATTAGAAACAAATGAGGTCTCAACCCTTTTTTGGTATTACACATAGTTTTCTACATTTTGATTTTTTAATGACTATCTTGGTATTTAAAAAAAGGATGTTAGGGATTTCTTTATATTGGTATTTAAAAATTTGATATTGGGTATTTTTTCATTGTCGAGTTAAAATTATTTTTACAAACGGAAGATGTCTCAAACTTTCTAGTATTGCAACCTCACTAATACACTAGTGTTATGGATTATGCTTCCACAGAGGACTAGGATTTGTACCTTGGTCATGCTCTTACCAATGCTTCTGTTGGTATTAAAAAACAACCTTAAATCTTGGGTCATAAAATTAGATGTCTTGATAGGGTGTGGTATGATCTTGGATTGTATCCTAGAGTGTGTTGGAAGCTTGTGTTTGATCATTAAGATATGTAAACCTAATAATGGAAATGTATCCTATATAGCATGGGTCTTGCTTTAATACTTCTTGTAATGGTTATTCGTAGATCACATTAGTATAGCTTGTGTTAACCCAAGATTGCATTCAATTATGTAACAAACTTGGTCTATAGTTTAAGTTGTACACTTTTAAGTAACATTAATAAGTTTTAGAAAATCTTGATCAATCTCTATAATAGCCCATTAAACATGGGTTGTGCTTGAATGCACCGCATAATTGACATAACATAACCACTCTACATATCAACTAGAGTTATAGGCTATTTATTGCAGCAAGAGGTAATCACTCTTGGATCATGCTATCATTACATTGTAACTTGTTAAACTTGTTTCAACCTGAATGCACCTCATAATTTTTATACCATAGGTGCACCAAATGTCCACTAGAGTAATTGCACACCTAAATGTGATGACAGTGATTTTTACATGAATTGTGTTCATATGAGTGCCTCCATTTCTATCACAACATAGCCACATTAAACTTTTTTCACACATGAATGCATTCTATATTTGTTATAGCACAACTATGCCACATGATCAATAGAGTAATGGATCACATAATTATAGTCACAATAATTTTTCCTCGATTGTGCTCTTATGGTGATTCCATTACTATTACAACATAACCCTTTGAACTTATATTGCTCAAATCCTTCCATTACTTATTTTCTCTTTCGATGGATGGAAATTAATTGGTAGGTATTTGTATGTAGGTCATGCTCATATAAGTGTCTTCATCACCATTACACAATAGTACATTAGAATTTCCTTTCTTGAACGTTTACTACATTTTTCATTGTTAGGGTTTCTTAGTGATTATTCCATTTCCATGTGGCATATTGATAAAAGAAACCAAGAAAAAAATCATTTTGTTTTTATTTAACACCTGCTAATATACTTTTGGAATAAATGTTTGACCACATTACTTCGAGTGTGAAGAATTTTGATTTTTCCTTATAATAAATTCATTGAGAGTTGTAGTAGAAAGCTTCTTATGCTAAAACCCATCCTGTTAACTTGATTTAAGCTACATTTAGGAAGCTTCATGGATTTTTTGTTATTTTTACATCTTTTGTTTTGATAGTAATGATTTATTAATTATGATTTTATGATGATTAAATGTTTTATTTAGAAGGGGTTAATATGTGGCATTTTTATGTGCAGGAAGAATAGATTGTGATGCAACATTCAGGTATGGAATGTCAAGAAAACATGGATTGCTATCAGTGACAACCAAATTGAGTGGTACACTCTAGGAGTTCATGCAAAGGATGAGCTTGATATAAAGAAGTACCAAGAAATTGGGTATTACACATGCAATGAAGGAGAGTACCTTGAGCCGGTGTGAAACTCTTTTAGGTGTTTTGGTTGGGAAGCAAAAACTAAGTGTAGGAATACAAACATCGGTGAAATAAAACATAAGTTTCCACCTAATTACATCTTAGGAGTCAGTCGATTATTTGGGTTCCTAGTTGATCGCTTTGAATATCCGACAGAGAAAGTTCCTACATTCTAAAGATAAAATCATAAATCTACTTAGTCCAATTTGAGGTCCTAATAGTATTTTGAAAAGTCTCAAAAGTTAAAATTGTTGAAGAAGGTCAAGTTTTAATGACTTATTCAAAAGTATTTTTTCCAGCTTTCATTCACCACGTTCCTTATATTGATTCTTCCTTTGATTTCTTCTCATGTGTCTATTAATTTTCCCAAGGGTCTTGTTCTTATAAAATACTGGGAGATGTTTCAAATTAGTTAAGTTCAAATTTGTAGATGTCAGAGAACCAAATTGTAAGGATTTGTCTTTTTAATTATACTTTATGATATTTGGCTTGATAAAAATTGTTACTTTAGAATTATGGTATTGATTTTCTTCTAATGTTTGCAACCCTCATTTCAGGGAAGATCTCTGAATATGGTTCCTTCAAATGGAGACTATAATTTTCCTCTATAGGTTCCATCTAGAAACACCAGAAGCTCATGTACTGTCATACTCAAAGAAAAATTAGGAGTAATGCAATGATGAGATACAAGATTTTAAATATTTGGTTAAGAAATTTAAATGTTTGGCTATGTGTACAAAGAATGTTCATGGAGGAGTGCAAACTTCCTTACAAAGCAATTACAATAACAGAGTTTGAGGTGAATTGCACTTGCTATTTTATGTTGATATGGATATGTTCTAACATGTAGTTAATTGTTGTAGCATAATAGATAGGCTAAATAGTTGTTCATATACCATTATTTCTAATTAAAAATTGCTATACCTTATTCATTTGCACATGGTGATTGAGAAAATAGTGAGTAAGAAGTAAAAGAGCACTGGATCATAGCACTAAAAAATGGTCATGAGTTACGCAATGAACTTCACTATTCTTTAAATCACAAAGGAGATCAAGATAATAACCAACATACTGATATGTAACAAGAATCACCAACAACCAACAATAAGTGAACCAAAATTATGAAGATATAGATGCACTCATTTCCTTGAAAGCATAACACTGCCATAGAATGAGATTGACAAAATAAGGTATAGAATCCGTTGTTATTTGCTCCTAAAACCTTTCTATGTGGATGGACACACAAGACACCAATTTTCCAAATTTAAAATTGTTGGCTCTTTCAGAATTATTTGCTTCATTTATTTGATCTAAGACAACCTACTATATAGAAGATGCTCTCAAAATCACAGTAAAATCCTTTATTTGGGGAAGACTATTCAAAATCTTCCCACCATAATAATGAACAAAAGCATTAGTCATTAACTTGAACTTTTCAAGAGTTTCATCAAATTCTATGTTTCCACTCTCTTTTTCATTTTGAATTTTATTCCCAATTTCATCCATGAAGAACTTCCTCAACTTCTAGATCTTGTTGTTAGCCATAACTTTACTAGGTGTTGAGGATAGCTTCAAGTTTTTAACTATGAAACTATTGAAAAAATCTGGCCTTACTAGATACAATGTGTTGAAAAGCTCTTTGAGTTTATTCTGGAAAAGAGTTCCTAAGAGTATAATGCACAATTTTAAATCAACATTTTTGCATGAATTCCATATCTTTGATTGGCTATTTCGAGCTTGATGGCCTTCATCAAGAACAAGTAGACCTAGGCTCTCTAAAAGAAATTTTCCAATATCTTAGCCTCTTTAGGAAGGCTCACATTTGTCTCACAAGTTAGGTATACAAAAATATTGTAGCCAATAACAAGCACACTTTTTCGTCTATGCCACTCACAAAGCATCACCAAATGCCTCAAATTTTTCAAAAAAATTTCCCATGATCTGGTTGCTCTTAGTTAGTTTTATAATATTTTCATGTTCATAGTTTGAATGAATTTCATTCCACAAATTCATTTATCTATTTAGTATGTAAAATAGAATGTAAATTCTCCACTTGAACTCTCTTTTCCAAGTGAAAAGCATATTTTTTGGAGCAATAATCAAAGGCCTGCTTCTAGGAAATAATTCTAGGTAGGTCTTTAGAAAACTTATTTCTCATGCTCCTGGCTCAGGCAAAAAATGTCTTATTTCCTTGTCTATGCTTTCACATTTTCATGCATTTCTAGCAAGGCACTTGTAACTACAACATATGACAAAAAAAAATCCTTGTTATTATGCTTTGATGTATGTCCCTTCATTGTTTTTGGATATCTGATGTAGTGCATATTATTATAATGCAAGCATAATTTTTAAATTGTTTCGTTTTTCATCACCAATATTCTCCACAAGAACATTGTCCCTATTTAAAATAATGGAAATGGTTCACATCTCTCAAAATAATTTCTCTTGCAACAATCTTGGAGATGAATTTAGATGTAATGTGAAAATTAGAACATACTCGAAGGTTCTTAACAACTCTAATAGTTGTATGAGGGGCCATGTTTAACAAACCAAATGTAATTGATAACTTTTCACTATGGTGGCAGATAAATGATTATTTTTTCTTCTATTCCGCAACATTATGTAAAAGTCCTGAATCTGGAAATACAATGATGCCTTCATTTTCCAAGCCAATTTCTCCAATTTTGTAAACTCCCATGTTTGTGGATGTGATCTATCTCCTACACAAAAAATCTTGTACCATTTTGTTCCTTTCAATCCAACTACATGTAGGTATCTTTTTAATTCCTCTATCTTTCATAAATCTCCTTACTATTTGAACCTCACCACACCTGCTCACTTCTACACAGATGTTTTAGAGAAGAAACATAAGTTGCAATAGTATCCAACTAAAAAAGCAATGTCGTTGGAATACTCAAACAATATTCATATATGATCCATAGGCACCGAAGGTTTAACTGACATAATAATGTTTAGGGTGTCCTCAAGATATCAAGCACATGTATGAAGGTCAACCATGTTGGTATGTGGTGACTGATCATGCTATTTGTATAGCCCATGGTGTACTGTACACCCCGACATGTATCCTTGTTAGGGTCTAGGGCCGGGCTAGGCCCCAGGCAAGGGTTCGGGGGCGATAGCCCCCGAGAAAAATTCTTTTCGTGTCATCACCCCAAAAAGGACAAATCAATGAAAAGAAAAATCTGATTTTGTAGAACCCAAAATCTAGAAGCCTGCTTGTTAAAAGGGGTCTCGATGGGTATTACAGATGATGAAAAATGTAATTATTCACAAGATTGTTAAGTTTTACACTAGATAATAAAAGTATTGGATGGTCGCGGTTTGGTGGATGTAGCCCGGATTGGGTGAACCACGTTAAATTATCTGTGTTATGATTTATTCTGTGTGTGTTTTAGTTTCTCTGTTTATTATTTAAATCTGCATTTAATTGTTAGATATATGCCATCTCTAACCCTAACAAGTGGTATCAGAGCGAGTTGTGTTTTTATTATCGTCTGTGTG
>VDFB02047593.1:0-19983 GCA_007258455.2 Sequoia sempervirens
GCAAGAGAACTCAGAATGAAAAGCATTATGAATCCGACACCAGTTAGGTAACAACAAATATTGTGCAAAAACATGGCTTCCCAATTCTTTTCCTTGTCTCGCACTCTTAAGCACGAATCTTCTAAAATTTTCGAACATACTTTCACCTTCATCTGGTGACAGCTCTTCATCACTGTCCATAGGAACTTTTATTGCATCTGGACTTTTTGATGAATCTCCATGATCATCTAAGCAATGCAGCATCAAGACCTCTGGTGCCTTTGGCCTATACTGTCCTAGGTCTGTCTCACAGAAAAGAATTTCATTATTTTCTCCGTACTCAGTAATCATTAGCTTAAGTCTTGGTGTGCTCTCAACTCTAATTTGATTGGGAATACCTCTCCATGGTAACCACATGTGTGAGAAATCAGTGGCGAAGTATCCATTCAATCTGCGGGTCCAGTCTCGTCCTAAGACCATACCGTATCCATCCGGGATATCTACTACAGAAATGTCGATGAAATGCTGGATTCTGGAATCGGATGATAACTGCATATGAATATTATTCAACTCTCCTATGACTGGAACTTCTGTTTTATCCAATTGTGTTACTTTCTTATTTGTCTTAGTGGGTGTCAAACCCAATTTGCGACACACAGCTAATGGCATGACATTATTGGATGCTCCTGAGTCGATCAGACAATTGTGCAAGAGTTTGTTGAAAATCCGGAGAGAAATAAGGAAAGGGGCTGGCTCATCTTTTCCTTGATAGAATATTACAGGGCTCCCTTTTTGCATTCCGGCTTCTGTCTCTTTTGCTTTATTATTCTTTCCAACTTGGGGAGCTTCTATTTCTTTGGCGGAATGCTCTTCTACCTTATACCCTTTTGAACTTTGGCGCGCTTGCTCAATTTTGGTTGTCTGTTGACCTGGCATTTCTATGCCCCTTTTACTTCATACAAGCCTCGAGTTGCTTTGGAACTCCGAGATCCTTGAGCAATATTTACTGTCTGAGATGGTTCTTGAAACTGTTCATCTTGAACAAAATCTACATTATTTGTAGAACTTGCAGCCTTCTGAATTGTGTTGGCTGAATCTTGTGTTTGGTCCTTCAGGTTGTCAAGGAATGTGTTCCTTATCTCCGGTACTTTCATTAGTTCGAACAATGACACACTCACCTTGATCTTCCTCACCTCCTCGGTGACATATTGGCTTAGTCTCTTTAGTTCGTCCTTAGGAGGAGAACTATTAGTGGAACTATTAGCGTTATTGCTTTGCCTGTATTGAGGCGCGTCTCTCGGAAGAGGCGGATTATTGCTTGTGTTTGGATGTGGTGGTGTCTGGAAATTGTGTGGAGGAACCGACGAGCTTAAAGGCTCCTGATTCTTCCTGTAATAAACCTTTGGTGGATTATTGCCTGTCTGCTGAAACACTTGAACTTCTTTTATGCCTTCGACCAACACGTTATTGTTTAACGGTGGAAAGTAATAATTGTTCGTGTCTTCAATTGGTCCATTAGCCACTGTATATGAGTATATGGAAGGTGGCGCCTCCACGGGTCCATTTGCTGATGCTGGTGGAAATTTTCCAAATTGATCAGGGGCTTGATACTGTTCAAGTGGCGGTGGAAATGTGAAATCTTCCAAAACTAAAGCCTGATCATATCTTACCACGGGAACTATAGCGGTGGATGGATCATTTGGTGTCTCTTTCAATATTTCTTTCTGGAAAATATCAGCTGCTAGTTGAAATTCTCGGCATTGCATCTCAGAATGTTGATTGGTATTGTGTAGCCGACACCATCCTGACAAAGCAGACTCGGTGAGAAGTATATTCTCGGTTGGATTGTTCTCTCGAGCTGTTGGATTATCAAGTGGAGACGACACACTTCCATTATTTGGTCCAGTATTCCATACCCTTTTTTGATATCCTTGATTATTGTTACGATAGCCTTGAGCATTGCTTGATTGACCTTGGTAATTTTGATAATTACCTTGGTATCCTTGAGAATTTCTTTGCATACTATGGAGCTGATTGTTTTGATTTCTCAGGTGAGTTACTTCGGTAGATAGTTTCTTCACTTGTTTGATCAACTCTTTCATTTCTTCCTTTTCTTCAGGGGTCCTGGTGGATGTGGTTGTACCCTGCAGGTACACAGGTTGGGAAGGTTGTGCTTGAGAAATTGGACCTCCTGGGTGAATCACCAGTTGATTACTTGGGGGTGGAATGGGATTCATAATTGGCACGTGATGAGCCAATGCTTGGTTGATTCCCGCTATTTGGTTTGGCATAGTAGCATATCCTAAGTGATTGAGTGGTCCAACAACATTCATGCCTAAATCCGAATTAACTTTAATTGCTTCAGCATATGCTCATTTGAGGTCAGGTGGGACTGGATTGGCCCTTCTTACAAACATGGACGTAAGATTGTCCAGGGCGGCATAGTATATTGGCAATGCTGCCGCATCATTCAACTCATATGGATCCCATAACCTTGTGTATGCCTTATGAAATCTGTTGTTGAAGGTACTAATTGTCTCATGTTCTGATCTTTTCACTTCAACGAATTGTCGGTAAAGTTCAGCTGGTGTGGTTGGCAATCGGAATTTCGCCAAGAAGGCTTCCTTTAGTTGCTGCCATGTTCGGATTGAATTGACTGGTAAATTCACGTACCAGTAATATGCCTCCTCTCCTAAAGAGCATGGGAATAATCGACATGCTACATCTTCGTGTTGAATGTCCCTGTTCTGGAGAGTGTCTTCAAAAATTTTGATATGTTCATCAGCTATCCGGTTCATGTCACCAACTTGGAATTTAGAGCAAAAATGCTCGGGATTCTTAGGCATATCATGATAGTTGGCAAAAGTAGTGAGGGGCGACGCATTCTGTGGATGCCAAGCCATTGGAACGTTCGACTGAGCTATTTGGATTGGTGGAACTGGTTGATGGGCAACGTTGGGCAGAGGTGTGTGGAATAATTCAGAGGAATCTTCTACACTTGGTACTTCTTCACTAGGAAAAAGTACTTCTCCACTATGGCCAACTGCACTGGATGTTTCTCCTTGTGAAGTTTTTGCTTTCTTTCTCTGCTTGTTTCTGTAAGGTGACAATTCCACGAATTCTTTGAAGGAATTCGGAGTAGATCTTGTGATTCTTCGAAATCGATTTGCTGAGAAAGATCCAATTCGATCCAGTGTGTCTTAATTTCTCTGAGGACTCTCGGGAACTGCTTTAGGAGCTTGTTGATTTACTTGTTGATTTGCCCGTTGGTTGGCTTGTTGGTTTTGTTGTCGCTGAAGAGCTTCGAATCTTTCTACAAGACGGTCTCTTTGAATATTGAAATCAATACGTTGTGCTCGTTCTTCTTCTTCTTCAAGAATGAATTGCATTCGAAGCCAATTAGGGGCGTTTCTTCTAACTTTCCACGCTAAGCTGGACAATTCTGAGATAACGTCTTCTTGTTCGTCTTGGAAGCCCAAATCGGGTTGCAATACTGTTGGCTGAAAATCTGGTCCTGGATTAGGAGCGGTGCCCGGAAGCACCATTCTTCATCTTACTAGGCGTAGTTGGATTGGTTGAGGATGAACTGCTTGCAACTGATCGTTCTATATCATCAAAAGCTTGCTTTAAACAATCAATCTTCTGTCTGATCAAACCTCTCGGAATTGCTTCTTCAATTCTTCGTCCCTTTTCTTCTCTAGCGAGGACACGGCTTGTCTGGCCAAATTGGGCACGATCTGTTTGTGACTTCCAAGCTAGAGTGTATAACTGGTCAATAATGTCAGTTGGTGGTTGATACGGTTGCTCGACAGGTACATCAAAAGGGAATTCATGCGGCAACACCATCCTGCATCTTGCCTACTTTTAAGTAAATTGCTGTCATTGGTTGGAGGCCCTCCTTCTAGCACCAATTCTGTGTTGATGTGTGTTTTATGACTCACCAAGCACTTTAGAATAAAGAATCCAGAGACACTCTATCCTCTCTTGAAAAACTGACTAGCATGCTAAGATTGCCAAAAGATCATACAACAATTCCAATGTTTGATAAGTTGGGTGCGGATAGGCTCTATGGAAGATATGATTTTGCTGATAATCACAAAAGGGATTTACTCTAGCAAGTTACTTAGAAAGCAATGACCTAGATGCAGTGATATATTTTTGGGTTTTTTGGATTTTGGATAAAAAATGAAAAAAGGAGGAAAGGTTGAGGAATCTTAAACTATTCCTATGAACTCAAGAGACAGTAAAGATTGAATGAAACCAAATAACAATACTTTGCTTCGCCACGAAATACGACAACTACACAAAGCAAGTGCAATCTTCCAGGAATTTGTGCTTAAAATTTTCTTAATTCGAACAACACCATCAATAGAACAATATCATTTGAAGTAATACAATGAAGCTTGCACATAAAAGGCTCAGTCTAACTTTACGTATTGAATAGAAAGCATCCATTCAAAGAAAGTATGAACCAAGTTTCACTTATCTTTACGATCAATCTATCATTCCATTAACATACATCAAAATAAATCCTAACTTGAAACCACTCAATGAGGAAGATAAGTAACCATGCAACCACTTGACAATAAGAGAATTCAAAGCACCTCATGCATCATGAACTTTATTATCAACAATAGTCTTTGCAACAATTTCATAAAACTCTTTCTCTCTTATTATGCTATCTATCTCTTCTATCTCTATATCTATCTCTATCTATATGTCTATGTATATCTCTATTTTTTCTATATCTAATGAGAGAATGAGAGAGGGTTTATATAGAGTTGCCAGAATACAATGAACAGCGGAGATTAATCAGGAATCAATGACAGAGATTAAAAATCAATAACCCTAATTAGGGTTTCCAAAGGCACAATCAGATAACAGGCAGTGAATTGGAGCAGAGAGCTATTCTTGAGGGGGTTCATCCTTATCCTCTTTGGTTGCAGTATACTGGATGAATTTAGAAACTATCATGTCAACCTCCTCGATCGTGACAGGTGGCAGTGCATTGATCCTGAATTCCAACAGATTGAGATCATCTGAGCATTCGGCAAAAGTGTCTTCCCATACTGATTCCTGTTGCTGGAAATTGCGAAAGATGAACATGAAGTCAGCCGCCTTAGTCAAATTTTGTTTGCAGACAGGTCCAGTGGTGAAGAAGATATCCTAAATTTTGCTCTTCAAGTTTTCGAACTGCAAGTTGTTTGCTCGCACAGTATCCTTTTCAAGCACATTTGCAGCCACAGCTAGGATCTTCTCTCGAATTTCTTTTGTCTTCTCCTCAATTTGGATTGTATCTGCCTTAACCTTTTCTATGATTTCACTTCGTATGATCAGTGTCATGTACCAACTGTCGAAATCATAAGCTGCCCCTGGTGCAATTACCTCTCCATTAACCAGCTCTTGCTTAGGCACTCCCTTAAGCACCTTGAGACACGGAAGGACTCTGTCTCGAACATCCTGGGCATTATCCCATGTTTCCGCCAGTGTTGCAATCCTTGAAAGTAAGGTGGAAGTTTGTCCATATGCCATTGTCAATCTTTTTGCAAATACAGCGACCTCTTGCCTTTTGCTACTTAGCCATTCTTTAGTTTCCTTAGCTATATTCTTCTCCTCTTCAACAATCTCCTGAGAAATATTCATCAGCGGAGGAGCTGCTGAAGTAGTTTGATCGAGAGGCTTAGTTAGGTGTTGAATATACTCCTTGAGTCTTTCAACCTCTCGTTTATACTCCTTTTTCTTTATTGTTTCCTTTTCCAGCCTAGCATTGATAGTGGCAACAGAATTGTCCAACTCTTCCATCTCTTGTCCCTTAGTGTTAGGACCTAAGTCGACAGTGGTGATAGCATACTCCTGGGGAGTAATTTCTTCCCTCGGTTTGTCAACTGTCGGTACAGCAACTTGGACTGTACGATGCCCAGCATCATCTCTCTGGATGGTGGAGAAGGTTTTTGCAGGCTTCTTTGCACTGACTGATTCCAGTCTGGCTAGGAAATCGGTCATATTATGTTCTTCTTCTTGAACCTTTTCGGGTTCCTTTATCTTTAACCTCTCTTTCAGCCAAACAGGAATAGTTGGCTGCACGATATCTTCTTCCTCCTGAACGTCCTGCGCGACTTGAATTTCTTGGATTCCTCTCAAGGCTGAAATCATACCATCTTCAAATTCGTTGTCCAAGATATCAACCTCATTGTTTGACTCCAAAATCTCGGTGTTTGTGGGTGATGGAGGTTCATCATCTTCAGGCTGAATAGGGATAGGAGAGGGAATTTGTAGATCTCCAAGAGATTCATCAATGTCCAAGACTTCATTCACATTCGCAGAAATGGCAGAACGAAGAGGCTCCAGTCTCTGCTGCTTCCTAGCGGGTCCTTCATTGGCAATTCCTTTTCCCTTTGCTTCTTTCCTTTTCTTAGGTTTTGAGCTTTCAATTGGCTCATCTCCTTGGCTTGCTCCAGCATTAGAAGAGTAAGATTCTGATTCGCCCATCAAAGTGTATGTCAAAGGCATTCCTCTTAGCCGCAGGTCTTTGATCTGTTGGTCTGCCCACCATTGTGAATATTTGTGACAGGCCTCATAAGGGTATCCAAGTCAGCAATTTCAGGTTCTGACCAGCGCATGGGAGGAAGAGGTTGGTTTCCATCAAAACCCGGTTGTGTGAATTCTCTATCATCCTCCAGTTGGTCTGGCACGCAGAAGAGTTCTGTTGTTGTAATCAAGTTGGCAGGCAATCTGGACGTCAATCTTCTCCTGATATCAAATTCATCTATGGCCTTAGCCCATTAATCTTCTAGGTCCACTTGGTGTTTATACTTCCTTCCGTTCACAATTCCGATATGATGGTGAGGATCGAAATTGGCTCGAGACCGGTATGATGTGAAAGGATACCACTGCATCTCTATTCTGGCACCTTCAGCTACCTGTGTGGACGAACAATACTCTTCCATGTTCCCAATAAAGAATGGGAATGTGACAGATGCTTTCTGCTTGGGCCTTTGGATATTTTGGAAATCTTCTACTTGCCTAAGGATATTTTTGAATTCTTCTACTTGCCTAAGTACCTCCAATAGGATCATCCTGTGAGTGGGGTAGATAGGAAGTTTGTACGGATTGCCAGTGAATCCTTGGATTCGTATATAAGTAAATTTATGAAACTGGATATACCAGGATCCATATTTACTGATAAGACTTTTTGCCTCATGTGTTAGCCTCTGATGGCTCCCTCCTTGTAGGATTCTCGTGATGGTCATCAGAAATGCGTCATGTGCCCTTCTAAAATGAGATTTGGCAGACAGTTGCAATTGAGGATAACATTCATATGCCTTCAGCTTATTTTCTCCATTGCCAACAACAGCCTTGCATATCAATCCGGGATATTTATAAGCTCTGGCCAATAGGTAAACGATATAGGAACCCAGATGAAATACCTTATCCCTTTCAAGGTTGATCAACTGTTCATGGATGTTATCATTGATCATGTTTGACCAGTCAAACATTCCGACTCCGGAGGTGATTTCCTCGATAAAGAAGTACATCCAAGATTCGAAAAAGGCACCTTGAGGATTACCCATTATTCTGTTCAAGAGCAAAACAATGTCACCGTAGTCCTCCTTGAAGTCTGTTCTTCGCGGCCTCTTAGGCATTTTCTTGGCAGAAGCTCGAGGCTTTTCTAACCATGTTTTGTTGATATGGGTCGCACATTGGTCTGCTCGATCATCAAAGATCCTTTTGGCTTCCCCTTTCGTCTTATATGAAGCTCGAACATGTTCAGGTATGCCAAATGCCTCCTGGATAGCTGGTGCTCCAAGGTGTGCCAAGATTCTCCCATGAGGAGCTACAATCTGTCTCTCCTGCGGATTGTAATGTCTTGCACATTCAACTATCAAGTCTATACACTGGGTTGCTGGAGGAAATCCGGCAGCTTGAACAATTCCATTGTCATCATCTTGCAGGCAATCGTTGTTGGCATAAGTCCATTTAATCCATACATCCTTCTCTTGAACTCTTCAAAGTCAACATGTCCAAGGTCCGTGTCTGCAATGTTTTTCCACTTGGAAGTGATCTTTGTCTCTCGTTGGGCTCCTTTACTAGCGAATTTCATTGGTGCTTTCTTTGACGGTCCTCCAGGATTGATCATCAACCTGCAAGAAAGGGAATACAGTAATCATTAAATTATTTCCTCTAAAAGTTCCTTACGAAAATTCTAACTTTCAGCTTGTCAAAAGTTAAATTCATTGAAAAAGCAAGCTGAGTATAACAGTTAGTGAAATTTTCGAAGATAGAACGAAGACAAAGGTAAAATTATTTCATCAAATTTCGGAATTACTCTGTGGCTGGCATTTGAAAACTTCAAAAATCTGGTTTTTTATTGCCGAAAAAGCAAGCAATCTCTTAAAAAATTCGACCTTCAGCTTATAATTCCATCTCTTTCTTCTTTCTCTCTCCTCAAAATTAATCACACAACTCTCAAAAATTTCTATCTTTCAGAAATTTCTAACTCTTAAAATATTCTAACTCACGTAAAAAAATATTAACTCTTGAAGAGAGACCTATGCTTCTTCTTGAATCGCAATTTTGAGTTGATAATGACTTGTGAATGCCTTATAAGGTAGAAAAATTCATTCCATTCTCAAGTTCGTCGAATGCAGACTCCAGTTTATCGAGGAAAGTTTCTAATTTTTTCACCTTTCATCTTTATCCTGATCGAAATTTGAAGTTTATCCATAAAGTTCGATGTTTCTCCAAGTGTTTTTTTGAACAATAATTAAAGGTTTTCATGTGATTTTTTCGATTTTCTCAACCTTTAATTCTTTATTTTTTGCCTTACCCATGCTTTATTTTAATTTTTTGCAATTTTCTCATGGGTTTTACTCTTTCTCCTTGCCATGGCGGACTTTCCAAGTGTCTTGCCATTTCACAATTTTCTCTTTGGACGTCCTACTTTGCTAGGCAAACCAATCATCCCATGGCGGACTTGGAGTATCTTCTTCCATTTTCATAGGCAAAGTGAACTTCCTTATGAGTTTATTCATTAATCCTCTAAGCATGGCGGACTTGGGAGAGTTCTTTCTAACCTGACTTCAAAGTCTAAGCTGACTTCCTTATGTCTTCTCCTCCTTTTAACCTATACTTAGCCAAAATTTTGATTATTTTACCCAAGTGTGGACTTTCTTCCTTTCATTCCTTTTGCCAACAGTTAGTCGAAAATTCAAGTTTTTCCTTGCTAGGCTGTGGCGGACTTTCTTAGTTCCTTTCCAAGTGCTGAAGAGGGGGGTGGGCGGACTTTCCAACATGTTTGCCATTGGGTAGGGTGGACTTTCCAAGTGTCTTGCCACATTGTCAAGAGGGGTGGGCAGACTTTCTATCCTTCCTTCCATTTTCCAAAGGCAGACTTTCCACAAGGCTTTCCATTCATCTTTTGACATGTGCGGACTTCAAGAAGGTTATGCCATCAGCAGGTCGGACTTTCCTATGTCCATTCCATTTCTCCATCAGCTTGCTGGCGAGTTGATTGAACCTTGTGCCATTTTCTCTCCATTGCTGGGCGAGTTCCTCCAGAATTTCATGCTTTTTAGTCACTTTTCACATGCTTTTCACCAGATTTTTCAAGCTTTTATTAGATTTTACATTGCTTTTATCTGATTTTTGATTGCTTTTGTCAGATTTTGTCTGATTTTTACCAGATTTTTGGTCAGAAAGGCGTGCTTTTCAGTTGATTTTTTGATTTTTTTGCTCAGATTTTTACACGCTTTTTCCCTGCTTTTTAGATTTTTAGATGATTTTTTGTATGCTTTTCATTCTAAAAATGGAAACTTCGACTCTCTGACCGGTGAGGACCCTGGCACTTGCTAAAAATAGAAAAAGCGAAAAAGCAACTTTCTAAAAATAGTAAATTCCCAAATGGCCTAAAAGTGCCAAAAACGAAAAAAGCAAAAAGCAAAAAAGCAAAATCCCTAAAAATTAGGAAGTGTTAGAATTGGACGGAAGCACAGGCGATCCTTGTCTGCAGGGTCCTCTGAACACTTCTATGACGTTTACGCGCAGTTCAAGGCTTGAAATCCCAACTTGGCTCAGGTGATGACTCCTGAGTCAGACTATAAACCACAGAGCAAAAGAGCTCATGAAAATGCAACTCAAATCTAAACCCTAAAAACAGACTGGCGAGGGTCCCCATGTGCAATTGGGTGAGGTGTGAAATAGGTCACAACAGGTCTATTCTTCAATTTAAGTTGACAAAAGTTAGTCAAGGACTTGGCTGTGCGAAACTCGTCTCGTAGTGATTGATACTCATGCAAGTAGTCTTGATAACTCTCTCCAATCTTTCTACTGTCCTCCATTATGTTTTTAAACTTCTTATCTGCTTAGGAATGTGGGCATCAAGGGTCTAGTTGCTGATGTGATAATTGTCCCGGTATTTTTGTTTAACCTGTTATTTCTAGAGTTACTTGCTTTCTCATTATTATTATTTTCCTGATCAGCCCTAGGCATGTTCATGTTTTTCAATATCTATGTGAAAAGATTTGTCAACTACTGCTGTCCTTTAGTAAGATCTTTCAGAATTTGCTCTGTGCTATTTCCTTCGTTTCCTTTTTCCCTATCAGCCATGGGTTCTCCTGCTTGTTCCACAACTGAAAAATCTGCAAAAGGAAACTCTTCTTTTGAGGTTTCTAGAAAGTTAATTGCCCTCTTCTCAAGTTTCTCTGATGGAACCTATTAGCCCTTTCACTAAGCTGCATATGAGTTATTTGTTTGCATCAATTTATCCAACTCCTAATAAATTGATAGGAAAAGCAACTTTGATACCATTGTAAAGAGCCCAACTAAATATATTTTGTGTGTTTGACAATTGTTTAATGAAATGACAGTTGTGGTAGTAATGCATGAATAGATTTTACATTTTACAAGAGCAGTATAGGTTTACGATGTGTATTTGAGTTGTAGACTAGCTAAGAAAGAACTTAGTATTTATGATAAAATCATTAAGTGTCCAACTATAATATTTAATAGCCAATATATTGAATTGTAAATGAATACAAAGTGTTGACCTTTAAACGAGTTTTGCCTCCTATTGGCTATTTTTGGATCTCGGGCTTCCGCCATGAGACTCATAAGTTTGGTGGTGTTCGTGGTTCTAGAGGGGTGGCTTGCCTCATTTGGAATAACCTTAGACCTAGAGTTTCATTGGTTACTCATAATGTCTACTTCAGATACATGTGGCTGCAGATTCACTAGGGAGCTCTTCCCATTTAGGATGTCTTCATTATAGTTTTCTACTTCCCCCCTGCCTCTTTTGTTTTTGCCATTCACATTGATTGGGGTCCCTACCTCTACCTCTATCTAGAGCTCATTGAAGATGCAATTGGGGCTCTTGCTTCTGAAGAAAGGGCGAATGATTGCCTTAGGGAACCTTGGGCACACCTCAATAACGTTTTGTGTTATTGCACACTCATCACATGCACAACAATTTTCCACTGTGCGCCGTCACACATGACTCAGTTTAGTTGTGTGCATCCCTTGGCACAGTAAGCAGTTTGTTACACATGACATTTCATCAAACTTGTTCTTCAGCTACAAGAATTGAATGGTAACCATCAAGAATCTCAACCGCTGAGCTGTTGGAAGGTGAAGTGGTTTAGGAGCATGAACTGTTTCATCTTTCACTGTTGTCTTGTTAAAATATTTACATATATTCGCTCGATACTTAATATTTGGGGATGATGAAAGATAAATGCAGTGTAAGCAAACAGGTTTGATGTGTTTTTTATCTTTCTAGTCACATGAATCTTCATTCCTTGCCTTGCTATTTGTAACATCCTATGTATTCTATTCGTTTATGCATTTGAATAGAAGTAGCACATTATTGCTAAAAGATTTCCAAAGATTTGATTGTGTATTGGATCACTCTATTTTCTATTTTCCTGTGCATAATCCACAACCTTAATTCTTCACTAGGATAAGTTTGTTCCCCAGACCACCTGGAATCCAGATCAGTGTAGATTGTGTTGAAAGATTCAAAGTGATCATTTCAAACTGGTTGACCTCCAGCTTGAGCATGGATATTTGTTCAACAATTATTGAAGACCACTAGGGAAGATTGAAAGCTTCCATATGATGATCGGATATTGTTGCACAGTTTTCATTAATGACATACCAATCAAATTTGTTTTCTTTTGTACCAAAGACAAATAGTTGAAAGATTCTTCTGACAAGGGATATAAACATTTGAATTAAAGTAGAGGATTATATGTATTCTTATATGGTTAAAGAATTGTTATTTCTATCCTGCATTTCTCACTAAAAATGTAGGTAAAATCCTATATGTTTACAAGTTCCAACAGAGATTTGAAGATCATTCATAATGGAGATCATTTCAATTGGAAAGTTCTATGGGCATTTGTATAACTTCTATTCACAAAAAGTTAAAATATAACTGCAATTGATACATAAAGAATGCGTAGGGTAGCATCGATGGAACTGGCATAGTAACATACAACTCACAGAGCCAGGAAATTTATTAGAATGGAAGAAAATATATGATAAGAAAAATTAAACTTTGGGTTATTCACATTAAGTACTGTTGGTGAACGTTTTATCATCCACCGAACACACGGAATAAAATGTCCAAAGACACTCTATCCTCTCTTGAACAAAGTCACCGCGTATGCTAAGATTGCGAGAAGATCATATGGCGACTCCAAGGTTTCTTTTGTTAGGTCATGACATGTGGATAAGCTCAATGGGCGTTGTGATTTGCTAGTAATACGCAAAGGGACTTACGTTTAAGAATTCCTTATAAGTTTGGGACTTAGACGGATTTATCATTAAAGGCTTCTTCGATTGGAACTTTCAGTTTGGATCTCAAAAAAAAAGGGTGCAAAAAGATAAGGGTTTAGAGGATCTAATCTACGCCTAGGAATTCAAGAGACAGTAAAGATCAGGTGAAAGGAGTAACCACGCTTTGTTTCGCCTCCCTAGGACAACTACGCAAAGTGGGTGCAATCTTCAAAGGGTGTGATTATAATTTTCAAGCCTCGAATAAGACTGAAGTTAAGCATCTACAATCACAAGCTCAGGCTAAATTTACACATCGAATGAAAATCATCCATCCGAAGAAAGTATGAGCAATATTTCACCATTTAATCTATACAATCAATCTCGCATTCACTTAACAAACATTCAAAGCAAATTCTACTTAATTGTAATCTAATTCTAATCTATGGTAGAAGAAGCTATGCAACCTTGCTCACTACTTGACAATAAAAGTGGTTCAAAGCAAATCATGCATAAGAGCTTTTATTATCGGAAATAGTCTAATGCAACAATTTCATACACTATCTCCACACAAATGAAAGTGAGAGATCACAAGTTTAAATAGAGTTTTCAAAACCAAATGAAAGGCCAAGATTAAAACATCAACGACCAAGATTAATACAACCCAACCCTAATTAGGGTTGCCCGAAACAACATCAATTAACAACTAGTAAACAAGCAGTAATCAAGCAGTTGGAACTATCTTCAAGGGAAGGCGTCCCTATCTTCTTCGGCAGCATTGTGCTCGACGAATTTGGACACGATTGTGACGACTTCCTCCATCGTGACTGGCGGCAACATGCTTATCTTGAATTCAAGCCTTTCCAAATCCTTAGTACATTTGGCAAAGGTATTCTCCCAATCCGCTTCCTGTCTCACAAAATCATCTCAGATGGACAAGAGGTTCGCCACTTTTGTGAAATCCTGTCTCATAATTGGTTCGGTAGTAGAGAAGAAAACTTCCTGAACCTTACGTTTCCACCTCTCTAGTTGCATGTCATTTTCTCGGACAATCTCTTTGTCAAACACATCTGCAACTATCATATAAATATTCCCTCGGATTTCTTTAACTTGCTCCTCAACTCTGAGCCCATCTGCCTTTGCCTTCTCCAGAACCTCTCTCCGTATTGTTACTGCCCAAAACCAATGATGAAAATCGTAAGCCGCTCTTGCAGCAATCACCTTTCCCTCAACCAATTCTTCCTTTGGAACGCCCTTTGGTACTTTGAGGCATGGAATGAGCCTCTCCTGAATATTTGGAAGGTTGTCCCGAGTTTCCGCCATGTCAACCAATCTGGAAAGGAAAGAAGTCTGTCCATAGGCAAGCGCCAATCTCTCCATGAACGAGGCTGCTTCTGTGCCCTTGCTTGCCATCCATTCCTGGGCCTCCTTGGCCATGACCATCCCTTCTTCCACATTCTTGGCCATCTCCTATGAGGAATTGAGAAGAGGAGCTACTGCATCACCCTGATTGAGTGGTTGAGTCAGATGCCGTATATACTCCTTCAAGCACTCGACCTCCCTTTTGTACTCTTTCTTTTTCGCCACTTCCTTTTCCAGTCTCGCCTTGATAGTTGAGACAAAATTGTCCAGTTCTTCCACTTCCTAGCCCTTTGTTGTTGGGCCAAGGTCTATAGTGGTTATGGCATATTCCTGGGGAGTGATCTCATCTTGTGCTTTATCCACTGTTGGTACTGTGATATGTATGGAACGGCCGCCGGCTTCGTCCCTCTGAATGGTGGAAAATTTCTTGGTAGGTTTCTTAGTAGCAACCTGTTCCAACCTTGCCAAGAAATCCGCAGCATTATCTTCTTCTTGGACCTCAACTGGTGCCTGAATTTTCATCCTCTCCTTCAGCCAATCCGGAATGGTAGGCTGCTCGATACTATCCTCCTCCTGAACGTTTCCTTCATTTGGAATATCCAAGACTCCTCTGAGGGCAGAAATCATTCCCTCTTCGAAATCATCATTTTGGAATTCCACTTCATTATCCGAACCCAGTACTTATGTGCCCGTAGGAGATGGGGGCTCATCGTCATCCAACTAGATTGGTTCATTGTCCTTTTCCTGAACTGTAGAAGGTCTCATCATCTCGGTCAAGGATTCGTCTGCGGTAGCCACTAGCTCATCAATATTTCTAGACGCTGCAGAATGAGATGGCTCCATCTTCTGTCTTTTCTGGACAGGCTCTATGCTTGCAACTACTTCTTTCCTCTTCTCGCCAATCTCAACTAAATTATCATGATGGGATGCGCCAGCATTTGAGGAGTATGACTCTGTCTCGCTCAGTAAATCATACGTAAGCGTTATTCTTTTCTGCCTCAACTCCTGAACCTGATGGTCGACCCACCACTGAGAGTACTTAATCACTGGTCTCATCAATGTCGCCAAATCTGAATGCTCAGGCTCTGACCACTTCACAGAAGGAAGAGGTCGACTCTCCTCGAAGCATGGCTGGACATAATTTCCATCGTCCTGCAACTGATCGGGCACTCGACAAAGTTCGGTTTCCCTCATAAAGTCCACTGGCACTCTAGACCATAATCTTCTCTTGACTTCATACTCATCAGCGACGTTCGCCCAGAAGTCCTCCAATTCTACTCTGTGTTTGTATCTTCTCCCATCCACGGTCCGAATATGATGATGCGGGTCAAAATTGGCCCTGGACTTATAGGCTGTGAATGGGTACCACTGGATTTCTAGCCTGGCGCTCTCGGTTGCTTGTGCTGACAGACAAGACTCTAACATATTCCCAATAAAGAATGGGAAAGTAACAACTGCCTTCTTACTTGGCCTCTGGATGTTCTGATACTCTTCCAGCTGCCTCAAGACTTCAAGCAAAATCATCCGATTTGTTGGATAGATAGGCAGCTTGTAAGGATTTCCAGTGAATCCCTGGATCCTGACATATGTAAACTTTGGAAACTGGATAAACTAGGATCCATACCTACTGATCAAACTCTTTGCTTCGTGACTCAGCCTCTGGTGCGTTCCTCCTTGAAGTGTTCTTGTGATATACATTAGGAAAGCATCGTGCACCCGCCTGAAATGAGATTTCTCCCTTAGCTGAAGTTGCGGGTAGCAATCATAAGACTTGAGTTCATTTTCCCCATTGCCAACTTTGCCTTTGCAAATCAGTCTTGAGTATTTATATGTCCTGGCCAACAAATAGACAATGTACGAGCTCATATGAAAAGACTTGGTCTTTTCCAAATTGGTCAGCTGCTCGTGAAGATTGTCGCTTATCATTTGGGACCAGTTGAACATCTTCACGCCAGAAGTGATTTCATCTATAAAATAATACATCCATGTCTCAAAATATATGCATTGTGGATTGCCGGCTATCCTGTTCAGCATCAAAATGATGTCTCCATAGTCCTCTTTAAAATCTGTCCAGCGTGGCTTCTTAGGCATCTTCTTTGTGGATGGTCTAGGCTTCTCTAGCCATGCCTTATTAACATTTGTAGCGCACAATTTAGACTTGCTATCATACAATCTCTTGGCTTCCTCCTTGGTTTTGTAGACGGTATGGGGATGTGTTGGGATGCCAAATGCCTTCTGTATTGATACTTCGCTAAGGTGAGCTAGAACCCTTCCGTCAGGTGCAACAATTTGTCTTTCCCGAGCATTTGAATGGATGGCACATTCTACCATCAACTCGGCAAAGTCTATTGCAGGCGGGAATCCGACTGCTTGGAAAATTCCATTCCTCACCATCCGTTTGGCAATCGGTGTCGGTAGTCCAGCATGTCCATATACTCTCTTTTTGAACTCCACGAAGTCTACATGTCCTAGATCAGTGTCTGCAACATTTTCCATTTTGAATTTATTTTTGACTCTTGCTGCACCCCTTTACTGGCGAACTTCATCGGCACCTTCTTCGATGACTCCTGCCGTGGTCATTAACCCAATCGAACTCCAAAGCTCAGGAAAAATCTTCTAGCTGCAAATCAGATTCAAACTTCGAGAATTTAATCAAAAATCAAATGACAAAGTGCGCCAGTCTTGTTGAGAAGTTTGACTTTTAGCCAAGAAATTCTTCACTTCTTTGAAAAATTGCTCTTTTAGCAATAAAAATTATTCCTTCCCCCGAGAAAATTGATCTTGCCTGCAAAAGAATTGATTGTGTCTCAACTTTCTTACGATCTTGAGAGATTAACTTTTCAACTAAGTCTGTGAAAAATGAGTTGCTGAAACTCATTATAATGCTGAAGAATTCGATTTGTTTTAGCAATTGCATCTTTTTCTCTCGATTTCGATTTGTTTTCTCCTCTTCAAACAGGCAAGTTTCCATTCTTTTTCGAAAAAACTCCATGACGAGCTTATCTAGGCAAATCTCTTTGATTTTCCAAAATTCGATTTTTGCTAGATGTTTATCTTTGATTTTCGAAATTTTGAAAAAAAAAACATTAAATGTCCAATTAAATTCGATTTTTCCAAGTTTTAATTCATGGTGAATTTAATTTTGCTCATGGATTTTCTCTTTTCCGGCGTAATTTATTTTCTTCCAATACATCTCTGGTGAATTTTATTTTGTCCGAGGCATTTTATATTTATGAGTGTTGGAAATAAATTATTAAAATGTTAAAATATTTAATTTATTTCCAACTCGTTTGTGTTTTGACCCATGACTATTTTAATTTTTTTTTCTTTTTCTTGGCTAAATGTTTATTTTCCAAATTTATTTCAATTTTCGTCTAGCCAAGTTGAAATTTTAGCCATCTTGCCAATAAATCTCTTTGATTTTCCAAAATTCGATTTTTGCTAGATGTTTATCTTTGATTTTCGAAATTTTGAAAAAAAAAACATTAAATGTCGAATTAAATTCGATTTTTCCAAGTTTTAATTCATGGTGAATTTAATTTTGCTCATGGATTTTCTCTTTTCCGGCGTAATTTATTTTCTTCCAATACATCTCTGGTGAATTTTATTTTGTCCGAGGCATTTTATATTTCTGAGTGTTGGAAATAAATTATTAAAATGTTAAAATATTTAATTTATTTCCAACTCGTTCGTGTTTTGACCCATGACTATTTTAATTTTTTTTCTTTTTCTTGGCTAAATGTTTATTTTCCAAATTTATTTCAATTTTCGTCTGGCCAAGTTGAAATTTTAGCCATCTTGCCAATAAATATTACACCAGATCCTTATTTTCTTCTGCCATGGTGGACTTCAAATTGTGCCGGGCACATTTTCTCATGCTGAAATCAATTTTTCTCTTGCTTGGACGATTTTCTCTGGGCAAAGTATGTGTTTGGATGTCTTCTTTAGGCAAAATTCCATAATACTTAGACAAATTTTCATCCCTTTTAGCCAAGGGCGGACTCTCTTGCCTCTTTGCCATGTACATTTTCCTCTGTGCACTTAGCCAACCTCATAAATTTTGTCCTAGGCATCATACTTAAGGCGAATTTTCAATCTTTTCTCCCCTTCTTATGCTAGGCGGACTTCATCAAATTCTTTCCATGGCCAAGGCGGACTTCAACAACTTTATTCCATCTTTCATCAAGGCATGGCGGACTTTTCATCTTCCTTGACACTTGCCTTTCTTCTCACACTTAGCCAAAATTTCGTAATTTCTCCTTCTAAAGCATTAAAGTACTTAGCCAAATTTTGCATTTTCCCTCTTCTTAGGCCTCTATACTTAGACAAATTTCGAATTTTTCTTCCAAGGCATCAAATACTTAGCCAAAATTTTCAATTTTCCCCTTCTTTGTGCTAGGCAGACTTCACAAATGTCTTGCCAAGGCCTGGGTGGACTTTGGAGAAGGCATGCCCTAAATATTCCGAGCTAAATTTTTCGCTAAATAACAAATGACAAAGCAAAGTGCACCCGTTAAGGTTAGAGGAAGAAACCCAAACGCATAAGAAAGCAACTCTTAACCGTAATGGCACCGATGTTGTGAGCATTGGTCGAGGGTCCTCTATTCTAAATACAGAAAGGAACTCAACGTCAAGTATGTGCTACCCAATCCAAGGCGGAGTGAGGGGCGACCATATGACGGAGTGATTACAGGAAGCAAAGCTTGAATTAAAATGCTGAAAGCTAAAAACTACTCAACACCCAGAATGTGCTTGCTCACCCAGAATGGGGAGTAGCTACCATAGGGTGGAGATAGATTTATTACAACAACATTAATGAAATAAGCGTTACAAATCAGAATTGAGCCATAATGATAGAGACTGCCAGTACTACTGTCAGTTTACAAGAATAATAATCAACCGTCTGCCAATAGCTTAGAATATTGAGAGCTCAGTGTTACATCACAAAGAACTTCTTAGCATGAAAGGAAATGCCAACAATACAACTTCAAAGATCAACTTGTAAATCTGATTTTGTTACAAATCTGTATTTTGAATGAATAACCAGCAACCCTTGAAATCATTCACATGTTCATAACTTCCACAAATCTCCTTCGATTAACACGAAACAGGATGCAAAATGCCCTAACAATGATGGCGACTAAACAAGGACTCTAAAAAATAGATCAACTATTCCCAATTATTAATGCACGAATTTCTATGCAAGTAGTTGGTACGGCCTAGTGAAGAAATTTGACTTGGCTTTAAAAATTAAATACTCCACAATAAAATCTGATATTTGGGACAAAGAATCGCCTCTCCTAAACAATGATATAAATGCAATACCCAGAATGCCTTTTTTTGTATTTTTTGACTTACAATGAAAAACGTAGATCTGCTGTATTAAATGATGCTAAATGGCTGAAACACTAATATGCTAAAATAGATTTAACAATGCAAAATTGAACACAAGACGCATGAACTAAAATGCACTCACAAATAGACTGAATTCACCACTAGATGTTGTCTTGCAAACACGAAGTGATGCCCAAGCTAGGAGGCCTTCATTCCTCGAAGCAATCCCAGAGCCAATCCGACAGCATAACAGTATAGTCGTCCAAAGATCCCCAAAATGATGCACAAGACTCCTTTTTATAAGTTTCGTTTGACTTCAAGAAACCCTAAAATATGCTTTTAGGTCAAAACCCCTAATCTCCTCAAGAAGGCGTACCTTCTCTTCAAGGCTTAAGATTTGACATTTTAATTAAATATCATACTTTTGAAATATGCGCCCCTCATAACCTTGCTTTGACTTAGGGAATAATTAAATCATCTCTTAATGAGGGCGCCACCCTTAAGGACCCACTTTTAAAAACAACATTAAGTCATTAA
>VDFB02047593.1:20174-33150 GCA_007258455.2 Sequoia sempervirens
AAAAAAAATACGACACACAGGCTGAATACTGAGACCTCTATGTATGTTGCCCTTACTGATGAAATTTTAATACATGATGCAGATTTCTACAGTAAACTTCGCATTTCTACAGTAAGTAAACTCTGCAAGCTTGCTTAGTAAAACACATGCCAAAAGTATTATGATCAGCTGATAATGGAAGTATTTTGAAGCTGGTCTCAAAAGCTGAATTGGAAGACATTGTTTTTCCCTTAAGGAAAGATAATGGATTCATGACAACTCTTCTACGAATTCTGGGAAACAGGAAAAGCTGACGTCTTCGAATCTGCAAAAGAAATGTGACAAAATCATCAGATGCTCAGAGCTGTGAATAAGGCCATACTTGTCTTGATCTCCAAGCATGAGAAAGATGAAGAACTGGACCAACATAGGCCGTTTTCTCTCTGTAATTTGCTATATAAATCATTTCCAAATCAATAGCAGACAGACTAAAGCCTTTGCCATCCAAAATAATCACCCACACAAAATGCTTTTGACCTGGGTAGGCAAATGGAGGGTAGCATTATTTGTGTTGAAAAAATCCTACACTCACTCAAATCAAAACACTGGCCTGGGGCTATGATAAAACTGGATATAATCATGCATCGAAGGCTTTCAAAAGATGCAATTAGAATATACTGGAAGGTTGTAAACAAACTGGGTCTCAGTGATAAAATTATAGGATGGGTTAAATTTGTGTAACAACTGCCTATTTCGCAATAAAACTCAACAAGAATCTTGGACTCCTATTCGATTCCTCCTGGGCTTTTATACAAGGAGGCCCTCTTGGCCTGTTTTTATTTATTATCATGATTGATATGCTTTCTTGTCTCTTACAGGAAAATTAAAACAAATGGGAAATATCTGGACTTCTAGCTCCCAACAAGGGAACCAAATACTCCCACTTTCACTTCAGTGATGACACTCTTATCTTCTCCTCAGTTCGAATAAGGGAAATTGGAAGAAATATCAAGAAGACTCTGGATATATATCAACAAGGCTCAAGATAGCTCATTAATCAGCGAAAGTCTGGTATAGTCTTCACCAATATGTTGGTTAGGAAAAGGAACAAATCCTTCAAATATTCTTCTTTAAGGAAATTATACTTCCTATGACTTTTTTGGGTTTCCTGGTTCATTGGAGGGTCTCCAAAGCACTATAAGAAAACATTCCTTGTACATAACAAGCTAGCTGTTTTGAGAAAGCTAAATTAACTATTTAATTTTTCTCAGCTGAATATCAGGTTAGTGGCATGACAAGTAATTTTCTTCTTGATTTGACGATTTTAAAAGATATTTTTATGGTCTGATTCATGTTAACTTGGGTTATCAATACACAAATTATCCTTGTAATGATATTTTATCTTTATCAGGGAGTACATGTAGATCCAAGTATTTATCTAATGGATGAAGAAAATAGGGAATCAAATGGCTCAAATGCTACGGCTGAAAATATATCTTCTTTGGAAAGCTCACTTAATCATAATGCAAAATCAAAGGATGGAAACTATTCACAAGAATCTCTCAACAAAGAAGTTTCTGTTGCTCCTGGAACTGAAGTTGCAACTCTGATGGATACAAAGACCTCCAAATCAGAGATAACTACGTATAATGGACCAACATTAAATGAAAGAACTACAGTCCTTAAAGAATGCCAAGAGTCTGCCAAGATACCAGGTATTGGTAGTAAAGCTGCACGTTATTCTCTTGTCTTATGATTGTTTGATTCATCTCATTGGCATGCTTCTTAGCTGACTGCCGTATGGATGCATATTTTGTTTCTTAAATTCTTGTAGTCAAATATTAATTATATTTATTCAATTTTTGACTTCTAGAACACATTATTTTAAATTAAATTCTTTTTTGTGGAGTTGTTACCATGATGTCCTAAACTCTTGCAGGGAAGTCATCTACGAGAACTCATGGTGCAAAGGCAGAAAATCTAACAAAATATGAGAAATCAGCTACAAAACCCATAATTGTTCCCATAGTTCTTAAGATGGCTGATTTCGATCACAAGGTTGTGTACATTTATCATTTGTCTCGTTCAGGTTATTTTTATAAATGTTACAATTTGTTAGATATCTGAAACAATAGACTTTGATGTTAATGATAAAAATTCTGTTGGACTTCAATAATTACATAAATTCAGTTATTTCTCAGTATTGTAGATTTGTGTAATCAAGTGAAAAGTTATATACACTTTAAAAATTATCTGTTGTGCCATTACAATAGGACTTTGAAGGGAACGCCAACCGAACAAAGATAGACATCTCTAAGAAAGGTATCTAAATCAGACAGAAAATACAAATAGACTAGGCTTTAGACCATATAAAGTCTTTTTCAATCTGCAGACCATCTTTTTCCCTTACATAACACAGAAGAACCCTTTGGTTCTTCATGCAAACACTTCTGTAGATAATCTTTTCCCTTAAGTATGACAGAATAGCCTATAGATTCTTCATGGAAACACTTTCATATATGTCTTTATTATTCCTTACATCCTTTTGATGAATCTGCAAACCAGAGTATGCCTCAATATCCAACAACATTCAGATTGTAATTAACTTAGCTGTAGCTGCAAAAGTATCTTCATAATCAATATATTCTTTTTGTTTAAATCCTTTTCAAACAAGCCTCTTCTTGTATTTATAAAACCATTTGGTTTAAATATGGTCTGGTACATCCACTCTCAACCAATCGGTTTTTAACCTGGCAGAAATTCAACTAATTCCCATCTCTTGTTTTAAACAAAGAAGCATATTCCATCTTCATAGCATCTCTCCAAATTGACAACGAAGAAGCATATTCCATCTTCAACTAAGTCTCAGCTTGTTTTATCAAGACAACTAAGACTTCTAGAAAGATTCTGTGATGAGCCTTGCTAGCTCACTGCTTAAACCCCTGTCTTTTTCTTAAGTCTATTTGTGTTTTTTAGTTTTTTAGAGAAATTTTGTAGACAGAAGAGAAGGTGTGCATCATATAAAAGCTCACAGAATGAAAACTTGAGCAAATCTAATCAAACTGAAATTGTAGAAGGTATTTAATAAGCTCAACAATGGATTTAGAACATATAAACATACCTGAAAGCCTCCAGTTTATTTAATTAAAAAACGAAGCCAGTTTGCCAGTCTATACATGAAAATCTGAGAATATTCAGAATAGGATGAAACAAAGTCTGAATCCAGTGAAAATGGAGCAAAAGAAGAGGGGATGCCAAGTGCTGAAGATAGTGAAGAGAAACCCTCAAGAAGATAGGCGTTTCTTCAACCAGCAAGTGCGTCCTAGCTCAAAATCCAACGCCCCTCAAGCAAAAAGACCAGAAAACATCTTAGAAGGTGCGCCCAAGTAGCTATGATGCTTGCCATGAAGAAGGAAGAACACCATCCATTCAAACCCTCTGTTTCTGATGAAGAACACTTACAAAATTTTGTTAAAGCATTGCAGAACTTCTGAATGAAGCTCTCTCAATTTGCACCAATTCAGCTGATCTCTCACAGCCTCACAAGTGCTCACACTGAAGAGATTTCGTTCTCCAATGGTGGATTGCTGCAAACCTGATCACAGGATGAAAGCAAAGGGAAAACCTCCAAGGCAAAGTTGAAATATTCAAAATAGATGAGTTTCTCATTGCCCTCAACCCTTATATAACAAAGGAGGTGAAAACTCAAGGAGGCCGTACATTTTAGGGTTTTAGATCATTTAAATTTTTGGAAATAAACTCAAGTCACTTTCCATAGTTCTAACTTTGATTTTTGGCGCCTCCTTTAAGTGATTAAATAAAATACTTTAAAACACTCACTTTAGACTTATTTAAGTGATATAAAAATTATAAAGTCAATTTGACTTTATAAAAAGACTTTAAGTTAAAATATAACTTAAATCACTTAAGTAAGCCTATCTCCCTCAATTCTCCACAGAATTCAGTGCCGTCAGAAGCAAACAAACTCCTGTATTGCCAAAGCCTGCAATGAGCCAATCCATGATCTCAGAAAATGAAATCGACTGAACTCTCCAGAAGGTACCACTGACCCTCTAACCAAACCAGTTAGCCCACAAGGGTCCAAAAAAAGGGCTAACACACTGCATCAGGTGACTGACTAGAGTGGGGACATCACAGATTCCTAGGACCTAAGTAGACTTAACATGTAAATAGGACCTACTAGGTGAACTAGTTAGGTAAAACACCTTATTCACACCAACATAAACCATTGTAGATTTCATGTTGATGGATGAAAACCCTTCAACTAAAGAGTAGTCTCACCTAGAGGATGCATTCGAGCTTTAATGTTGGTGGCTCTGCAGCAGTATCAAGGCAATCAATTTCTATGCTGCCTTGGGAATAAGCCATTGTACTTTTGGTTGTATTATGATAGTGCAGTCAATATTTAGATTATTAGTTCATATTGTTGTATTTTTTACTGCGGTTGCTGCCGTAGTCATGTTTTGTAAAAAGGTTTCAATCATGTTTAATATAAAATCAAAGTTTTTGCAATTTTATCTTGTTTGTGTACCTGATGTTTAAATCCCCACATTTCTGTGAATGCAAAACTATGATTAAATTTGGTTTGACTAGTTCTTGCCAAATATATTTCAGGTTGCAATCTCTTTTCATTTGAACTCGACCCGAGATATCATTGTTTGCTATTATTTTTATAAATATAAGGTGAATTTCTTGGGTTTGCTAGAGTTGAGGAGGAATTAATTAGGGCTTGTCATTTTAAGGTTAAATAACGAAGTTAGAAGCATAATATTAAGTTATTAAAGTTGCTGTGTAGACATTAGTTTAATTTAGGGTTTTCAAAGGTTCTAGTCTAAGTTACCGAATCGGAATCGGAATCGGAATCAAGTACGTTGGTACGACAATTTTTTTGGGGTTGGGTATGGGTATGGGTACGTCTGTACAAGAAACATTTAAAAATAATAAATATATACATATTTCATAATAATATAATATATAATATATTAATGATATAATAATATACAAATTTAAAATACAATAATATGATAATTCAAATGGTATATTATTCTCCTATTATATTATTATATATCAAAGTATATAAAATTAGTTTTCCTAGTATAATAAAATTAATATATAAAATTAGTATTATTATATATTGAAGTATATAAAATTAGTATAGTGTCGACAGTCTTAAGGTGGGGGTCGAGGAACTGGAGAAATGGAAAAGAGTCTGCCAAATTCCAGATGTTTATGAATACATCGTGGCACACCTTTTTTGTTGGAGTTGAAGACGATGCAGATGTAGATGTAGATGTAGACAGCAGCAAAATTTGCGCAAAGGCATTTTCCCTTGCCGTGGCATGGGATTGAATTGAAGATGAATTGAAACGGAAAAACAGGGGTAGAAAGAATACAAGAGAATAGTAAGGGAGTGAAGAGAGAATGGTGAGATAGTGAGCACAAAGATTCCATGCATAAAAGACCCCATCGACCACAGAAAGTTATCTACGCGGTTTCTCAATGCGAAGAAATTTCATTTAAGCACGCGCGAAACATCCACAAAATTCTGTTCATTAAAAGGGTGGTTTGACTACAAAGCATACGTGTACAACAAGCATTGAATGGAGACTTGAATTTCAATAATGCCGTGTACAACACACATTCGAAAGGAAAGAGACTTTCTTATGCGTAAATTGCACGGGAGAAGAAAAAATATATACAGACTCAGATTTAGCCTAGGATTGCTCTAGAAATGCTATGTCACACACAAAATTGCCCGGGTATGAAATGCTTTTCTTGGAATCATTTCCGGCGCCAAAAATGCCACTCTTGTTGGTACTGATAGAGTTTTCGATTTTGATTTCGTTTCCGAATCGTTTCGTACCCAAAGTCGTCGCAAAATTGGGACGATTCGGTAACATAGGTTTTAGTTAAATATTTAAGGTAGAAAATTAAATAATCAAAATATATTGCATTAATATGTGTTAGGGACATTACTTTGGTATTAGAGCTGGTTTTCATGTTAACATGTGAATCATGGTTGAATGAGCTCTTTTGGAGCCAATAATAACAACATAGGCAATGCTGATAACAAGTAAAGGACAATGGGTGGATCTGTTGATAGGCCTCTCCAACTCACCTTCCTACAATTAGAAAAATACATTCTTACAGTAGGGATTCAAACTTTAGTGAAGGAAGATATCATTTCCAGCTATGCAGAGTATAGAAGACTGCAAGTAGAGATACAAAAAGGAAATCCTTTCTTAGATTTTATGAAAAGGAAGTGGTCAATGGTATGGTGGAACAAAGGAAATAATATATATTGTACAAACCCCTAGAGAAAAATTTGTAGCAAGCAAAATCCAACTCTAGTTGAAACATCACAGGATGAGGGAAAGTTAGAAGGGGCTAAGGAGGAGATCATTGAGCATGGAAAAGATGAAATGATGTTAAAAGAAGAGTTAGAGAAATCTTATAAGGAGTTCAAAATAAAAATGATGGAACTTAAATTGGTGATGAATGTAGTCAAGAACAGTCTACTCAAAGAAGAAAAGAAATAACAATTTGAGTTACAAGAAATGGAAGTCACTGCTTTCAAGAAGGATTACATAAAACCCTTTTGTGGGAATACAACTACTCTAGACGAGAATAAAAAATGGTGAAGTTTACCAGTTCTAGCAAAGTTTGCATCAATCCCTTATATGAATTGGAAACTTGATGGGAAATCCATAACATCGAAATCATAGAAGCACAAGTATGCAGATCCTCATGCTGCTAGCACAAAGCACTCAGCCTTGGGCTTGCAAGTTGGAGTGATCGATTTTTTTATCCACCAGGAATTAGAAAATTTTATCTACTTGACCTCATCAGAGAAGAAAAAGGTTTGCACCCCAATCATTCCTATGAGTGCAATTAAAAGGTTGAAGGAGATAGTTATGGCATGGATTCAATTTACGCTATGTACTTTTAACAATTTTGTTAACACGGAAAGTAATCTAAGCATGGGGAAGAAATTAAGAATACCACTTGCAATAAAGGACACATAGATCCTTTCACTCAAATACAAGATTGGCTGTTCCCAAAGGGGTGGGATCCTAGTAGTTAGGGTGTTCCCACAATTCATCTTGGTAGAGGATGCGACACTCTATGTAATGTCCCCTTTCGAGGAGTAATTTAGAGTGAACAATTAGCCTATCTTATTGCCGTAGGCTAAAGTCAAGGAATAGAGAATATTTTAATTTAATTATTTAATATTATCCGACCAAGCATATTTTATGGGTGACATTATTTAATTAATTTAATAAGTCTCATAAAGTGACTTTAGTGGAATATTTCTAAGTTACCGATTCGTTTTTGGATTCCGGTACGGGTATGCGAATCCGGTACGGGATTCGGCAAAATTTTTTTTTTGGGTTTGGGTACGGCAATACAAAAAACATATAAAAATCAGAAATATATACATATTTGCAGTAGTAATTAAGTTCAGAATACACCACCATCTTAATAGTCTAATAACATAGCAAAAATATATCACCACTTTCATAGTCACTAAGTCAAATATTAAAATATTATTGATTACTCGATTGTCATGATATAAAATTATAAATTAAAGTTCAAACATAAAATGTCAAACGTTTACAATCAGCCATTATTGATCATTGATCAATCTGAATCATATGGATCATCATCATCAAACAAACTAGCATTATTAGATGCTACATTTTGTGTAGAACCACCGATAACGACCGGCCTTGCCGACAACGCCGCTACGATGCTGGTGCTACCACTCTCCACGGATAAAGCGCTGCTCGTTGGTAGATCTACTACCCACGAACAAGTAAAAATTTCAAAAGAAACCACCTTTTGACGTCGCTATGATGCTAGCGAATCTTGGCAAACACTTGCAAGTGGCGGGAATAGCACGGCAATCAAACTAATGAACTTGACCAGCGATGCAGCCTTCAACTGTTCGAGCTTATTGCAAAGCAAAGAAACAAGTTCAACAATGGAACCAAAAAACTCGTTTTTTCTTTCACAAAATTATTAAAATGAAATTGTTTTTTACCTATTTAGTACGGGCGATTCGAGGCCGAGTTTTTAATGAATATTTTATGTTTAGAAGTCAACATCCGGTCAAACAAATAATAAAAAATGATTAAAAAAAGGCGTTTTTGCGGACTGGGTGTTTTTGACGTGAAAAAACGTCGCGGATTCTGCTCGGATTCGTCGCGCCGAATCCTGGAAGAATCCATAGTGCCATTTCGAATTTGATACGTATCCGCAGACAAAAAATCGAATCTTGGCCGAATCCGTACCGTACCGAATCCGAATCCCGTACCCGAATCGTACCGTATCGTATCCAGAGGCTAAGTATGGCGAATCGGTAACTTAGGAATATTTAATGAAGTTTAATAAAATATTAAAATCACTTTATTTTCCCAAGGTTTAAATAAAATATAAAAGGGTGGGAATTTGAAAAGTTATTCTAGCGTTTTCGGAGAGGGATACAAAAGTGCCTTTGGAAGCTCATTTTACATGCTTGATTATTTTGATGAAATTGGAGAGTTTTGAAGAACACAAAACCCTTGGACAAAAACCTAAGGGATGCTGGTTTCGGTAGTGCAAGATTCTACCCCAGGTAGTTGTTGAAGAGATCAGTCAGATTTCTTGCTTGGATTATCAACGATTGGATTTCCGAAATTTGCGAAGTCTTGTTCCAAGGAAAATTTTAGAGTTATGCTGAGGTAATTGTCGAGATAGGATTAATATTATATTTTCAGTTTGTTTGAGACAGCCAGTCCAACTGTATATTTATTGCTTTGGGTAATTAACCGCACGATTTTCTTTGTGTCAGCCTGCTGCTTTGAGGTGATGCTCTTAAATATTAATTTGAATATTTAGAAAGAAAAAAGAATCGCAATAGCCAAGGAACATAGGTGCTGAACATACAAGTCTTCAAGGGAGTTTTGAAGGTCATGCTAGGTCATCTTGTGGGCTCACAATACTCCAACACAACCTTAAGAGGAACCATAGACTTAAAACAAAGTGCCACAACTTAGAAATCAACACTGATGAAGGAGGGCTAATAGAGTGTGACGTGGCTTGGGAAAAGTCATAGATAAATTTGGGTGTTATTCAAACCATTTGGGAGAGCCAAGGAGTTGCACAACTTGGTTTGGGACAGAGATATTGCTCCCTAGAGGTCGACTCATAGTGAAGGCATTATTTAATTCTAAAGCTTGAGTCGTGTAAGAAGTGAAGCTACTCCAAATCAGCCAAATTTAAATAGGACATTTGAATATTCGTTTGAAATTACTGTTCTGCTAGTTTTTCCTGTGAGATGAAAATTGTATCTGCAGTATTAAAGTGAATGATGACAGGAACTTAAACTCAACAAATCTGAAGTTAATTCTAAGACAAATTCCGACTTTCCTTCAACAATGACACACAATGATGGCATATGGGGACAAATACCAATTCAATTCCTTCTTGCACAGTTTCTTAGCAAACACATCATCATAAGAATTCACCCAACAAAGATAGCATTCAAATATTCACACCAATCACCAACAATGAAGTAGTTGTTCCATCCACTCCAAATATCCACATAGCTGATATTCTCCATGTATATCCTTGGTTCACACAATTGAAGCTCAGTGCTCTCATGTGTATACCAATCATGACCAAATGCCTTTGAGACATTTGTCTCAAGTCCTAACATCAGGATCCTAGTCTCTAATGAGTAGTCATCTTTATGATTTGGTTGTGCTAAGTCACAAGTAGACTCGTAAAGTTCCTCAACAATGGTTTGATCTTCACTCAAATCTGATTCAGAATTGGCCTCATCTACCCAATAACTACCATCATGTGTATAATATGAATTTTCTGATTCACACAAATTTGATTGTTCCTTATGCTTTTTCAGGGCATGCTCAACCTCTATGATATCTTCCTTTTGAAGAAAAAGGGACCTAAGGTAGGCTTCCCGTTGTCCTCTTGCTAGATCCAAATGTTTGACTTGTACTTTGACTTGTTGTAGGCGCTGTCTTTCATGGGCAGCCACTAACTTAGCTTCCTTGGCTCTTTGTATCCACTCTTCATTCATTCTTTCAGACGACCTTATTTCTTCCTTCTCTATGCTATCTTTGGAATCCTCAAACACTTCTTCATTGCTAGGTCCTTCCCATGTGATAAGAGGAGGTAATGTCACAAAGAAATCTTCATCTTGGATGCTATGATATTCAAAATCAGGTTGCATGCAATTTAGACTTGTCATTTCATACTCAAATGGAGAGAAAAGGCTGCTGCCTGAACACTGAAAATCAGACCCTTCGTTAAGTACCTTTGTAGTGCTTCCAAATTCCTCATCAACTGTTGGTTCAAAGGTCTGAAATATGCATGTCTCTCTATCATCTACAGCTGTCCCAATGCTGCAAGGTAATTCTTTGACCTTTTCTTTGGCGACTTCTTGAATGACATGCACCGCTTCCGGTTTTAGAGACATACCAAGCATAGCATCAATCTCATGGCCGCACCTTGTCCTTTCACCAACAATATGACCTTCGCAACTCACAAATTCATCCCTATGAAGCTCTTCAATCCCTTCATCAAATTGTTCAAGTTCCACACCTCTCGTATTGTCTTTTTGCTCTTGAGAGGTGGCTGCAACACATAACTGATTTTCTGCTGCAACACATAACTGATTTTCTACCGCAAAATATAACTGATTTTCTGTTTTGTGCATTGAGTAATGAGCCCCACTCAATTGAAGGCAAAAATCAACAATCTCCCTATCCTTGTCTTTCACCAACTTGACAGCCATGTCTCAATCCCTAAGCAATTGCAAATAGTCATCTTTCATTAATTCCAACGCTTCTTTGATAGAGTGCAAGTGTGTATGAGAAATACCATTTACTGTTGCTTTTTGCCTCTCCTCAATTTCAGCTGTCCAAATGAGATCTTCAATATGTTTATGAGTATTATCCATCCTCGATAACACTTTCACTACCTTTTCTTCCTTTACCATAAATTGATCCTCCAAATCTTCCAATACGAAAGGCTTTCGTTCCCAATCATCGAAGTGACCTTAGCTGCCATGAACTATCTTTTCTGATTTGTCTTCATGTATAGAAGGTTGTCAACGTTAGAACCAACCATCTCGCTTGTGGATGCATTACAATCTTCAACCATGAATGACCAGACATAGTTGTGATCAAACAAGGGCACATCATTAGAATCATTACAAAATCTTTTCCTTTTGTCCTCATATTCATCAGCTTGTTTCTCAAACTCCTCATGCAGATTTTTGCAAACCTCTCTTGTAGTTTTTCTTTCCTCTTCTTGTACAAATAGATCATGAGCTCCTTTTCTTGTAGGTGTGGAAGAGTCATTGAAGTGCTTGGATTTTCTTGAAAGCGAATCTGCAAGACGTTGCAAGTCATGATTTATCTTTCGTCGTGATTGCTGCATGTTGGCATTTCAATTCGCACCTCTGGAGTGCGCATTGGAAACGGATAGCTATGCACAGATTAACTGCTCTTCAAATTTGGAGGGGACGCTCCCTCTTTGCTGATTATGCTTTTAAAAGAAACAAGTTTCTCAACTTAAGAGCACAAGGTTTATAAAACTCTCCGTGTTGTAGCTGAGATTTTCTCTGGTTTCGCAAATCCAACTACAACTAAGCCTACGCTAAAACTATTCTATCTCCTCAAGTAATTTAGAGCGAGGGAATCTAGGAGCAATTGGGAATGGTTGGATCACTTAGATAAACTATATCTCAGAATGCATCCGAAGGCTCATTGCTCTTTCAGATTTATGCTGAAATAAAGTCTATGCAAGTAAAGACTCAAACGGTAAGCCAAATCTTAGGATTCCCAAGGAGGTGAGGTGCTCTGTCCGAGGTGTTGGCTGAAATATAGATTAGTAGAAACAACATTAAATGATAATTCTCATCTCTAAATTCCCAAGGAGGTGTAACACTCTATCCGAGGTGTAGATCGAAAGAAAGATTATTGAAACAACAAACATGAAAAACTTTGAGAATTTTGGATCAAAGGCATGTGGCTGTCCTGACTTATTATCTCAACTTCAATCAAAGATTACACTAGCACATCCGGGACAGCAAATTGTATGATGAAACAAACACACAATAGACAATCAAACCAGCTTTATAACATGACATTAAACAATAAATTGAACAATGATTTGCAGCCACAAGTAAGCATACAATCTTGTTCTTACACAATGTGAACCAATACTGAATAGCAATATTGTAGGCGAAAGTGGCACAACAATTTGTTATCACAAGCAAAAGTTAAAATACAATGAGCAAGGTGCTCTTATATATAGAATCTCAAAGGAGTAGGGAACCCTAAAATCTCCTTGAGTTAACATTCAGTCTTGCCAACATGCAAGATTTTTTCCTATGTCTAAACAAAGGTAACCTAACAACTAACTGGAAAAAACTACCTCAGTTAACTGGTCTAAAACTCAAGCTAATTGGACTTGCCAACATGCAAGTCTTATTGATATGAGAGTCAACTAACATCAGTTAACTGAATCCTAACTGAAAATTCCACCTCCACCAAAGATATTCCCGAGGAAGAGATAAACATGCATGAAATCAGCAAATTGAACTCAAGAGTGATGTTAAGTTGACTGCTGCCTTTGACTCTATCCATGAAGAAAATTGTGGGATCTAACTGGCTGTTTACTCCAAGCCATCTTGAGTAATCATATCCTCCAGGAAATTGTTAACTGCATCTTCTTCAGGGACTTTGATACTGTCCAAAATAATGGATTGTTTACTCAACGTCTTCTCTCCATCTGTAATCAATTTTAGACATTCTTTGACCTCCTCAGCTGCCTTGTCAAAACTTGTTGACATCACGGAAAAATGATTCAACTTGGATGCCACAGGATCACCATCAAAACCATCACGAACCAAACTCTAGAATTCTGCTTGTACGACACTGAGATTGATGTAGGTACCATCATC
>VDFB02047594.1:0-56824 GCA_007258455.2 Sequoia sempervirens
GATTGGAGGCACAGGATTATTGCAGAGTATGCTAAGAACCAATGGGCTTCTAGCATAGTTGATGGGACAGAGCGGGATAGTAGATACACCGTTGTGAATGACTTGATCATTTACAAGGGGCGGATTTTTCTAGTTTTAGATTTAGAGTTGAGGGATACATTTCTGAAATCCTTTCATGATCTTCCTATGGCGGGCCATCCCGGTTATTTCAAAACATATAAGTTGGTACGGGAACGGTTTACTTGGAAAGGGCTAAAGACTGATGTTCTTCAGTATGTGCGAGAGTGCGTTGTTTGTCAGCAGAACAAACAGGAGCACACATATCCTGCTGGCTTGCTTTAGCCACTTCCGATACCTAACAGGAAGTGGGAATTTTTATCAATGGATTTTATCACGGGCTTGCCGAAAGCCCAAGGGAAAGATTGTATTTACGTGGTTGTTGATCGGCTAACAAAATATGCACACTTTTTCCGATCGCAAACTGTAGAGCTCTTCTTTAGAGAGGTATTCAAGTTACATGGTTTGCCTCAGACCATAGTGAGCGATAGAGACAGTCGGTTCATGAGCAACCTTTGGCAGGAGTTGTTCAGACTTTATGGAACCGAACTCACACCTAGTACTAGCTACCATCCACAGATAGATGGGTAGACGGAGATCGTCAATAAGTGGGTGGAAGAATATCTATGTAATTACATAGCTGGACAACAGAGAACTTGGGTGAGGTGGATATACCTCTGTGAGTATTGTTATAACTCTACTCACCACATGACTATGCAGATGACGCCCTTTATGGCATTATACGGGTATGAGGCGCCCAACCTTTTGGATTTGGTGTTGAGTGATAGCAGAGTGCCCAACGCAGGTGATATGTTGCAGGATCAGCAGGATATTATGAGGTCTCTTAGAGACAATATTCAATGGGAACAGAATCAACAGAAGCAGTATGTTGATCAGAAAAGGGTTGAGCGTTCCTTTGCAGTGGGTGACATGGTGTATCTCATGTTACAGCCTTACCATCAGTCCACTCTGCGGAAGAGTGGTGCAGAGAAGTGGGTGACATGGTGTATCTCATGTTACAGCCTTACCATCAGTCCACTCTGCGGAAGAGTGGTGCAGAGAAGTTGAAACCTCGTTACTATGGTCCATTCTGAGTCATCAGACGAGTGGGCGAGGTTGCATATGAGTTAGATTTACCGGCGGATAGCAGGGTTCACAATGTGTTTGACGTTTCACGCCTGAAGAAGGCGTTGGGTTAGCATGTGATTCCCTCTCCAGTACTGCCACCCCTTGATGACGAGGGGAAGTTGATATTAGTGCCTAAGGCCATCCTCGATGTTAGAGAGAGACATCTTCGGAGGCGGGTTATCAGAGAGTATTTGATTAAATGGAGAGACTTGCCAGTTGAGGATGCTACATGGGAGTCAGAGGAGATTTTACAGCATCCAGAGCTGAGATTGTTTGAGGACAAGCAATTTCAGGGAGGGCGGACTGTAATGTCCCCTTCCTAGGCAGTTCAGAGTATTCAGGGGGTTAGCCTATCATTCAAACCTTCGTAGGCTGACAGATGTGTTTAGAGGGTTACTTTGGCAGTTACCTTGCGTTTGGGGACTTTTCTTCATCAATTGATTCAGATTTGGGCCTTGGCAGACACTTACAGAATGTTTTTCAGACACTATTTATAGTAAGTCAGGCAGACAGGGGTTGCTATTTCTGGCAGGGCGCCTGATTCAGTTGGTCAACTCAGTTTCAACCCAGTTTGATAGTTTGGTGAGCAGATAGTGAATATCAAAGCATTTAATGATATTGGGAGAAATATTAAAGTTGTGACTTTATAATATAAAGTCAATTAATTAAATATTAAAATATCAATGGAATAATATAAAATATTTAATACTTTATATTAAAAGGGCGATTATTGATGATTTATTTATTCATTAATCATTTAAAAAAAGGGATGCCATATTATTAATAATTTCTCCTAAGTTTAAAGGGCGAATTTTACAATATATTAAATGCTTCTTAAGTTGCTTTTTTGGGTCAAATTTTTGAAGAGAGCTTATATTTCACCTCAAGGCAAATCAAACTTCATTGTGAATTATTTGAATTTGTCTTATTTTCTCTCTGAGAACATTGGGGTTTGTGAAACAAGGGTTTCTGCAAATCATTGGATTTTGGAGAACGTTCCCCCTTCAGAATCAAACATACTGAGACTGTGCAATACCAGTTGAAGCTTGTCCATCAGGGTGACTTTATTCAGAAGTCATATTTGTGCATACAGAGAAAGAATTCATTCAGGGTTTGAAATCAATTCATCAGAAGCAAAATACATTGGTGGGGATTCATTTTGGTTGCTATTGGCTCTTATTCTTCCCAACCGTACACTTATTTATTGCTGCTAAAGGCCATACTGTACCATCATATAGGCGTTTGAAAGAAAGAAGAGAAACGCCTTTGTTTTTTGTTCCAATTCCTTCCAGCTTGGTCGCCTTGCTTCCCAGAGGTGTTTGGCATCTACTTGGCTAAGGAGATAGAAGTATTTTTTGTTATTCTTATGATCTCTCAGCTGTGCGCCTTGCTGCAAATAAAATCAGGTTTTTCAATAAGTTTCCAGCTGCCTTTTTCATTGCATGTATTGCCTTTTATATTGTAATAGTTGGATTGAATTAAGGAAGGCCTTCTCAATACAAAAATCATAGATTCATTGTTATTCTAGCATTTCTATGAATTTATTGCATTTTTATTTCAAAATCGCACCACCTTTCTTTATTGCAAAAAACCTCAAAAAAACCAAAAACAACAAAAACAAACAAAAACTTGCAATTGCCATCAGCAGCTGGGGTTCAGAGACACCAGGTCTCTTACATATTTCTTTGATTCCCAGCTTGCTGGTTCACAGTTTAAGTCTGCTAGTTTTTGTTATCAGACCTCATTAAGTTCAAATTTTGGCTTCATTTTCAATCCTTGGGAGTTTTAAACATTGCTATAATCATCCTTCTTATATTTGCATTCATTCTATTGTTGTAACACTCGTAATTTTCAAATTCTTTCAATTGTAAGGTTGAGAATTAGTAGTACTAATCCAACCATTATTATTATTGCAATTACTTGTGATTTCTAATGCAAATACTTTAACCCCTGGATGGTTTACTGCCAGTGTGGAGAATAAACTTTGTAACTCTCATTGTACCCACTAAAAAAGTGGAGAATTCCCACTCTTGAGTGGATTCCCGCCGCAGTGGATGAATTAGTTAGTTTGAGTTTTCTATGGCTAGTTATCCGCCTAGTTATTTCAGTTTGTAATAGTTACTCCGCCATATGTTAGCACCTCGCCTTCAAAGGGATCTTGTGTGCACATTCTTGGCATTGAGTTTATTTTACACTTCCAGTTGTAAGCAATTTTAGTTGTTGAGTTATTTGATCCTAGGGATCCTCTGACCATATGCCCGCCCCTCTTCCTTCAGTGGTTTTAGGGCGCATTCTTGGTTAGAGTTGCTTTAATAGAGATTTGGTTTTGGCTCTAACGCTAATCAATTGGCGTAGTGCTGATTTGTGTTGTGGAAATTCTTGAGAAAAATTAAGGGGCATATTTCAAGTTAACTCTCTGAGCCACATCTCATTGCATGTCTATTTTGGAATTTCCTATGTACATATGGAGTTCTCATATAGTTTTCAGTTTCTATTAATTGATATTAGTTGTCAGTTAACTTTCATATCAATAAGGACTTGCATGTTGCACATGTCTGTTGATGTGTTTTTCGTGACCGCACCAACGCAGAATAAAGTCGCCAACGGCTTCCCTATTCTCTCTTGATCAAAGTATTCCGCATGCTAAGATTGCAAGAAAGTTCATGCGTTCAACTCCAAGGTTCCTTTAATGCGAATAGGCTCAGTTTGGCTCGATGTGATTTGCTGGTATTTCAAGGGGACTTACAGAATTGTTCGGCAGTGGAGAAAGGGATTCAAATGCTCGAAAGATTTATCTATGAAGTGCGGGTTTCCTATTCTAACCAGAAAGTACTGAATTGAAAAGGGTGTAGGGCCTAAGAAGTTTATGTTCTATTCTAAATGCAGGATATGTGGAGCTTCACTTCAATAGACTTCAACCGGATTTCACCTAGCCTCCGTCGGACAGCCTCAGCAAAATCGGTGCAATCTTCAAGGGAAATAGCAAAAGATGTTCAAATTATGACTTAACATGCATACACCATCACAACGACGCATATAAGCATATAAATCACAACCGAAGTTAAACTCAATGTAATGTCCAGTTGACCACACAAGGCGAACTTATCATCAACAAGTCGCGAGTGGTATGGAATAAAGCGAAGCTATCTCAATAAAACACCACACACTAGAGTAAGCTACTTGCATGAACTAAGCTACTTGGATACGAAAGGAAGAAGAAACCTTGCTAGCATTTCATGACAAGACGAATTCCATCATCAATGAAAAGATCTATTATCATAAAATGTGTTACACAACAATCTCTTCAAAAGTTTTCAAAGGGAAAACTTTCTCTCTTCTCCAAATTATGCAAAATGCTCTACACTATCAATCTATACTAAGCTACTTCTAACTTGTCTCTCTATTCTAACTTCTATTCTAATTCTACTGTCTACTTTCTAATGTCTACTGAGTTACAAATGAGGGGGACTCCCCCTTTATATAGCTAGCCAAGTCCCAAAAGACGGCTAGGGTTACAATCAATAGAGTGGCCAGAATCGTGCCACCTCAGCCCTAAATAATATTGCCCTAAAAACCGCCACAGAGGAGAGTGGGGTAATAAATGCGCCATAATGTCCACCATCATCCTTCTAGAAGATTCCGTTTGTAGATGCGTTCACACTATTCTTGATCTTCTTTCTTGGAGTTGTTCTTCAACTTTGTTCGAGCTTCCATCTTGAAAACATTTCTTCAACACTTAGCCATTTTTCGCAATTTTCATCCTTCGAGGTTGAAGTATAGTCTCGGAGTATCCGCTTGATCACCTAAGTCATCGCTGCCTGGTCTCGATGTTCTTCCTGCAAAACAAGCAAGGAGAAAAACATTAGAACACTTCATAACGTAAACTTAACTCACTTACCAAGATTCTCACATTCATCGCCTCCAGCAGCCAACTTCGCGTTCAAATTTTTCATGCCTTAGCCAAATTTTCACTCCACCCTCTTCAAGGGCGTATCATCTTTGAGAAATTCATTCACCTGCTGGGGCTCTGACAACATCTCTGGCTCAAGAAAACTATCTTCACGAAGGATTTGAGCAAATTTACCTAGGCAGCTCCTTTCAAATTCATCATCTGGAGAATTTCACCTTGAAAACACATTTTCTTCACACTTGCCTTAGAAAATTTTCAAGTTTCCCTCTTAGGAAATTCATCGACCGGTGCGCTGATTAAATTCTTCACTGAAAAAGTGTCGGCGAAGCTCAGAAGACTTGGAAATCCATTCATCATCACAAATGTCCAGTACCCAGAAGCAAATTTTCTTCAGAATGTCTCGAATCCATGGGTACCCAACGAACGGGTTCATTTAATTTTCTGGAATTTTGAACCTTGGAAAAATAATTTTCAACAATTTAATTCTCGTTCTTCGATCCCCTCTGAGGATTTTGCTCTGACTTGGAAAATTTTTACCAATCCTGTGCAGCTGGCATTCACCGACTTCACCTCAGGCAACTCTGTTCACGCTTCGGGAAAATTCTATCACTTCTCCAGACTTAGGCATTTTTCTAAGGGAGAAAATATTTTGTGCCTTAGAAATTTTCTTGAATCATCTCGAAAAATTTTCCTTAAAAAATTTTATTTTTACTCAACTTTGATCATCTTGCCCACGAGGGAAAATCAACTTAGAAAATTTTTCTTGAAGGCGCATCACACTTAATTTACTTTTCATCTGGCATGCATTATTCATCCTTTGTATTTTATTCTCTATAAAATTTCCAACGCCCTAGCAATCATCTTGTCACTCATCTTATATTTTATTTCACACTTTGAGAAGAATCACGCCTTAGCACTCACAAGCCTAGCATCACACTTGAAGGTGAATATTTTAAAAGTCTAACGCCTTAGCATACTTATCATCCCTCAACACTTTTAGGCGCATATGGCATATACAAGAGGATACGCCTAGCAATTTTATTTTCCATCACTCACCACCTTTATACTTGAAGAGGAAAATCACGCCTTAGAAAATTTTCACACTTATGCCTTAAGAAATTTTCTAACACTTCATCACTTATCACCCTTGGCGCATAGCATTTGGAGAATAATATTACCACTTAGGAAAATTTTGAAACCACGTCTTATTTCATCTTCAACACTTCACATGCACCTTGTCCACTCCTTAATCACATTTCACCTCACTTTGGCGCACTTGACACTTGAAGAAGGACATCACACTTTCAACGCCTAGCATTCATCAAGCTTTCACCACGCCTAGAAGAGAATTTTCACCCACCTTTTACCTTATTTACTACCTTTATTCACCTTTCACATCTCAACTTTGGGCGCATTTGAGACATAGAGGAGGATGGGCGCATTTTGCATGATGTAGTGGATGAAGATTCCAACGCCTTAACCTTTTGTCTTCACTTGAGCTTGTTTGGGCGCATTTCTTGCCTTGAGGAGGATAAACTTTGTTGACCCTTTGACCTTTTTGCTTGCTGGGCGCATTTTACATGTCTAGGAGGATGAAAATCTGCAACGCCACCTCCTTTGGAATATTCCCCACCTTGTTTTTGTCTTTACTTGCCCTTATTTGGGCGCATTTCACATAGGGAGAGGGATAGAAGATGTTGACTCTTTTGACCTTTTGAGAGATGGGCGCATTTGCTAGGTGACGGAGGATGAGAACTCATAATTAGAAAAAATTTCAAATACCTTGCACCAACTCTTCCTTGGGCGCATTTTAGCATGGGAGGAGGATAAAATTCTTTGACTTGTTTGACCTTCTCTCAAGATGGGCGCATTTGAGGCCTCTAGGAGGATGAACAGTGACTTAGAATATTTTTCTTGATGCCTCTTTGAGCTGGGCGCATTTGGAGGGGTGAGGCGGATTTTCTCATGCCTTAGAAACTTTTTCAACTTTTCCTTCTTCCTTCTTGGGCGCATTTTAGCCTGGCAGCAGGATGAAAACCTTTGACTTTCTTTTGACTTTCCTGCCTTGGGCGCATTTTGCCCTGTGTGAAGGATAAACTCACACTTAGAAATTTTTTTATGCCTCTAGCTGAGATGGGCGCATTTCCCTATGCCTGCTGGACGAGACTCCAGACTTAGATAAAATTTTATCATCCTCGCCAGCTTACGTGCCCTGCTATTTATAGTAAGTCCTCTGAATTTGCGCCTGTGAAGCTCGGAATGGCCTAAAATTTTGAACGTAGCATCCTCATAACCCTGTTAACCTGTCGACACTGCCACTTTTAGTCACCCTGCTATTTATAGCCTGTTTCCGAAGGTGGCTTACTATAAATAGTAAGCCCTTGTTTCTGATAGCTCCCAAGCTCTGATCGAGTTGAAATTTGGATGAGGCGCTCCTCACCACGTGACCTGCTGGCTACACTGATGCATGCAACTGATTTACTATTTTAGCATCGCTTCCAAATTGACTTACTATAAATAGTAAGTGTCTGCTTGGACTGAATTTCACCACAGATAGTCAAGGACGCCGGACGATGGTTTACATCGGTTTCTAAGATTTTGACTTTGATGCCTATTTTTAGTTCGTGAAAACCCTAATTTGCATTGCACGCGATCAAAAGATCTCCGCTTTGCTCGCTTCGCGGCACCGCCGGCTCGCGGATTCGAATTGAAGCGGCCCGACACACACCTTGCTAAAAATAGCAAGTTCCTTACCGAAAGTGAGAACTCGGGTTTGCATGTCACACCATCTGAAGCTTTCAAAACCCATCGAATCACCGACATGCAAAAGAAACCTCGACATGCAAACCTAAAAAATAGCCCCGTATTGAATCAAAGTGGTCATCTCGACTTGCATGTTATACCATCGGAAGGTCTCAAAACCCGTAAGGGATTGTTTTCGCTCAAATTTTGCACGCGAATAGTCCTGATGTGCTCTGAATGCCGTGTGATGTCGGAATTTCAAAAATGTTGACGAATTGCCCTCAATTTCACACTTACTAAAAATAGTAAGTACCTCGGAATTTGATGAAAACTTGCTGAGAGCCTGCTGGAAGCATACTGACAACACTGTTAGTCTCAATTTTCAATTTATTCACTTTATTCGACATTGGATTGACCGGGAAAAATGAAACCCTAATTTTCAGACTTGGTCAATTTCACGCTTAAATTCACTGACGGGCGCAATCCTCGAAAGGCAGACAGTAGAAAAGAGAGACAACGACAAAACAAACGAAAAACAAAGCCAAAATTAGGGGGTCCCCATTTGCAATGGGGCGATGTGTGAAAAACGTCACAACAATGTCCATCTAGTTTTGTTTTGTTTCGGTTAATGGATGGTAGTTTTCCAGCTAACTATATAGTTTCATTTATTTAGATTTAGCAATAAACTCTTGCATGCTTGCAAGACTCATGTTAACTCAAGGTGATTTTAGGGTTCCCTACACCTTGAAGTTCTATAAATAAGAGCACCTTTGCTCATTTGTAACTAACTTTTGCTTGTGATAGCATACATGTTGAGCCCACCTTGCCTATAGTATTGATATTCAGTATTTGTTCACTTAGTTAAATATAATTGTTGGTTTGATCGTTTATTGTGTGTGTGTCTCGATATACAATTTGTTGTCTTGGTTGTTATTCTTGTTGTGATTAATAAGCTTTGTTTCAAATCTATGCCTCGGATAGAGTATATTACCTCCTTGGAAATTTAGAGATGAAGATTATCGTTCAATGTTGTTCCTAGTAAGTAATCTTGTTTGCAGCCTACACCTTGGATAGAGTATTTTACCTCCTTGGGAATCCTGTAATCAAGCTTACCGTTTAATGTTTGTTTTAGTAACCTACTTTCAGCCTACACCTCGAATAGAGTATTTTACCTCCTTGACAATCCTGAAAATTAGTTTACCATTTGTTGTTCTCAATAACGTTTATTTCAGCCTACACCTCAGATAGAGTATTTTACCTCCTTGGGAATCCTGTGATAAAGTTTATCGTATACCAATTCCTTGCTCCTAATTCCTCTTGCTCTGTTTATCTAGAGGGAATAGGATAGTTTAGCGTTAGCCTAGTGATAGTTAAAGATCTGCAAAACTAGAGAAAAATCCTTAGCTGCAATGTATTGGTTTTCTTAACCTTGTGCCTCTTCCAGCTAAGTCAAAAAGATAGGATTTAGAACATTTAATTTTTCACGCATATCAGCAAAAGAGGGAGCTTCCCCTCCTAATTTGAAGAGCAATCATTACCCACTATGAATAGCTGTTCATTGCCAATACACTCCATAGGTGTGAATTGTAACGCCAACAAAGATGCACGCCTTACTACAAGAAAGAGGCTACGTAGAGTCGTCGTAGACAATGCCTTGGTGAATTTTTCAAGCAACCATACACGCAACATGGTGAAAATAATTGCTATGATGAATGCATTCGTGTCATCAACAATGGTGATCAAACTAGTCAAGCTACAACGGCGAATCCAAAGCATGGAGAGAAGAGAATTTTCAAGAAAATGATGAAGCTGCAACCAAAGCACCCCTGCTTGCCAAGGGCGCCCATGAAGTCAAAAGATCAAAGGCAATCATCAAGTTTTTCCAAGACAGTCATCTCCTTTGTAATTTTGTTGGCTTTCCAACACATCAAGCAAGTTCACCTGATTCATCAATCACCGGAAAATAGAGGCAAAGACAGAAGATGTTGAAAGCAAGTATCATCGAAGATAGCAATCAAAACATGGGAAAAAGCGCCCCTGTAGCTTAGGGGTGCCCAAGCATAAGACTATCCAGATGTCAGTTTTCGAATAAGCTTATCTCCAAGCGATCTCCCTGGCATCAACTCAGTTTTGCAAAAAACCTGTTCGACAATTCACAAGACATATAAAATGATGGCAGTTGTTGATCGTTTGAGTACGTGAAACAGAGGATGAATCAGTAGACATCAAGACAAAAGAGCTCCTGCTAGCCAAGGGCGCCCATCATTTTGAGCCACCTTTTGTGGTTTTCAACAACTACTTTCTCAAGGCATCTGCTCAACATCTTTTCAGCGTCACGATCAATCCAGTTGCAAGCTCATAGGACCTATCAAGCATTCACAAACGAAGATCAAGCGTAAAACACTAGAAGAAAAGGAAAAATGAAGGACATGAAGAATTGGCTAAGTGTTAAGGAAAATGCACCTTCCTAGAAATAGGCGCCCAACTTTTTGGGCAATCAGATGCAGTCTTCAAGCTCCATAACATTCAAGAAGTCCTCCATCTCGATCAATCTCAACAATGACACCGTCAACAGATTCAACAGATAAATCAAACATCTGACAACGAAGACTAAACTGGGGCTATTCGTAATGCAAAGTGAAAATTACAACACAAAGGGTCAAAGGCGCCCCTGCAAGGCAGGGGAGCCCAAACTTTTGAGACCTCTAAATCAACCTTCAAAACGTGCGAGGGCAGTCATCCTTTGTGAAATTGAGTTGGTAATCCATTCCATATCTTCGCACGTTCACCAAAATCGACAGTCATCGGTGATCTCAGATCAAAGCACTAAAGGTCAAACTGGAGAAATTGAAAAGCATCCAAGAAACATACTAAATCTGCTGAAAAATGCAGCTTTTTGGGAAAAGGCGCCAAAGAATTTGAGTTATCAGATTCAGGTTTTAAGCTTTGCAACTCCCAAGCACACCTTTTTAGAGTTGATCCAACTCTATAGTAGGTCTATCAGCAAGACTTCAAGATCAACCGAGCAACCAGAATCCAGGACCAAACAGATGCACTTCGTCATAGAAAAAGGATAAAAAATCTTCAACTCCATAACTTGGATGCCTAAAGTCAAAATAGGCCTAGTTGACTAAAGTTGAGGTATTTTGAAGGCCTCTTCATGTCTAAAACGACCCCAAATTGGTGGAAATTGCCTCAATGAACTCCTAATTAGGCAGATTGACGCCTCAATCAGCATGTTGGTGCCTAAACTTGATTGCTTCCATATCAAATGCTATTTATCAAGCTTAGGCGTCATTATTCATCATTTCTCTTTGCATGTTGAAGCTCAAACACAAGTATTTTTCTCTCCGAAGTCATTTGAAGATCTGACAAAGGACATTCTCAGCATTCTTCATGTTTTCAAGAATAAGTTGCACAGAGGAACAATTTATCAAAGTTTACATCTCCAAGTGTGATTTTCTTGAAGATTCAGCGAGGTAGTTTATAACTTCTAAACATCTCCCCTTCATATTTCTTCTATTCTTGTCTTAGATCTTCTTGCATATCCAAGTAAACGGCAGTTATTCACAAATCTGGTCTTCTGGGTATGATCAGCACAGCAGATTCAACAAAACCCACGTGTCAAATTCTTCTAGAGAAAGTAGTCCTACAACCCCTTTTTTTAGGGTTTTCGGAAAAAGTCACAATTTCAAAAAATAGACAAACTGGTTTGTTTAGCTCTGAAGCTCCTACAATACCCATGTGTCAGATTTTTTTAGGAAAAATAGTGCTTCATTGCTTCTCGCTACTTTTGCTACTTCTAAAGCTTCTGCCTTGAGAAGTTCTTGCATGTACAAGGAAAAGTAACTTTTTGGAATTTCTGGCATTCTGGGTCCATTCAAAAAATATTCCCAACAAAACCCATGTCTCAAAAAATTTCATAAAAATTACCCCTCAGCAAAGCTATTTTTAGTCGATGCAGAAAAAGTTGTCTGAACAGTACCGTGTGCACAATCAATCTTCAAGGTTTTCAGAATGCAATTCTCTCAGGTTGAATTCGAGGCCAAATTTATCTTGCCTCATGATTCCCTGAGGATGGTTGACACCGACTTGCATCAAGTGCACCCAATGGTTGTTTCGGGCAATTTGACAGGCGTAGTCACTCAAAAATCGCATGGTTTCATACCTCATATATTTGATATCCTTTCAAAGCCAGTTTAGAGGGCTGAATACCATTAGAATTTTGGGTGCGCAGCAAGCTCATAAGCATTTCTCATAGCTAGAGTGTTCACAATCAAACTTCGCAGTTTCATCATGTAACACTCTTCCATTGAGAAGAATCAAGAAAAGCGTCAAAAGTGTAAAGCTACAAAAGAGACAGAGGCTATCACTCCAGTTATGGAGCCGCCAGAGTTACCAGTCAGTGAACTGTCAGTTTAAGTGTGCAGATATTTCCAAGATTGCTCAAGTTGTTGACAAGCAGTGAATTGATAGTTAAGGCATGTGATGATCTCCAAATGATGAGGCAATTAACTGTTTCTTGGAGGAGACAATTGCTCAAGGAGGCAACCAATGAACTGCCAGTTAGGACGTCCCACCCATCCAAAGATGACATTAGACACAGCAATTAACTTGATGCCTCTTTCCAAGTTAACTCATCGTCCCACTAATTGTGCATGCCTAATTTTGGAGACACTTTTGTATATTGGAGTTCTCTTTTAGTTTAGAATCAGCTAACTGAAGTAGACTTTCTACTTAACTATTAGGTTACCTACTTTTAGACATAGGAATAAATCTTGTAGATTGGCAAGAACTAAGTGTTAACTCAAGGAGGTTTTAGGGTTCCCTACTCCTTTGAGCTTCTATAAATAAGAGCAACCTTGCTCATTATTGTTGAACTTTTATTACTACACAAAATTGCTGCGCCATTGTGCCATCAAGCTTGCAAGTCAATATCTGTTCACTCTTGGATGAAAGTTGTTTGGTTTGATCGCAATTTTGTATGATTTCGTACTTTTGTTGTCCCAAATCTTTATAAATCGTTGAGCGAGTTTGAAGAAATAAATCAGAAGGAAATGTGCAATTCGATCCAAAGTTTCAAGATCTATCAACGTTTGTTTTTATAATCTATTGTTTCAATCTACACCTTGGACAAGCACCGACGCCTCCTTGGGAATTTGGAGATTAATGGTTGTCGTTTGATGTTGTTTTATGATCTATTTTTCAGCCTACACCTCAGACAAGTGTCGTCACCTCCTCGGGAATCCTGATATCTAGTTCGTCATTCTATGTTGTTTGTAGCAAACTGTTATCACGGAATTTAGCAGCGTGTTGTGCAGTTTTGCACACACGCCCCACTGAAAGTAGGGACCCTCTTTTTGCTCTGGCTTTTGGTGTCTTTTGGCCCCTTAATTTTATTGATTTCATTGCCTTTGGAGGTCCTTAGATGTTCATCTTGCTTGCCCAAGTGAGTTCCCCAGGTTGCCCTTTGAAAAAACTAAGTTCTGAGCAAAATCCGGTTTTTACCCCAATCCGGGATTTTCCGGTCCGTCTGGATTTTTTCGGATTCTGCTCAAAGTCCGGCTCTGTGCAAAAATCCGGGTTTTTAGTCTAGTCCGGGATTTTTCCGATTTCCACGAAATTCCGGATCCGAGCGAAGTTCGGGTTTTTGCCTGCGTTCGGGATTTTCCGCCCGACCCGGATTTTCCCGGATTTCTTTAGTTTTCCGAGTACGTGCCAAAGTCCGGAATTTTATGCCGTCCGCGGAAATCCGGTCCACCCGGATTTTTCCGGATTTTCTGCCAGGCTTTGTGCAAATTGAAATATTGGATTAAATTGATGAATTTGATGATAAATGCTCAACACCCCATGCTTAATTTGATATATTACACGATGTTTCGCGCATTCTTGGTTCGTTTTGATGATCTATTGTTGAAATTTTTGCCTTATTCAGTAGAATCCTATCCAGCTAGTTTTTTCCGGATTCTGGTCTGGAGTCCGCCTGACTTGGATTTTCCCGGATTTTCCTCTTGGTCTGATTTCCCGAAATGGAAATTTTTCCGAAAATGATTTTTTTTTTCAAAAATGGAAATTTTTAAAATGATCCTAAAATAAAATTTCTTGAGATAAAAAATTGAAAATAAAAATTTCCAAAAATGGAAAAAATTCTGAAAATGGAAAGTTTCCTTATAAAAATGTAAGTTTTTTAGAAAAGGTCAAAATTTTATTCAAATTTAATTTGAACATGTGGGCTATTAATGATGATATCTATTTTTCAGGACTAAACAAATATTAAAAGGGGGACTTGCATATGGATTCGTGCCAAAGAGGGGAAATCTGGAAATGTTCAATTTTAAATTTTCAAAGTGGCACCTGCCTAAGAATCCGTGCCCAAAACTGTCTACCTGGAGGACTTTCTGGAAAACACGTGAATCTGATCTTGCTGGAGATCGTGGGCCGACATGGATAATATTCATGCATTTAATGCAAATCTTGTCCTATTTTGAAATTCTCCTGGCCGACCTGTTTTGGGGCCCGTTATTATTGTAAAATCTAAATAGGCCGACATGTTTGGGGGTTCTCTATAAATGGCATTTGTGCCTCATTTGTAAGGGGGGAAAAAAAGATTAGGAGAAGATTTGATAGAGAGCGAATTTAGCGGTAGAACAGAGGTAGAAGTTAGTCAATTTCTGAGCAAGTGATGTAACAGAACACAGGAATTGTTGCTGAAATTTGGCGATTCAATACAATTGCAGACATTGTGATTCTCTGGTGATCTCTTTTGTGTTGACTTATCTTGCATGGTTCTTATGGTTCTATCTTTTAAATTGCTCAAGGTTGTTAGATTTAGATTTAAATCCGATTCAATGATGTTTATGATTTAATGTTTGAAGTGTTTGCAGCAATCCCTGGTCCATACTTTTTGCAGCTAGCTGATTGTTAGTTGCTTTGTAAAGTCAGCCTGGACCTTTATATTCATTGTGCTTGGTTCAATTGTGGAGATTTATTCATTTCAGCTACAATTGGGTTGTCTTGGGTGAATGTTCATGATCTGAAAATCTTTAAAACCTTAGAAGATTGCACTGTTTCTGTAAGATTGCAGATTAATCTTGGTCAAGCAGAGATTGGTTTCGTTGGGATTGGTCCATTTCAAGTGTTTTATCATTTGCATTGTTAATCTTAGGAGTTAGAATAGAATAGAATCTCTCTAAACCCTTATCTCTTTTGCTGTTTATTTTGAATCTGGGTTAGTTTTAGGATTGAAAGCATCACTATATTGTTGCATCCGATGAAAATTCACTTCCAGCATTGTTCATTTGTAAGGCCCCTTGTGATTACCAGCATTTTCACATATTATCTGAGTTGTTTATGCATTGTCATGACCTGACACCCGAGAGACCTTGGGGTGATTTTTAATAACTTATTATTGAAAATTACCTTTCAAGAGAGATAGGATATTGTATTCTGTATGAGTTGTTGCTGTGCAGAAAACACCATCAACACAGCGCTCGTTCCACAGATAACCCCCTACGAAACTTGTCTGTTTCCTAGGTTCGTGAAGTTCAAGCACGCAAAACGAGGTAATTTTTGATCCACCTCGTAATGCGTTCCAAAGCCTCAAACAGTCAATTTGAGCATCCCCCTATGTTCGCCTCACAAAGACCTTTGAAACGAGCTCCTTCGCGAAGTCTCATTGTTCATACTTAGTCAAATTGTGAAAAATGCAGTTGCACCAAAAAAAGTGCGCTCCTGCCCATGTTAAAAATTTGACTAAGTGTTGAAAATGCAAGGGCGCGAAAAATCAGCGCCCCTACATGAAAATTGATTTGTCAAAATGTGTAGAAGCGCTAAAAAAGTGCGCTCTTACACATTATTGCTAGACTTAGCCAATTTTTTGGCTCAGGCGCGTTCCTTCATGTATTTTGCATTTTTTGCTTATCGTGCCACTTTTTATGCCTCAATTAATTGGGTCGACTTAAGTTCTTCTAAATCACTTAAAAGTGATTTTAGCTTTCTTATTCCTCACTTTTGGCATTTGTTTTTCACTCCTCTTTGTTGGGCGCATGTCTACCTCATTCAAAACGCGTTTTGGTGAAGATTTGAACACTTTTAACAGCTAGGTTTTGATTTCTCTTTCAGGTATGTCGTTCCTCTCTTCTCTTCTTTCTTTCCTTCGCACTTAGTATTGGTTTGATAACTTTTTGTGATCTGAAAATGCGTTCTAAATATTACTCGTGCGTTTTCCCCTTTTCTTCTTATGTTTTCAATAAACCCTCGCATTTTTCCTTATTTTCTTTTTGTTTTTTGTTTGTGGTGTCTTGTTCATTCGTGGGCTTGTCTTTCTCTTACCCAAATTGCGTTTTCTCAAGCTTCATTGCACAAACGAACTCCCATTGTTTGTTTTTAACCTGGCTTTCTTCTTTGTGTGCGTTTTCTCTTTTCATTCATTCTCCCACGCTTGTATCTACTCACATCGCCGTACAACAATGTTTTAGTGCGAGCAATAAAAGCAACTCACCTTTTGTGAGTAAAAATGCATGGTTTTTGTTTCACTTGAGAAATGGCGGTGATTTGGAGGTCAAATGCAGTCCGATACATGTTTCCAAGTAGTGTTTTTAAGCGTTCCATGCTTCTAGATGGTCAAGGCGCTTTTCTCTAACCTTGTTTCACATTTGTTTCCAAGTTCATGTTTCAAAAGCAGTTGCCCTAAAAACTAGCGCCATTACACCCAAAGATAAAATGTCAAAAGCTAGAAAGTACAGAAGCGTTGTTTTTTAGCGCCTCTGCATCAAAAAAAGGTTGCTCAAGTGTAAGGGCGTTGAATTTTGGTGCCCTTACATTTTTCACTACTTTTCTTTCAAACACCTCGAAACTTGCTATTTTCGTTCCAAACCTCTTTTCGTCCACTTTGTGCATCGTTTTGCGTACCTTGTCATCCGCTCCACGCTTGCTCATCATCATTGCTTGCTTCACGCATCCCCATGCTGTTTAGCGACTAACGTTTGTTCCGACTCCACATCTTGCAATCTCTTTCCAAGATCCTCAAAGTTGATTGATCAAAGATTCATTTGCTCTCAGATGACTACCAAAAAACCTCTGTCGTCTTCAAAAGCAAAAGCCAAAATGAAATATATGTATCAAGGTGTCTATCCGCCAACTGTAGTGGTCTCCAAGGTGGAAGAAATAAAAGACACAGAGGTTGGTCATCAAGACTTGGTTGATTTTGTAGAGAAAACTGAGAAGAAGCCTCTTCCTGATTCTATGAGAGCAATTGTACACAGTAACCTGCATTTGGTAGCTATGTTCCCTACTGCTGCACACAATACAGAGTTTGTCCTTCAAGTTGCATCCCACTACATCAGGGAGAGCAAAAGTGTGATTGATTCTTCTGGGCACGAGATTTTGAGACTCGACCCTGACTTCTTTGATATTGTGTTCAAAGTTCCACAAATGGAAAAGTGCATTGACATCTCGATACAAAAAGCACAAGAAGTCTTTGACGCTGATCCCAACAAGGCTAAAAACTTAATAAATAGCCAATGGTTAAAGAAGCCTAGGAAAACTGTTTCCAGATGGCCAAAGGGACTCCTGCGAAGTGATTTCAAAGATGATGTCAAAGATATGATCACATTTTTGAGCAAAGTGAAGGGCTTGCCTGAATCATCCACTTTCCATGACTGGATGTATGAATACATCAGGATTATAAGAAGACAAAAAGTTCACATTGACTGGGGAAAATAGATCAACGATGAAATACATGAGCAACTGATCAATGCGCCTTCTACATTAAAATTCTATATGACTTCTTATCTGGTGTATGCAGCAGCTGTAATGAGGCAATTTCTAGGTTTATCCACAAAAGGGAATCGGATGCTGGTACCTGTGTATAAATTTTTCTATCAACTGGAGTTGAAGGAAAGCTTCCATCATTTCAGGAGGGTTACTGATGCTTTCTTCGCGCCTTTTCTTTTCAATTTTGATCTGACTATCGAGAGGAGAAGGGTATCTGATGAGACCTATAAGGCGGTAAGTAGAGTTGGATGCATATTTCTACAATTCCCAACATTTACTTATTTGAGAGTAGGGTGCTACACTGGCTGCCCTTACATGCTGCCATGATATCCTTCGGACAAGTGGGTTCTCATGGAGATGTGCAGACAGTTGATTTCAGTGCACAAAGAATGAAGAAATATTCACAAGCGTGGATTCAAGTTCCCACTGACAATCGGTAGATATACTATCCGGACTGTACAAAAAGCCAAATCTGTTTATGTTGAGATGCAAATCATGACAATCAGGACCTACAGGTATAGGTTTGATTTTGATTACCGGGATGTCAGAAGGCAATTGCAAAAGGGTCATCATCACAAGTACCGTTTTGAGGACATCTGGGCTGATTGCAGAAATGAAGAAGCCATTCGCAAAATGTATTATTGCAGGTTGACCGTACAGCAAATCAGAGATCTTGATATTCCTGACCTACCAGAGGATTTTACAAATCCTGGCGATATCATGAATGCCATCTATGATGAACAAGAGATTTCTAAAAAGCCGTTGCTTGCAATTCAATGGTCTAGGAAAGAAAGTACTAGCATTAGAGAGAGATTGGCACCAATCTTATCCAATACTGCAAAGTGGTTACATAAGCATGGTTTTGAAATGAATTTTTTCAAAACAGATTCAGAAGGGGAAGAATCTGAAGCAGAAGCTCGCCAACAACAAGAACTCCGCATGAAAAATAAATCAGTGGCTGTTCCCACTTCTTCATGAAGAGGTCCTAGGATCTAGTTTACTGTTGGCAAGAAAGATACCCTTGCAGTCCCAGAAGGAGAAACCATGGAATCTGAACCATCTCGCTCTAAAGGTAAAAAGGTTGTTTCAGAGGAGATAGATTCCGATGAAGAAGGTATTTCCAGTGACCAATCCGCTGAAGATGAAGACTCAGCAGAACCAGACTCCGATGCAGAAGAAGTTTTTGAAAGCGGGCAAGAGTCTGAAGAAGATTTTGAAGAAAAATCTGAAGGTGATTCCGAAGGTGAACCAGAATCAAAGAGACAAGAGGGTGATCAATAGGAACCCAGGCATGATCAAGAAAGAACTATGTCTCCACCTAAGAATGTAGTTGAGGAAATTCCCAGAACGTCATCGCCTGTGATTTTCAGTGTTCCTCATACCCCTCCAAATTCGAGTACTCCACCTCCTATTCCTTCATCATCTATTCTTACCACAGGCATTCCTGCAGTAGAGATATCCACTATTCCTACAAGATCAACCTTGCTTGATACTCCCCCGGTGACAAGCATTCATACGGTTGATATACTGTCAAGTCCTCCATCGTCCACTCCTAGCCTGTTTTCACCAACATATGATATCACTTCTGAAACTGAATTCAATCGGTTCATGAATGAATCAATGCATGATCAGCTCAATGTGCAGTCTACAGGAGCAATGATGACAGACACTTCTCCTATTGTCACAATACCCATGGTAACTTCAGAGGTGACAATGACGACAGAGTTGACAGTGAATCCAGAAGTTCACACCTCCTTCCTTCCCCATTGGTTGATATCTCAAGTAGCAAATCCGAAAAAGCAAATGATCTCTCCAGAGGAGCGAAACCTCAAAGAGACAGTCCCTTCAAAGGCTAAAGGGAAGAAAAAGGCAAAAGTATACTCAAGGCTAAACGTTGACAAGACTGGCCACAAGTATGCAGAGATTGGCATACCACCGCAAGAAGAAGGAGATGTCAATATGGAGGACTACACAGTAACAAGAGTCCAACTTGGAAAGGTTACCAATGAAAGTGCAAAAGCAGATGCGCAAGTGACATTGGACATCTTGGCTGGAAGACTAGATAAAATGGAGCAAGCTCGCAATATGTACAAACAAAGGGCAGAGCATTATGCCACTGTTGTAAAGAGACTTGCAAGATCTTCAACTAATGCACAACCACTAGCAGTGGTAAGTATTGAGGACCTAGTTGTCAAGAAAGCTAAGAAGTTCACCTCCAAAGGCAGGGTGTTGTATGATTTCTTTGAGAAAATCATAGAACATAGATCTCAGATCATAATTGTTGTGGACGAGAAAACTACTTTGTTGGCCAAGCTCGCCACAGAGCTTGATAAAGAAAAAAGTGCACTTTCCCAAGAGCGCAAAGATATGGAAAAGTGTCTGCTATCATGATCACAGATGAAGCAGGTAAAGCTCAGTAAATTGGTGGAAGCCGGGGTAATTCCCGACAAAGAAAAGTTCATTGAGGTAAGAGAATCGTTGAAACACCGAATTCAAGTAATTCAATCTCTTACGGAGTATCTCCACCAAGTGCAGGAAGATGTCGAAGGGCATCATTTGATTCTTGAAAAAAGTATCAAGAAGTTACCAAGACAACTTCTTGAGGAAAATCGTATCTTCCTGCCAGCCATAGAAATATCCCAGATCTTCAAGGAAGCCATCATGAAGATGATTGACAACGCAGACTTTTCAGAAGCCTCTCTGAACGTCATTTGTGATACAAGGCTCACATTGGATAACCTGAAAACGCATCTTGACAGGTGCAAGAAGGTTCACTCATCTTCCATGAGATCGATCACGAGAATTCACACCATTGTGAATTACACCGTTGGTCCGGATGAGAAGTTCGTGCAGGAGACTAGGAAGAAATACGAAGAATTTTGCGCCCAAAGCAAGGAAACATGAAGGTTCCTGATCTCCAATGTTAGACATTTTTGATGCCTCCCATTATGCATCTTCTAAATATTTCCTGACATTTAATATGTCTTTTTGTAAATTGTAATTGCACCAAGTTCGAGATGTAATTTCATTAAAAAAAATTACACTTTGACTTTGGTCCAAGTTAGGTGAGATCTCCTTGAATCGCTCACCTAACTTTCCTTGATTTTCTCAATTAGTTTCCTAATTTTGCTCTTCCCTCTTTCTATATATATGAGGTATTTCCTTTGTATTAGGGATCTTTTAGTATTTTGCAATGAAGTGCTGCCCTTTTTGAAACAAATTGTGAAACTTTGTGTTCATACTTTGCGAACAAAATCAGATCAATAAAGAAGAAGATTGCAAACCAGACTTTGTGTTGGATTCGATAGTCTTGTGAATTGATCTCTTTTGGTGGTAATTAGTAAGTGATATCTGAAAGACTCTAAGCAATTCATGTAAACTTTGTGTTACATCTTTTACTTAGATTTACAATTGTGTTTTGTTTAAATATGGTTGAATGATCTACAAGACTTTGCGCTTGTAGTTGTTCATGCTCTTTGGATACTTTCGTTGAATGATCTACAAGACTTTGCGCTTGTAATTGTTCATGTTGTTCGAGGAATTGCTGCATCTAAGAAGACTTTGTGCTTCTAATGCGACAAACGACACATCTATCACAAATCCACCATTGATAAAGCTACGGAACAACTTTGTGCCTTCATGAGCTTTCCCTTTTATTTTACTTGTTTATTGTTAATTACTTCTGGTATCTCTACGCTTTGCTTTGACAAGATAGAGGTATTGGTATTACTGCTAGTTGATCGTTTAAAGTTATTAAGAATTGAGAACTTTCAACAATGAAGCATTGTAAACATCTTCTCTGATAAAAGAGAGAAGGATGAATGTGACACACCCCCCCACTTCGTAAGTATTGTGTACATTGTGTAATTACTTCATTTGTTTTACCATCGCTTTCGTCAGCAGTAAGAAGGGCGCCTCCCCTTTTTTGAGAGGAGAGATTCATATCTCACATAGCTGTGGCTGAAGTCCTAGTTGTGTAATCTATCGAAAAGTTGATTACATAATTTTCACCCAACACAATCTTCATCTCAGCCTACACCTTGGACAAGTGTTGTCACCTCCTTAGGAATCATGAGGTTTAGCTTACCGTATGAGTGTTTCGTTGCATAAGACTTTATTCCAGCATAGATCTGAAAGTTCAGAGCCTTCATATGCATTCTTAGAGACGATCGGCCCAAGTGATCCAATCATTTCCCAAATATTGCTCCTACACCCTCTCACTCTATTTTACTTGAGGAGGTAGGATAGTTTAGCCTAGTTGTAATTAAGATCTGCAGAAACCAGAGAAAACCTTAGCTGCAACGCATTGAGTTTTATCACCCTTGTGCCTTGCCACTGAATAAAAAGATAGGAAACTTATATCACTTTACTTTTTATGCAATAAAAGCAAAAGAGGGAGCTTCCCCTCCTAATTTGAAGAGCAGTTAATTCTGTGCTTAGCTGTCCGTTGCCAATACACACTCCAGAGGTGTGAATTGTAACGCCAACACGATATCCTCTAAGTGTTAAGAACAGATCATCGATTAACGAGAAGAAACATACAAACCAGGAGACAAAGGAGAATCTATCCAGTTCATCGTCACAAATTACTATTATCAGGTATATCCTATAGCCAAGTGTATTTCTGCCATTTAAAGTATTTCCTCTATTAGTCTTGCATAAAGAATGCATATTAAATATATTTTTGCACACAATCATTTTGATTTAACTATGTATGCATATTACTTATAAGATAATAAAGTAGGATTTCGATGTTTAAAAACAAAATTATTGTTAACGATCTGAAACCCATCCTATGGAAGGGCTTGAGGTGCAGTGGTAGGGGCGAGAATCCCACTTACGATCTCTGCCCAAACTCCTTACGAGGGTAGGGCCTGAGGTGTAGTGGTAGGAGCCAAGAGAGCCCACTTGCGACCTCCACCCGATCCCATGGGATGGCAAGTGTCTTCAGCGTTTGGGATATGATGGGGAAAGTAGGTACAAGTCGCCAAGGGGGAGGATTGTGGTATACACCCTCTTAGGCTTGGCATATGGCTTTGGGCAGATTCATCATTTCCCTTCACCTAATGTCTTAATATGTTTGCATTGTTGATAACCTTTAGATGTGATGCAATGGTCTAACCCTAACAAGTATATATACATATTTGCATATATTGTTCATGGGGTGGACACAAGATTCCATCATTAAAGATATATTTATTTAATAAAGCGAAACACTAACCCTAATTTGTTGTAATTTGTGATCAATAGGCGAATTTTAAGGTAAATCAGGTTAGGGGACATTACAGTGGTATTAGAGCATCTTTCCTACTATCTTGTGTATACTTCATGTATTACGTGTACTCACGTGTATGCTTCATGCTTCCTGTGTATGATTCATGTACTACGTGTATTCACATGTATGCTTCATGCTTCCTATGTATACTTTATGTATTACGTGGATTCATGTGAATACTTTGCATACCTTGTATTCAAGTGTATACTTTGTGGGTTAGGTGTATTCAAGTGTATACCTTGTGACTTACGTATATTTAAGTGCATACTTTGTGACTTATGTGTATTCAAATGTATACCTTGTGATTTATGTGTATTCAAGTGTATTTGAGTATGTATCCAAGTGCATTCAAGTGTATACCTTGTGATTTATGTGTATTCGAGTGTATTCGAGTGTGCATTCAAGTATATACCTCGTGGCTTATGTGTATTCAAGTCTATACCTTGCAATTTAGGTGTATTCAAGTACGTATTTGGGTGCATTCAAGTGTATACTTTGTGACTTATGTGTATTCAAGTGTATTCAAGCATATACTTTGCGACTTATGTGTATTCAAGTGTATACCTGCAACTTGCAAGATACTTGTGACTTACATGAACTCATGTGTGTACTTCGTGGCTTACGTGTATTCATGTGACTTATGTGCATTCATTTATGCAAATATGTTGCGACTTACATGTGTATACTTAATGTCTTACGAGCATTCTTGTGACTTATGTGTATTCATGTGTATACTTGGTGACTTCATATATTTTGTGGCTTACATGTATTAATGTGACTTACGTGCATACTTTGCGACTCATGTGTATTCATGAGTGTACTTTGTGACTCATGTGTTGATGTGTATACTTCATGACTTACATATATTTATATGCATGCTTCATGTATTTCGTGTATTCACGTGTATTATATACTTCATAGGTAGGCTTCATGCTTCATACGGGATGTTTCTTCAATAAGATCACCGCATGTATGTTCATGCTTAATTATAAAAATGTTAAAAACCTTGTCAGTCAAATGCTTCTTGAGTAAAAGGACACTAACAAATTAACTTATCTAAATTAAATAATGAAGAGTTATAAAAGGGAGAGCATTTCAGCCATACCATCATTTTAAAGATCCACTTAAGGTTAGAACTTTAAGTAATTTTGCAAGAGACTTAAATTGGGCTCTCAAAGATAGACAATAAGATGCAAAAAGTTGCGTCTTCAAATATAACTCCCTCAACTATAAGATTTAAAAAGGGGAAAATTATTTTTTTATGAAGAAAAGATTGATGAGGGAAATAAATCCACCAATCAACTTGAAATCTCAGAGGGCAAAAAGATGATGACTCATTTATTATGGAGGATATTGACTCCTTCAAAAAGTGGATATAGAGGAATAAATCTATCCAAAAAGGATTCACCCTACATCAACATATACCAAAAAGGAGTATGAAACCTAAGTAAGTCACTATATCAAAGCTCTTTAGGAATATTGAGTAGTCAAGATCATAAACTATATTAAGGTACAACCTTCACACAAGGTTCAGTAAACATACCCCTAACAACATTAGCTATATGAGGTAAAATTGCAATACAATGAAATGGGTCCATGACCCACAAATCCCAAGATCATCCTCACCTTTCAAACCAGGGGATAAATTGATGAACCAGGCACTTTCCCAAGATATGAAAATAAATTTAGTATTGAACATGAGGATATGTCAAGAGGAGTAATAACCTCCAATTGATCGGGAAGATGCGACAAAAATTGGATGCTAGTGTAAACCTATGAATTTAAATCCCTCTATGGAATGATCATGGATGAAAATTGTTTACTTGTACATATCTTCACCTTGGAACTTGCACTAGAGAATTATCTGCAAAATATGTAAAAATATAACGTGTCAGTAATTACCGAGGAGTTGTGACAAGATGATGTTTTAAGTAATGATTGCTTGAGGAAAAGTAATCTTGGGTGGAGTGGACTGTCCTGACCTCAGAATTACACCATTAAAATATAAAACATTGGAATACAAATAAATAAATAACAAAATACATACTAGCAATTTTATTACACTTATAATTATTGTAAGATGATATTATAATTATAATTATCATAAATAATAATAAAATATAATTTAATATTATTATGAAGATATACATAAGAAACTAATATAAATAGATATATAAAATAAACATTGTAATTTTATTAAAGAGATAATGTCCAAATATTACATCAAATAAATAATAATATAATAAGTGATATTATATTATAAGTTGTAATACCCCCATCTATCCGTTGAAGGAAGTGGAAAGGATAAGAATCATAAAGTAATAATAAAGTAAATCTCATTGCAAAAAAGGGTGCAACGATTGATATCCCTTCAAGAGGCATGATCCTTGAGGAGTGAAGGGCCACGTCTAGCAATGAGTGGATATATAAGGAGAGAGGGAAAAGGAACATAAGCAGGCAGGAGGATCAGTTAGAGGCAGCACACAATATCAGATGAGCCTAGCAATAGATAAAAACAAAGGACAATGTTTGTTTATTAATAAACAAAGAGATAGCAATAAAATGAGTGGAACTAATGATTATTTTCCATAAAGCAGCAATTCATAAACAAAAGCAGTGATTATACTAATATGAAGGGAGCGATCATGTGTAGAGGAAACAACAATTAAAAGGATATGAATCAGTTTAATACAGCGATTGATATGTGCATAAAGGAGGGTTGTTAAACTAATAGCCATGTCTTTGTAAAAGGTTGTGTCTATTAGAGATGCAGCATTTCATGGAAAAATAAAGATATAACATGATTGTGAATGGGAGAATTTGGGAAGGAAAAATATCATTCAATATTTAGGAAGAATCAAGCAGAAATAAATATGAAGAAGCAGAAATGAATCTAATAAGGAAAGGATGAGAATAAACTGTGAAGTAAGGAATCTGGAATATACTTCTAAAGTATAGCAGCAGATCGAATGGAAGGAAGTCTGCATGGATATAGCAGCAGCAATTGATATAATTAATAATATTAAATCCTCCATCACCTACAGTAAATGTATTTATTATTCAGACAATAAGATATTAGAAGGAGAAATAGAAGAATGGAAATAAATGAGAAACCTGGAACATATCTTTGAGAGCAACAGCAGGCATAATCAGATAAGTTCATATAAAATGATCATAGGAATATATATAAGGCATATATATGTATATGTATAATATTTACGATTATACAATAATGATGCTTGCAGCAATTATTGAGACTTATAAGTAATTATGATGCTTTAATATAAGTATGGATAATAGTTTCTTATTCGTTTGTTCTACACTAATGATATCCTTTGCGTGTTAAGAACAGATCATCGATTAAGGAGAAGAAACATACAGACTAGGAGACAAAGGAGAATCTGTCCAGTTCATCGCCACAAATTACTATTATCAAGTATATCCTATATCCAAGTGTATTTCTGCCATTTAAAGTATTGCCTCTACAAGTATAGTCTTGCATAAAGAAGGCATATTAAATATATTTCTGCACACAATCATTTAACTATGTATGCATATTACTTATAAGATAATAAAGTAGGATTTTGATGTTTAAAAATATAATTATTGTTAACTTTTGTAATGTCCCCATTTTGGCCATATACTCTTCTTTTGGATTTAGCCTATTTCCGGAAATTCGTAGGCTAAGCTGAAGTAGAAAACTAGGGTTTCCTCTTTCAGATACTACTCAGTTGGCATTCAGAGGATGTTGTGCAGACTTACTATTTATAACAGTTTGCTATTTTTAACAAGTCTATCTTTTGGCAGTATCTATGTTGCAGCAATTCAATCCTTTGCAGTTCAGTGTTTAGTTTGGCTTTCTGATGGTTTTGAAGTTAACTTACTATTTTTGGCATTTGCTATTTTTAGTAAGTTCATTTTTGGCAGAAGCATCATCATCAACTTGGTTTAGTTTGGCATTTGTCAGTTTGCTATTTTTAGCAATTCATCATTCAGCTTGGGCATTGTATTTGGTTATCTCCTTGGACTGAGTTTCGGACTTAGTCAATTTTCATGTCTTGAAGTTGTACCCCACGCCTAGGCTTGATGACTTCAAGTTGTTTTAAAAGGGGACATAAAGGGGTCAAGTGAGCATTTAATTATTTAATAAATGCTTTATTGTTGCAATATGAAATGGATGCCTAAAGGGGAAGTTGAATGATATTTTATTATTTCAAAAAGTAAAAGGCAAAAAGGTGGCGTCCTTTTTGGAAGTTGAAGTGATTCAACTTCTTGGAATTTGAAGAGTTCTTGTTGCTTCATTTGCCAACTAAAGCTTATATATTGCTGCTGTTTGAAGAGCTGATTATCCATGAATTTATGCTAATGTTATGCTGTCGAAATGACAATTTGGTTTTTACTTCGAGGGATGCTTACCTCCTAGTTTCAATCCAATTTCGTGTTTGAAATACAACACCTAGTTGGTTTTCATTGCTGCTTCTCATCCAGACTAGCAGATTGAGCTCAACAGTTGAAGTTTTTAATGATATTTCCAGTTTTGAAGTTGCTGATGCAGTCACAGCTGAAAGTGGTTTTTGCATACAGCTTTTTGTGTGAATTTAATTTGCTTGTGGGTACTTTTCCAATCCATTCCTACACCCAAGGCGACCATCTTTGGAGAGTTTCAGATTTTAATTTTGAGTTGTTGATTTTTACTTGTCAAAATCGCCCCTCATGAAGGCCGTACCATTCTTGTTGCATTGGGATTCGTGTAAGAATTAAATTTGGGCGCCTATCTTCCAGCAGCTCATTGGTTTTCGTTTCACACAAAACGGAGGTATTTTGAGTGAGTTGTGAATATTTCTTTGAATTTCATAGTTGCTGATCAGAATTTCCAGAATTGTTATTTTACATCAGACTTGTTTAAGTTTGAATCTTCAGTCCTTTCTTCATCATTTATTGTTGATGTCTAACATGGAATCATCTAGTATCATGGTACATTGAATCTATTGTAATTTTCATGTAATTTGCAGCTCTTTTTCCATATTGTAAGACTGTAAACAGTAGTACTGTTCCAGTCCTTTATTGCTGCAATTCTTTCTTTAATTTCACATTAGTACCCCTGGATGGTTTACCGCCAGTGTGGATAATTGGATTTGTATTACTCTTGTACCCACTCTCAAGTGGTGAATCCCCACAACTCTGTGGATGCCCGCCGCAGCGGACAAATTGTTTTAATTGTAATCTTTTCCCCCCACTGTTTGGTGGTAGTGTGGAAATGCTCTTCATGGCTGGTTATCCGCCTATTCATTTCTAGTTTCAATTCAACACTCCGTCATATGTTAGCACCTCGCCCTCAGTGGGATCTTGAGTGCACATTCTTGACGTTGAGTAGTTTCTTCCAAGTATTTTTCATTTAGCTCCTCCACCATATGACAACACCTATTCCTCATTGGGATTGAGTGTGCATTCTTGGTGTGAGTTCTTTTCAAGTTTGGTTTTCTATTTGGAGCTAACGCTAATCAAGTTGGTTAAGTGCTGGTTATGTTGTGTTACTTCATCGAAAAAATTGGTTAGCATATTTCAACTTTCTGAAACCCATCCTATGGAAGGGCTTGAGGTGCAGTGGTAGGGGCCAGAAGCCCACTTATGACCTCCTCCCAATCTCCTCACGAGGGTAGGGCCTGAGGTGTAGTGGTAGGAACCAAGAGAGCCCACTTGCGACCTCCGCCTGATCCCACAAGATGGCAAGTGTCTTTAGGGTTTAGGATATGATGGGGAAAGCAGGTACAAGTCACCAAGGGGGAGGGTTGTGGTATACACCCTCTTAGGCTTGGCATATGGCTTCAGGTGGACCCATCATGTCCCTTCTCCCAATGTCTTAATATGTTTGCATTGTTGATAACCTTTAGATGTGATGCAATGTTCTAACCTTAATAAGTATATATATACATATTTACATATATTGAACATGGGGTGAATGCAGGAGTTCAATCCAAGATTCCATCATTAAAGACATATTTATTTAATAAAGCGAAACCCTAATCCTAATTTGTTGTAATTTGTGATCAATAGGCGAATTCTAGGGAAAATCAAGGTAGGGGACATTACATGTTTACACAAATACTAAAGCTTCAGCTGAAATACCCTGCTTATGGATCTCTAATAGGATGGAATTTACTTCCATTCTTCTTGAATCAACCAAGGGAGTATGAGGCACTGAAGTGATTCACCTTCCCCCATAACGTCTTGATCAACATCACATTTTTGAGCTCCTGCTATTTATGAACCAATATGGGATAGCCTTGAATTTATCTAACAACCTTATACCCTCTTTAACAGCCTTCTTTGTTCTATAGATAGCAACAAAATCTTCTTTACCATGAGCAAAATGCTACTTAGCTCCTCCAAGCTCCAAAGGTACAAATATCCTTTACAATTGCAGAAAATCTGTTGATGATCTTTCTTGGAACTGTAGTTTTAGATGTCCTCTGTCAGTGTTGCAGCACAGGATTTAGGACACGAATAAGACACAATTTTGATTGGACACTTAATGGAAGACTACTTTTACTTGATAAAAATTGAACTCTCTGAGCTGGAAGAGTCTGCATGAAATCCATAACCAAAAGGTTATCTAACTCAATAGAGTAGTTCATGTGGTTCATCCATAAAAGTTGAAACTGAAAGCCTGAATGTATGAATGTGATCAGTGTTGGATGCATTGATATGTATGTAATCGATGTGTTTTTTTTGTCGTTACAGTTGATTTAGACAAGAGTATATAGAAAAACACATGCTTCCTTAAAAAATCTATATTTATTGTGTCTCTTTCAAACTAATGAGCCTATGCCTATTTTGGGGCCAAGTTCAAGTATGAGTCAAAAATCAACCTACCAAATCTATGCCAATTCTGAGTCTGGTAACTATTTTCCATCATCAATCACAATTCACTATAATTTATGTATAATATCCCACATGATATGCCGCAATGGATTTCCAATGTAAAGTAGTTGTTCAAAATATATTTATGGGCTGGTATTTTATAACTTTGCTCAATGTAGTGCCTAACCTATCATCCAGTGATGACCATTTCCTTAAACAGATAAGGTAGCAAGATCAATGTTAGTTGTAGATAGGTTTAGAAAGATTTGAGGAGATGGTGATTTAGTGACAAAAGTGTCATTTTGAAATTTCTAAGCATCCAAAAACAAACTTTTCTTTAATTGACTCGTCTACATTGTCTAATTTAAAAAGGGAAAATGAGTATATTACCACAATTTCTGGAGTAATTTCAACAAAGTTTATTGAAAAAACATGAAAAAGGGTGATGGTAAAAAGTAACATTCTAGGAGTACACGAGGACACGTCCCCTGAGGTTTTGGCCTCTGTTCCCATCCCGGGAATGTTCTAGGGGCGAGGGATGCCTTGGGGATGTTTCCCAGGCATCCCCAATTTTTTCTTTTGCAAAGGACGTCCCCGATTGGTGGGGACGTCCCAAGGACAGCATGGGGACGGTCGGCCATCCCCTTTTTTCTCACATGCTTTTTGCAAAAAAAACACACTCTGAAATTTTAAATGTGTTAAGAAATAGTGTTCACATGGGTGTCATGATTAGTATGTTTAATAAAATAGAGTTACTTACGATAATATTAGGTTGTTGAGAAACAACTTAATATTATGTTATAGTGAGTGTTTGTTTGTATTATGAGTTGTTTTAACAACTCATATATTTAGGAGTTTGTTTATATGATAGTCACGTAATTATCTATGTAAAGGAGTTGTTATAGGAGGTTTCCCATAATATAGGATATACAAGTCCTATAAATATGTAATGTGTATTGAAGAAAATTGAATTGGAATAAAGCATTGTTTTTGTGTGCATAGCATTTGCAACTGCAGCATAGCATTCTGATTTCCAGTATGGTATCAGAGCATTCTCATCTTGTTCCTGTGTCTATTAAATGAAGAAACATTTATTTTGCCTGGACATATTAGAGCATTTATCCTTCCTATACCTGTGAGTAGTGCAGCACCCTTTTTCTGGGTAAAATGTGTTAAATTTAAAATGGTGTTTCTTTATATCAGTTTAACACAGTCACAGTAAAATGGCAATACCTTTGTCATTTCATAACCAAATTTAAAAATTCAAAGTGTTTTGGAAAGATAATGAAGGGTACAATAAAACCCAGAAATGGTTTGAAGATATATTTTGTATTGAGTGAGAAGTTTGGAGCAGAAATTAGTGGCTGCAAGTTTGACATGATAACTCCTTTTTAAACGCCATCAACTACAACAAAAATAATATCATGCCATTGGAGCAGTGTATTAGCGAAAGACATCCACCAAGATAGATAATTCATATTTGTGAAGGAGTTTAATGATTTGGTGTCATAAAATTTTCAATGATCTTGCATTCTCCCTACTGGATGGCTGTTGTAGTTGCTCTAAAATTTTAATTTCAATTTGCTGATTAAATTGATTTCTTATGGAGTTTCATTTAAGTTTATTTCAACATAGTATCTGCTTTTTCAGTTTGAATATTATTGGAGAAGCATTATCTAGCATGGCTAGAGATGGCATTCTTTTGAATGGATGGCATAAAAGCTCTATTGAGTCAGAAGGAGAGTCGGTTGATAGTGTTGATTAAATTCATTTTGGCTTTGTTTTTTAAAGGAGACAAGTTTAAATCTTTTGTCTTACTTAAATCCTAGAAGTATAATACAAGAGTTCGTGATATAAGAGAAATCTCCTATTTTTGCTTGAAGTAACACTATAATAGAGAATTGTTTTTGGAGTTAACAAGGATTTATTTTAGTTAAAAGGGTGCATTCTTATGGCTAAGTCCTCTTATTCATGTGCACATGGAGTTGATGCTATATCTAACAGTGTTTTTGGAGATTCTAATGCTACATTTGGCTAGGAAGGACTAAGGAGTCAAATTGGAGGATCGAGGCACAGGAGGTCGGAGGACAATATCGCCTCTCATTAGCCACTAACAATGAGGTTGCCTTTTGTATTAGTGGCATTTCCTTTCATTTCTATTTTTCTATTTTTGTATTCCATGTAGCACATTCTCCCTACTTCAAACAAATGTTTAGAGATGTGGCAGTTGTTGATACCTCATTCACCCCCCCAGAGAAAATAAACTACAAACTACACTCCTTGACAAAGAATATTCCAAGGTGAGTGTGGTGATGGAGGACATGAGACAGTGTTGGATTAGGATGGGCTGCTCTATTATCATGGATGGGTGGACCGATATTAGACATTGGCCACCTATCAACATCATATTCACATGTGTAGCTGGCTCATATTTCCTTAGAGCCATTGATTGTTCTGGGAAGCCCAAGGATGCAAAATTCCAATTTCATATTTTAAGAGATGCCATAGAGGAGGTTGGGGCAGCCAATGTTGTGCACATGATCACTGATTCAACACGTGTGTGCAAATTAACTGGTTTGATGGTTGAGAGTGCTTACAAGCACATCTTTTGGACTCCTTGTCGTGTTCATGCGTTGAACAATGCATTGAAAGACATAGGGAAGATAGATTGGGTGCAACAAGTAGTTGTAGAGGTTAGAGATATTCAAATGTTTATTTGCAACCATCACACCTCACTTGCTCTCTTCAAGACATTTTCAAAGAAGGAATTTCTCAAGCCTATAGAGACAAGGTATGCTAGCTATTTTATTTTGTTAGAGATGATGCTTGAGGTGCAGGAGGCTCTAGCGTTGATGATGGTTAATTTAGAGTAGAATGGATGGTCTATGGCAAGCATTGCAGAAAGGAGAAGCATCAAACAAAAAATTCTTGATGATAATTGGTGGTCCAATGTGAGGTAAAAAAATTGTTATTGATTGCTGATTTTATAAAAAAAATTAAAATATGATTTTATTATTTTTTGATTTTCTAAGTTCTAACTTGTCTTTTTTAAAAAATTTGTTTGCAAATATATTTGCTCCATCATTTCACCAACTATGGATGTCATTAGATATGCTAATATAGACTCTCCAAATCTTGGAGAGATTTATGAAACATTTGAGACCATGCTTGGAAAAATGAAGCAAGCAATTTTTGATAGGGATCCTAATTCGGGATTATATGAGCAAGAAATTAAGCCCACTGTGATGCGACGGTGGAACACTATGAACACCCCGCTTCATATGGTAGCCTTTGCTCTTAATCCCAAATGGTATGTACCAAGGCTTGGTAGGTTGCCTCCTTGTGATGACAAGGTGAAAAAAAGGTTTATGAAGGCCCTTGTGAAAATGTATTCAGTTAAGCAGGCAAGCCTACTCCGTACACAATGGACTTACTTTTATAATCTTCATGGTCGAACATTTGGCAAACAAGAGGCCAAGGTAGATAGAGCTACACTAGCTCAAAAGAATCCTATTGGATGGCGGACATGTATGATGTCCCCTCAAGGTTTCAAAACTGACTTTTGAGTTTTCTGTTAAATTCTGATTTTTTTGTTTCTTTGGTGCCGGCGATAGTGCCGGAAATTTCAAGAAATTGCATAAAACAATAACGGAAAGGAAATTGCACAAATAACTGAAAACCCAGTAAACTTTATTTATTCTATACACATTAAGAACATACCCATTTTCTGGAAAGGAAAGTTACAGTTCTGATTTGAAAACCAACAAGTTGATTGCTCAGGAAACCTAGGTGCCACACTCCAAAATGATTGGTAAATGTGCTGAGGGGGTTGTGGAACTAAAGCCTCAACCTAGATGCCTCAATTGGATCTGTAATCACATCCAACAAGCCTGAAACAGTGCATGAGTGTTGTGCCCAAAATTAGAAATTTTGCTTCATTAAGGCATTTTGTAAAGAATGGTCAAAGTCTTATAAAAAAATTTGTCAAAAGTCAAAATTTCTAAAACTAGAAGTTTTCTAATTTTAGAAATTTCTAAAAATAGACTTCATTTAGGGTTTTCTGGGTTTGTTGTCAAATGGATGCTGGCAAAATTTTCTAAAAATAGAATCTTTGATTGGAGGGTCCTAATTGATTTTGATTGGTTGAAAATATTTCCTGATCAAGCTTGTCCAATCAGAATCGTCAAAAGATCAAGATTTCTCTGATGGGTCTATTTTGCTTTTTCAGAATTCAAAACATGAGCTTTGAAGTCATCAATGGAGAAAGGTTAGCTACCAAGTGTCAATTTCAAAGTCTCAAATATTGCACAGATCGATCAACGGCAAAAGATGCACGAAAAACAATGAACGAAGGACGTGTTGATGTGATTTTTGTGACCGCACCAACACAGAATAAAGTCGCCAACGGCTACCCTATTCTCTCTTGATCAAAGTATCCAACACGCTAAGATTGCGAGAGAGTTCGTGCGTTCAACTCCAAGGTTCCTTCAGTGCAATAGAATACCCTCAGTTGGCTCGATGTGTTTTTGCTAGTATTTCAAGGGGACTTACACAATTGTTCGGCAGCTGATAGCAGACAACAGATTAAGGGCTTTCATGTAATTCGGATGATTTGGAAAGTAAGTGCAAGTTTCCTAACTCTAACCAGGAATGAACTGAATTTAAAATGGTGTAGGGATAAGAAGGTTCTAAATTCTACTCTAAGACAGGATGTGGGATTAATCTCAACAGACTTCAACCAAACTCTGCTCCGCCTCGCGTTGGACAGCTTACACAAAGTTGGTACAATCTTCAAGGGAGTGGCAAGAGGTTTTCAATTCGCAATTCGGCATCAAGACACCATCAAGACGATGCATGCCGAGACGTAAATCACAACCGAAGTTAAGCTTGTAAAATTTTCCAGTTGACCACACAAGGCAAACTTGTCGTCAACAAGCTGCTAGTGGTATGGACCAAAACGAAGTTGCCTTGATTAACACCACAAATCCACAACTAGCATCTACTTGCATGAAAATGAAATTACGCTACTTGAAGTAGGAGGGATGAAGAAACCTTGCTAACTGCTTATAACAAAGATAAATTCACCATTCAATGAAAGATCTTTTATTATAATAGTTTTCACAACAATCTCTTACAAAGTTTTCAAGGGAAAACTTTCCTTTTCCTTCAAACTATGCTATGCTAAGCTATTACAACTAAAGTCTCTCCACTCTACTCTCTAGTCTAATCTAGTGTCTAACTGAATTACAAATGAGGGGGGATGCCCCTTTATATAGCTGGCCAAGTCCAACGAACGGCTCAAATTCAATTACAATGAAGGACTCAGATTGAGCCACATAAACCCCAACCCTAAAAACCGCCACCAAGAAGAGTGGGGTAATAAATGAGCAATTAATGGCCACCATCTTCTAGAAGATTCTTGTTCATAGACGCGTTCACACTGTTCCTTATCCGGTTGCAAACTGGATGAGTTTGGCCAATACTGCCTCAACTCCTTGAATGGATATGGCGGGCACGTTCTCGATCTAACTTCAAGTCTGCAACTTCCTTCTCCTACTCAACGATGATTTTCCTCCTTGATGTTCTTCAACTTTGAAGTACTTGATGGTGACCATTAACGCCTGGGTTTCTATCTTTCCCTCCATCCTGAGCTTTGAAAACATTTCTTCTTTGCCGCTTGAGTTGGGCACATATTAGGTTTCAACACTTAGCCATTTCTTCCAATTATTCGCTTCATCTCCCCAAGTCATCATGCTTTGGCCTCGGTGTTCACCCTGCAAAACAAGCAAGGAGAAGAGCATCAAAACACTTCATAACATAAACTCACCTTACTTGATTTTCATGCTTTAACTCCAAGGTCTAAGTGATCTCCGGATTTGATAGGGTTCATCGTTTTTCTCTAGCCAACTTTGCTTTCTTCATGATTTTTCAACATCTGTAGGCTGGGGCATATAACACCTGTGCATCATATTTCAATGCCTTAGACAAATTTCATCCTCCCCAAGGGCATATTTAAGAGATGCACTTTTAAAATCATCTTTTGAAAGTGTTAACTTCAACTGCATCTTCTTCAAGAAATTTATTTCACCAGCTGAGGTGTTGACAACTTTGATTTTATTCATCTCTGGCTCAAGAAGACTATCTTCACGAAGAATTTGAGCAAATTCACCTAAGCAATCAACTTCAAATTCATCATCCAAGGAATTTTATCTTCAAAAACATCATTTATTCCTTTCCTTAGAAAATTTTTAAATTTCCCCCTTAGAAAATTCATTATTCAAGTGCTGATCAAAATTTTCATCTTGAAATCCTTGGCGAGCTGTGGAAGACTTTAAAATCCATTCCTTGTCGAAGATGTTCGATACCCAGAAGAAAATTCCCTTCAGAAAGCGTCGAATTCATGTGTCTCCAAACGAAGGGGTACATTTAATTTTTGAATTTTAAACCTTAGAAAAATATTTTGCCAACAATTTTATTCTTCATCTTCATCTCTAGGCGTATTTCCTTGCTTGGCCTTGAAAACTTTATCATCTTTGTGAAGCTAGCACCTTCTAACTTCTTTCTCGCCAATTTTATTCATGCCTCTAAAAATTTTATCTCCATCAACTTGGGCGTATTTTCCTCTAGAGGAAGGTGGGATCAAAGTTTATCTTACTTCTCTGGGTGTGCTTCTTCTATTTTGACACTTAGGAAAATTTCAAATTCATCCTCCTACCAGCTGGGTGCATTTTGAACCTCATCACCTTTCTCAAGTTTAGGCGTATTTCTCTAGAGGAGGTGGAGTTTCAATCTTAGCATTTTTCAAAGAGCCAACACTTTTGGGCGCATTCAAGGGGTCTTGGAGGAATTTTGACTTAGAAACTTCTTCAACGCCTTAGAGCTTCCTCCAGCCTCTTCTATATTGGGCGCATTTGACATATTGATGTGGATTTTCCAACGCCCTAGTCATTTTTCCCACTCTTATCTCTAACATGGGTGCATTCAAAGGGTCCAGCAGGAAGTCAACACTTAAACTTGTCTTCACCTTGCATGTATAGGCGCATTCAAAGGGTGGTGAAGGATTTAACACTAGGAATATTCCCTTTCTCATGCACAATGCCTTAGATTCCTTTTATTTGTCTTTACTTTGCATGGGCGCATTCAAAGGAGAGAGGAGAAAGTCAAAATTTTGTCTTGACCCCACTTGACTTGGGCACATTTAGCATGCTGAGGAGGACTTAAGTCTAAACTTAGAATTTTCTCATCATCTTGACTTTGCATGGGTGCATTTAGGGGTGGCAAGCAGACTTAACTCATACTTAGAAAAATTTTCTAGCTTCTCCCTGTGAGGTGGGCGCATTTCAAGGGTGGTGAAGGACTTAACTCCACACTTAAACTTTTTCTCAAGCTAATTCTCCCTTGGGCGCATTTGAGGTAGTGAGCAGGATATTTTCAACACCCTAGTCATTTTTCCCACTCTTATCTCTAACATGGGCGCATTCAAAGGGTCCAGCAGGAAGTCAACACTTAAACTTGTCTTCACCTTGCATGTATAGGTGCATTCAAAGGGTGGTGAAGGATTTAACACTAGGAATATTCTCTATCACATGCACAACGCCTTTGACTTGCCTTGACTCTTCTTCTTGCATGGGCGCATTTAGAGGTATGAGGAGGATATCAACTCCTTGACTTAGAATTTTTAACACCTTCTTAGCATTAGGGCGCATTTGAAGGGTGGAGGTGGACTTAAGTCTTTTGTCTTTTTCCATGCCCATATGGGCGCATTCGGCATAGGGAGGTGGATTAACTTCAACGCCTTGAAACTTTTCTATCAACCTTTCTCTCCTTGGGCGCATTTTTGGGGTGGCAGTGGACTTATCTCCAGACTTGGATTTTATTCTATCACCTACTTGCTCAAGAGGGCGCATTTGAGGGTAGGAGGTGGACTTAGCCTCTGAAGGCTGAATACTGAAACTTATAATCTCATTTTGCATGTTATATCACTGCGTAGGTTTCAGAAAACCCAGAAAGAATCTCCAAACATGCATTGAAAGACCTTGCATATAAACCCTAAAATCAGCTCCGGAAGCTGAACTTGCTAAAAATAGAAAGTTGTCCATTTCAGCTCAGAATTTACAGACAAGCAGCTTGATGTATCCTGGATGCAGTGTGACTGAGAGAACTTCAACAGTGCTGAGAGAACGCCCCAAATCTGGTACTTACTAAAAATAGTAAGTTGTCGGAATTCGATGAAATTTAGCTGGGAACATGCTGGAAGCATACTAACTGCAACGTGAAGCTCAGATTCCAACTTATTCACTCCACTTGACTTCAAATTGACCAGAAAACTCAAAACCCTAATTCTATAGAGTTAGCCAAAATCTCACGTTTAAGCTCAAAGGCAGGCACATACCCGAAAAGCAGACAGCAGAAGAGAGAGACAGACAAAGAGAGAGAGATAAAACCAAAGCCAAAAGACAAGGAACGGAGCAAAAATTAGGGCGTTCCCATTTTGAATGGGGTGATGTGTGAAAAGGTCACAACAGGAGGGAAATCTAAAAATAATCAAATTTGCAAAAAATATTTTAACACTAGAGAACCCAGGCGCCTCATTTCAAGGAAGGCGCCTAGGCTTCAATGCCTTAGCCCATTTTCCAACTTCCATCATTCGATGTACAAGAAACGGTGAATGCAATTGGCAAATGTGAAGCGAAAAAACGAAGAGCAAAATGAAAATTTGAAAATCATTAAAATAAAACTAACTCTGGCAAACCCAGGCACCTCGTTTCAAGGAAGGTGCCTGAGATCTCATGCCTTACAATATTTCTCATGTTTTTCGAAAAACGTGCAAATATTCCCCATCAACCCGATTCAGTCATGCAATAAGCAGTTTAAAGTAGTTTTCAGGGCAATAAAAAGTAGGGGATCATCTCAGTTGTGCTCAGACTCTTAAATGAATCCATCATCCAATACAAAGGATTTGTCGGACAATGAGAAATGCAGATCGAACAGAGGCGGAAACACAGAAAATGAAGAAATCACAAAAAAGTTGAAAATCCTCAAATTTTGACCAAGTCTGGAAGACTTGGGCACCTCATTTCAAGGAAGGCGCCTAACTTTTTTCCTTAGTTTATTTTTCACATTTTTCAAAAAACATCCAAACTCCTTCGTCAGCCCAGTCCTGGCTTTTAGAAAATCAATCAGATGTAGTAACGAAGGCTAGCAGAGGGTACCATTCAACTCAAATATGATCAAGTTTTCCAAAATAGCTGACTTTCAGTCTCTATTGTTCATCGGTTGCCTAGAATTGAGAGTCAAACAGGGGTCACTGGCTTCATGTGAAACAAAGAAAGTTAAAATTTGAAAATCAAAAAACTTGGCTAAGGTTGGGATGCTTGGGCGCCCCTGGCCAAGAAGGGCGCCCAATGTTTCATGCCTTAGAAAATTTCCCACCATGCTTGCCTTTCATTTCAGCTTCCCTTAGCAAGTTTGAGGGCATACAATCACAATCAGATGACGTCGGATGCCGGTATGAAGCTAGGGATCACTTCAACAGTGGTCAAATATGAACTTTCCATGGTCAAACATGTTTTATCAATTGGCAATACCAGTTTTCCGGATCGTCAAAGTCAGAGGCAAGCTTCATCAAACGCAAAACAAGTGAAAATTTGAAAATATCAAAACATTTCTAAGTCCTAGCATGCTGGGCACCCCTTTTCAAGGAGGGCGCCTAGACTTCCAACACATGGAAATTTTTCTAATTCAACACGCGCCTATTTCCAGTTTAGCCTCCGTCGCTAACGGTAGTTGCACCGAAAGTTGAAAATGGATAAAAATGGCTAACACTTTTGAAGTTTACGTGTTTGATGATGTCATCGAATGCGTATGTTTTCGCATGCATGCTTTTTGCAGCTATAAAAGAGGAATTCACCTGTTTGATGCAAACGAAGTCAAATTTATGCATGCATAGTTTCTATCTTCGTCGATAGACTCCAAAATTTTAGGGTTTTGCATGAAAGCACTTTTTCATCTCCAAACTCTATTCAAGAGGATTTTGGCATGTATTCTTCATAATTTGCAGGTTAGGTTTCAGAGGAAGAAGGATAGAAATCAAAATTTTGAGGCTCAAACGAGGTGCTTTTTCAATGTTCTTCGTGGATTCAAGATTGGGAAGCACAAAGACACACTTTTTCGTGGTTTGATTTTCTAGGACATCACATTTCAGAAAAAGGTGGTCATCTTTTTAAGTTTTCATTGATTTGGGTCCATCTACATTTTGCTCCTCTAGAAGATTGAGAAATTTTCAATCTGCTTTTTCGGCCTATTTTTTAGGAGATCTTGCATGCTTGGGAAAAAATCAACTTTTTCAAAATATGACAATCTAGGCCTCTTCAAAACGTGATTGTTTACAAAACCAAAACCTCAGCAATTTTTTAGGAGATCTACTATTTTTAGAATCAGCAAGCTATTTTTAGTAGGTTGTCCAAGCATAGGCGTGTTCACAATCAAACTTCACGGTTTTCATCATACAATACTCTTCCATTGAAAAATCAAGAGAAGTGTCACAAGCATAAAGCCGCAGAGGAAAGTAGGATAAAAGCAAGAGGATATATTTATAAAAGGTCATCACTCCTGTTGCAGAGCCGCCAAGATTATCAATAAATGAGTCACCTGTTGGACCATGCAGTGTTTCCAAAGAACATAACTAAAAGCAGTAGTTAACTCGATGCCTTTTCCAAGTTTAACTTGTTCTCATTCATGCATATCTATTCTTTAGAAATATCAATGTATAGTTGGAGCTTTTCTTACTATTAAGTCAGTTAACTGATTGTAGTCTAGTTGTAAGTAGTTAGTTATCTTTTGTTTAGTTTTAGAAATAAAGCTTGCATGTTGGCAAGTCTAGTTGTTAAAAACAAGGAGATTTTAGGGTTCCCTACTCCTTGTTTGTGTATAAATAAGGGCAGTCTTGCCCATTTCTTTTTAACCGTGGTTGTGATAACAAATTGTTGAGCCTACTTTGCCTGCAACTTTGTTATTCAGTGTATGTTCAATTTTTGTCTATGTAATTTGGTTTGATCGTATATTGTAAGCCTATCTTTGCTACAATTTGTTGTCTCAGAAGTTTATTTACTGTTATAAAATTGAGGAAGGAAATCTCATGCCTATTTTGCTCTGATCTACTGTCTCAACCCATTTCAGTACTTCGTCTTTTGTTTTTCTTTTGTAATCTTTATTTCAGCTTACATCTAATAAGTACAATGAGTCTTTGGGTGTGTTCTGGAAGCGAGCTTATTTAATCTTTTATGTTAAATCAAATAATTCCTTGTTTACTTATGATTCTCAGGCTCTGAATTTACTTGAGTTATTAGAAGCGTCTTTAGAGTAGGCCTAGTTGTAGTTGAAGTTCTAGAAAGGAGAAAACCTCAACTACGACGCAAATAGTTTTAAAACCTTATGCTCTTAGCTAAGAATAAAAAGATTGGTAGTAGTTTAGTATTTCTTTTTAAGCATAATTATCAAAGAGGGAGCTTCCCCTCCTAATTTGAAGAGCAATCTAACTGTGCATAGTTGTCTGTTTCTAATCCGCATTCTAGAGGTGCAAATTGAAACACCAACAGTTTTTTGTCACCCAATGTGGGGCACGAGGCATAAAACTTCAAGAAAGCTTACGCTTTATGTCACGGGAATGTCCATCGAGCATCCTATTGTGTGGGAATAGAACCTATAATCCAACCAAAAGAAATGGGTGATAACAACAATAGTGCCAATAATAATCATGCTGATAGAAATCAACGTCCGCCCCCATTACCTTGGGGTAACAACATTGGACCTTTGGCTTTGTAGGAAAATCATGAGTTACCTAAAGGGTCAAGGAAGCACTTTCCCTAGTTTCACGGCTACAGGAATCAACACCTGAATGAATATATCTCTGTGTTCACAATGGCTTGCGCCATGTTGCACATAGCACATGAAGACATCGTAGTGCATCTCTTTGTAGAGACTCATGTGGGAAATGTTGACAATGGGTTCAATCACCTAGAGCCGGGCATTATTACAAGCTGGGAAACTATGAGCGAGAAATTTTTTGCGAGATTCAAGCCCGCTGAAGACAGTGATTTGTTGTTTGCAACTTTGCTCGACTTGCAAATTCAAAGATGGAGCACAACAAGCCCATGAGGGAGTTTGTAGCAAGATTTAACCATCTTGTTACATGACTTTCTTCTACACTTAATCTATCACTAGAGACTCTGATGAGATGTTTCATAGATGCTCTTCCATTAGAGATATCCTTCTTCCTCAAGATGGAAAAAGAAACAGAATTGACGAATGCACAAGAACACGCCATCTAGTTGGAGGATAATACGATCACTTCCAGCAAGATGAAGGACTCAATCAGACCTCTAGTTCAGAGTTCTACAGATCCATTGCTACATAAGGTAGCCAATGAAATTCTTGCACTACCACCACCACAATACCAACCTCAGCAACCATATCAGCTAGAGAGAAATAATTTTCAGCCTTTCAATAATTACAAGCCACGGTTGCTAGCACCTCCACCAAGACAAACAGTTGAAGTTGCACAAAATGCAGTATTTTGTTCTTTCCATGAGATTGATGCACATACCGATACTACATGTCCTGAGAATTTAAGAATGAATCAGATCATGGGATACATTGATGTTGCACCCAGTTCAAGCTTTGTCCCTGCACCAAGTTCGAATGTTGTTTTACCATAGATGGACAACTTCGATGGCGACTCTGCTACGGAATACATTAAAAATGAACCCATTATTGAAGAAAAAGATCTTCGCCAGTACTCTCTTGCAATAAATCACAGAATACATTCGATGCCTATGCTTTCACATGCTCAACACTTGAAAGTGCAGAAGGAAGACGGAGAAAGGCGGAGAACTAAAGTACAAGTTAAAGAAGCAGTTACTCAAGACCCATCTTTAGAAAATTTACCTGACATTATGTAAGCTCTGTCAGTTGGTGTGAATAATATGTTTCATGAGAATGTGAAAATTGGAAAAAGAATTTTTTATTTATTTGATATAACTGCAATTATGAATGATTTCTTTATATATATATATAAGTGAATGTGTTGATGTGTTTTTATTTTAAAAATGATACAAAGAACGGTCTAACCCTATTTCTTTATCAAGTGGATGCAGGATTGTCAACACCTCGAGGGAAAGGGAAATGTTATCAAGGAGAGGTCGTAGTCTATAAAGGATCAAATTACCATCAAGTCACGAGTTGGTGTAAGGTGGCTACATGGAAGTCGTAACCTTGGGATATATCTCACTTAATTAAATAATTATAAAAACAAGTAATTGATTTCAACTTTGGAGTAAGAATAAATCAAGTCAACTTTATTTGTGCATCATCGTTCTCCTTTAGAAGTCATGTATTTATCCTTAACCACACCTTGGAAAAGAAATTTAATTAAAATATTTAAGCCGATAATAATGTGATCTCTAAGTCGCGATTTTGAGTTGAAAAAGGTTCGTTTAAGTTTGGAGGCAGTAATCCTTTGCCATCTTGTTCTCTGAGTCTAGATGTAACGCCCAAGAGGGAAGGCATGTAGACGTTTATCGGGGAGTCTTGTTTCACCTTGAGTTATCTTTTGGGGTATTCTTCATTCACGACTTCCTCTCTCTCGCACTCACTTTTTCTTTCCTCTCATTCGGTCGACATTTCTCTTGGAAAAAGCGTTACTGTTATACAGTCAAGTACTCCAAGGTCGAGAGCCATTCTCAATTACTCATCACTTAAATCTCTCAAGGGTGGAAAAATCAATCTGCATCAGGAGTTAGTTTGCCAAAGCATCACTCTTTTGGTCGGTGGGAAACATCAAAAATCTGAAGTCAATTCCTTGATCGTTGGAGAAAACGTTAGGAGAGCTACCGGATTTTATTTCTGCATATCCAGGCACGTATTTGAGTGTCTTAAAATCTGTTAATCAGAAATATTGAAAGTCCATTTCTATGTTGAGGAAACGTTGTGTTATGTTAAAGCATTCTTTTGGAACATATCGAGTCTGATGATTATTGCTATCGAATACTCGCAAAAATAAATCTAGAGCTTTGTCTAGTCGAAACCTTTCTTATTAATCTTTTTGAACCAGTCGAGTTCATCGAACTTGAATTCAAGAAGTTCTAAGTCTTTCTTCCTTCATTGCTTAATTCAAAGTCTAAACCATACTCTGTTTTCTTTAGTTCTTGAACCGGTCAGACCATTAATCTTTTGCAAATGTCAATTAAATGTTAATTAGCTGAAATATATTTTGAAACTGGAGTCTTATCTGAATATTGATTAAGGCTATCATTCTTTCTTTTGTGGGTAGAAATTGAACAATCACCCCTAATTATAGATCGAACTTTGAGTTGAGTCTCTAATTATATAAACTCAAAAATCAAATGTATTATTTCCGAGTAAAGGTGAGAGTGTTGATAGCACTAGAAACATGCTCTTGACCATTAAATCCTTGGCCAAGGTTATGATGCTTGGAAAAAGCAATAATCAGCCATCAAGAATCAAATATACCCCTGGTTAGAACAGTCATTCTACTTAGGAGAACCTATAGTGAAAGACCGACCAGGGTAGTATAGATTCTTGACACCAGACTCAAATGGCAAGATGGTAATTTGGAAAAATTCTTTATAGACTACCCCTTGTGAAGGGTCGGGTTTCTTCAGTTGAAGAAACACGGGAGACCAATAGGTCTTTGGTTGGGTGGAAAAGCCCTTGATGATGTTTCTTTTTCCCTCAAAGACCAAGTCTTGTTCAAGCAATTGTTTTAAATGCTCTATTCATTTCATAATTAATGGAAAAGTTAGTTCATAACCAACTATAACTTTCAGTTATATAAACCGTTAATTGTTCCATTTTAGATGAAATTGAAAAACTAGAAGTTAGTTATTGAATGTTAGAGTAGTTATTGCTCAAATTATATATATCTTTCCTATTTGTTATTGCAATGAGAACTCTCATAAGAAAAATTAGTTAGTTTCACTTCAGCTGAATCTGGTAATTAGTTACCGTTCTCAAACTGTAGAATAGCTAGTATGTTACATATGGTATCAGAGCTACAAGGTTTGACACTGAACCTCGGGGCTCATCAAGCAAACATAGAAAACGAAATCAACCATTGGTGTTTTTCCAAGATGAGAATGCAAAAACACCCCGGAAGAAGATTCGAGACCCCGTTTCCATCCGACTATGGAAAATCAGGCTTAGATATGATTATTTCTGCTACTCTTTTCCCTTGGATTTGGAAACAATGGCTGAAGCTCTTTAGAGACTTCGGAGAGAAGGAAGAATATGGACTACCTCTAGGAAGGAAATTGTTAAGTCATCTATTCTTACTGAAATAAACAAAACCATTTCTGAGAAAATTTTGAATAATAAGATTGAACCCGAAACATCTAAAGAAGATGTTTTCCAACTCCCGGATACAGAATTATTCCATTTTCTGAGTTTAGTGATCAGAAGGAACCTATCATAGACAGTGACAATGATGCCTAATCATCTTTGTATTAGAATCTATCACAGGAAGTGATAGCCATTTTGTAAACAGTTTTGTATTGAATCTATCACAGGAAGTGCTAGTCATTGTGTAAACCATTTTGTATTGAATCTATCACATGAAGTGATATCAATTTTGTAAAACAATTATGCTTGTAATTTTGTAGCATTTGACTTGAGTAATTAAAGTAAGAATTTTTTTGATTGTTTATCTACCATGAAAACTTCTTTGACTTATGTTGAGCAAACTATGGGAGTAAATTAATTTAAAAAAAAAAACTAATTAGAATTACTAAATATATCTAGGAACTTCATTGGAATGGATAATTCTGGAAATAGATTTAGAGGGGATCGGGATAACAACAACCCTATGGAAAAGTTAGATCAACTACTGAATCTGATGAATGAAACTCAGGCCCGACTAGTCAACCTAGAAAGAAAAGTAGAAGGGAAATCTGATATGAGAGATGAAAGGTCAGAAACCCAAAGTGATCAACACGAAGATAATTCTAAAACTTTGAGCTTGGGAAACAAGAGAAGTCAATTAGCCAATGAACTCGCTAAAGATATGAAAAAGATCAAACCCCCTAAGTTTGAGGGCTCCACTTCAGGAGATGTCACTGAGGCATGGTTGACTAAAATGGAAAAGTACTTTGAGCTAAGAGATTACTCTGATAATTCCAAGGCGGCTTGGGTAGCCTACCAGTTGGCAGGAGAAGCCGCTACTTGGTGGGAAAATAAAAGGGCAGAAATGGGTCTTGTAGTAGCAAAAGTGACCTAGGACCAGTTTGTGAGAATTTTTCGTCAAAGATGGCTACCATAGCTGTTTTATGATCAAAAGTTGTTGGACTTTGAAAATCTCAGGCAAGGACCCTTATCTGTTAATGAGTACTGGGAAAAGTATATCCGTCTGTTAAAATATGTTCCGCAATACCAATAGGATGAAAACTTTCGTGTTCAGAAGTTCATATTGGGGTTGAACAATCGTATAGGGGGTCCAGTGGATGTTTTGGCACCACAAACTATGGATGAAGCATACGAAAAAGCTGTTCGACAAGTGCAAAGGTTGAAAAAGGATGATTCCTTTAGGGATAAAAACTGCAACAAAGTCAAATGGAACCAGTCATCTCAGAATTTCAAAAGGAAGGGCTACAAGAACAATCGGTATGACTACAAGAAGGATAAGAAGGGCAATAACAGTACTAAGGATGAAGTTAATTCAAACAAAGGTTCGGAAAAGAAGGGACCACCAGGGGGATGTTTTACATGTGGAGGAGAGCATTGCACTAACCAATTCCCTAACAGGAATTAGAATGGACAGCAGCAACGTAAGCCTCTACCACCTCAGCAAACAGCTTTCCAGAAAAGGATTCATGCAGCAATAGATAATAAGTAGGCGGAATATCAAGTCACACCCATTGCGACTACAGGTATGCTATACGGGAACCCGATAACCATTTTAATGGACACCGGAGCCATTGAATGTTTCATATCCCCTAAATTGCTTAGTAGATTTCTTAAAAGAACCGGGTTCATGGCCAAATCATGGACGGTTGAATATGCTAATCAGACGAGAGCTCAGGTAGAGTAGTGTCTGTTTGAAGCTAGGGTAGAACTTCCAGGCTTCACCACAGAAATTAACCTTTATGTGGCACCTCTGGGTTCCTATGATGTGATCATTGGAATGAATTGGTTAAGAGAGCATAGGGCTAAGGCTGATTGTTTTGCAAAGACATTGGAGTGTGTGGATGACTTAGGAAACCCGGTGTTTATTCAAGGAGTACCATGAGAGATTAAGGTACGGCAAATTTCAGCCATGCAGTTAAAAAGAAATAAAAGAAAAGGATGCCAAATATTTGCGGTTAAAATGGAAGAAGTTAGGGAGTACAAGGAAAGCCTATATCAAGATGATGTGATAATGCACACATAGAGTAAGGAAGAGGAAATGGAAACTAACTTTAAGGAAGAAACCTTCGCTGAAAAATATCCTTACCTACGGGAATACCAGGACGTGTTTCCAGAGGAGCTACCTGGGTTACCACCAAGAAGGGTGTTTGATTTCTCTATAAATTTAGCTCCAGGGGTTGAACCTGTTTCTAAGGCACCATATCGTATGACCACCATGGAACTAATGGAACTAAAGGCACAATTGCAGGAATTACTGGATAAAGGATTGGTTCGACCTAGCGTATCACCTTGGGGAGCACTAGTAATATTTGTCAAGAATAAGGATGGGACACTTCGCCTATGCATAGATTACCGTATGTTGAATAAGCTCACCATCAGAAATAAATACCCCTTTCCCAAAATAGACGATGTTTTTTATCAAATGAAAGGGGCAGCAGTGCTTTCCAAGATAGATTTAAGGTCAAGATATCATCAGTTAAGATTGAAAGAAGAAGAAATTCATAAAACAACCTTCAGAACTAGGTACGATCATTATGAATTCACAGTTTTGCCATTTGGTCTCACCAATGCCCCAGCTGCGTTTATGAACCTAATGAACAGTATTTTCCATGATTGTTTGGACAAGTTTGTGTTGGTTTTCCTTGATGACATTCTTATTTACTCCAAAAACGAGGATGAGCATCTTCAGCATCTTCGGGGGATCCTCTAATAATTGAGAGAACATAAACTTTATGGAAAATTATCAAAGTGCACCTTCTTCCAGAAAGAGGTACAATACTTGGGGCATATAATATCAACCAGAGGAATAGCAGTGGATCCAGCAAAAATAAAAGCTATAGAGGAATGGCCAGTACCAAAAAAATGTGCATGAGGTTAGGAGTTTCATGGGTTTGGCTGGGTATTACTGAAGGTTTGTAAGAAATTTCTCTAGGATCGCCCACTCCATTACCTCCCTTCAAAGAAAAGGAAAGAGATTTGAATGGACAGAGAAATTTCAAGAAGCATTTAATACATTGAAGGAGAAATTAACGACTGCACCAATTTTGGTAGCACCAGACCCTAATGGCCATTTTGTAGTTATAACGGACACGTCTGGTGAAGGTTTGGGCAGAGTATTAATGCAAGATGGGAAGGTAGTGGCTTACGAATCTCGAAAGTTGAAACGGTATGAACAGAACTATGCACCTCACAATTTGGAGTTAGCCGCTATTGTGCATGCCCTGCAAATGTGGCGACATTACTTGTTAGGGAAGACTTTTGAACTCAAATCGAACCATCAAGGATTAAAGTATATATTCACCCAACCTAATTTAAATGCTTGCCAAAGGAGATGGATGGAGTTAATTTTAGACTATGATTTTGAGGTCAGTTATATCAAGGGTAAGGAGAACAGGGTAGCCGATGCTCTAAGCCGACGAAAACATATAACTTTCATGGTGTCAATCAATACAAATTTTAGAACTCAAGTACTACAAAAATTGAACGAAGATGAATTCTACCTGCAAGTCCGTAAAGCTCTTCAGGAAAACTCACAAGAGCCTAAATATGAGGGTTTTCAGATCGAAACAGATGGAATTTTGAGATATAAGGGAAGGATGTATGTTCCAAAATCACCAGAATTAAAGAAGTTGGTATGGAAGGAGGTTCACACAGCGCCATACTCAGGTCATCCAAGGGTAACCAAAATGTTGGCCGATGTCAAACCTCTATATTTTTGGAAAGGAATGAAAAAGGATGCAACTAGATTCGTTGCAAGATGTTTTGAATGTCAGAAGGTTAAGGTGGAGCACCAACACTCGGCAGGATTGTTACAACCTCACAATGTACCAGATTGGAAATGGCAAATCATCAGTATGGATTTTGTACAAGGTTTACCGATGACGAGGAGTAGACATAATGCAATACTGGTAGTAGTGGATAGACTCACCAAAGTAGCACATTTCATACCCGGAAATTTGACAGATGGGGCTTCTGTGATTGCTCGAAAGTTTGTACAAGAAATTTTCCGTCTTCATGGAGTTCCGGAAAAGATTATTTCTGACAGGGATGCAAGGATGACATCCAGGTTTTGGAAAACTCTATTTTCTGCCTTGGGAACTTAACTAAATATCAATACAACTTATCATCCTAAAACAGATGGACAAACGAAAAGAGTAAATCAGATCTTGGAAGATCTGCTAAGAATGTACTGTATGGACCAGCAATATAAGTGGGAAGAATATTTACTGTTGGTAGAATTTGCTTATAACAATTCATATCAATTAGCTATCAAAATGGCACCCTTTGAAGCACTATACAGCAGGAAGTGCAAAACACCTATCAGTTGGAACAAGATGGAGGACAGGATTGTTCTAGGACCCAAGATGCTTCAGGAAATGGAGGAACAGGTTAAGTTAATCAGATAGAGGTTGAAGGAAGCTAATGATCGGCAAAAGAGCTACACTGATGCAAAACGAACCCCCAAAGAATTTGTGGTTGGAGAGAAAGTTCTCTTGTGAGTTAAACCTCAAAAGAACTCTATCAAATTTGGAAAAGCCTCTAAACTAGCCCCGAGATATGTAGGACCTTTTGAAGTCCTGGAAGTTATCAACCCGGCAGCATACAAAATTGCTCTACCTCTGGCTCTCGCCAGATTGCACAATGTATTTCATGTCTCCTATCTTAAGAAATACTGTGTAGAATTTGACCATATCATTGACTAGAATTCCTTGCAAGTGCGAGATCTTGGGGTGATCACAATCGAGCCACTCAGAGTGCTCATGGTATGTAAGCTACGCTTACGTAACTGTGAGGTGGTACAATGCAAGGTTCAGTAGGACCAGTATTCAGAGGAAAATGCTACATGGGAGGATTATGATGAAATCCTTAAGAAGTTTCCTTATCTATTTATGAACAATTAAGAACTCTATATACATTTATGATTTTAGACCTAAACCTTAAATAAATAATCATCGGGGACGACGATTCTTAAGGAGAGAAGTATGTTACATCCATTTTGTCTTAAACAAGATTATGGAAATAATAATATGGTTGTTATGTTAGTTGTGATTAACTACCTTTCATGAGAATGTGAAAATTGCGAAAATAATTTTTAATTTGTTTGATATAACTGCAATTATGAATGATTTCTTTATATATATTTAAGTGAATGTGTTGATGTGTTTTTATTTTAAAAATGATACAGAGAACGGTCTAACCCTATTTCTTTATCAAGTGGATGCAGGATTGTCAACACCTCGAGGGAAAGGGAAATGTCATCAAGGAGAGGTCGTAGTCTAGAAAGGATCAAATTACCATCAAGTCATGAGTTGGTGTAAGGTGGCTACATGGAAGTCGTAACCTCAGGATATATCTCACTTAATTAAATAATTATAAAAACAAGTAATTGGTTTCAACTTTGGAGTAAGAATAAATCAAGTCAACTTTATTTGTGCATCATCGTTCTCCTTTAGAAGTCACATATTTAGCCTTAAGCACACCTTGGAAAAGAAATTTAATTAAAATATTTAATCCAATAATAATGTAATCTCTAAGTCGCAAGTTTGAGTTGAAAAAGGTTCATTTAAGTTTGGAAGCGGTAATCCTTTGCCACCCTATTCTCCGAGTCTGGATGTAATGCCCAAAAGGGAAGGCATAGAGACGTTTATCAGGGAGTCTTGTTTCTCCTTGAGTTATCTTTTGGGGTATTCTTCATTCACGACTTCCTCTCTCTCGTACTCACTCTTTCTTTCCTCTCATTCAGTCAGCATTTCTCTTGGAAAAAGGGTTACTGTTATACAGTCAAGTACTCCAGGGCTGAGCGCCATTCTCAGTTACTCATCACTTAAATCTCTCAAGGGTGGGAAAATCAATCTGCATCAGGAGTTATTTTTCCAAAGCATCACTCTTCTGGTCGGTGGGAAACATCGAACATCTGAAGTCAATTCCTTGATCGCTGGAGAAAATGACAGGAGAGCTACCGGATTTTATTTCTACATATCCAGGCACATATTTGAGTGTCTTAAAATTTGTTAATCAGAAATATTGAAAGTCCATTTCTATGTTGAGGATACGTTGTGTTATGTTAAAGCATTCTTTTGGAACATATCTAGTCTGATGATTATTGCTATCGAATACTTGCAAAAATAAATCCAGAGCTTTGTCTAATCGAAACCTTTCTTATTAATCTTTTTGAACTAGTCGAGTTCATCGAACTTGAATTCGAGAAGTTCTAAGTCTTTCTTCCTTCATTGCTTAATTCAAAGTCTAAACCATACTCTGTTTTCTTTAGTTCTTGAATCGGTCAGACCATTAATCTTTTGCAAACGTCAATTACTGAAATATATTTTGAAACTAGAGTCTTATCTTAATATCGATTAAGACTATCAATCTTTCTTTTGTGGGTAGGAAATGAACAATTACCCTTGATTGTAGATCGAACTTTGAGTTGAGTCTATGATTATATAAACTCAAAAGTCAAATGTATTATTTCCGAGTAAGGGTGAGAGTACTGATAGCACTAGAAACGTGCTCTTGACCATTAAATCCTTGGCCAAGGTTATGATTCTTTGAAAAACCAATAATCAGCCATCAAGAATCAAATATACCCCTGGTCAGAATGGTCATTCTAGTTAGGAGATCCTATAGTGAAAGACCGACCAAGGTAGTATAGATTCTTGACACCAGACTCAAATGGCAAGATGGTAATTTGGAAAAATTCTTTATAGACTGCCCCTCTTGAAGGTTCGGGTTTCTTCAATTGAAGAAACACGGGAGACCAGTAGGTCTTTGGTTGGGCGGAAAATCCCTTGATAATGTTTCTTTTTCCCTAGAAGACTAAGTCTTGTTCAAGCATTCCAGCAGGAAGCCTTCAGACTGTACTTTCTCTTAACTCTCTCTCTCTCTCTCTCTCTCTCTTTGCTTCAAATATATTTACTTTATAATGTTTATTTCATTGCTATTTTAAATGCTCTGTTCATTTCATGGAAAAGTTAGTTCATAACCAACTGTAACTTTCAATTATATAAACCGTTAATTGTTCCATTTCAGCTGAAATTGAGAAACTAGAAGTTAGTTATTGAATGTTATAGTTATTGCTTGGATTATATATATCTTTCCTATTTGTTATTGCAATGAAAACTCTCGTAAAAAAAATTAGTTAGTTTCACTTCAGCTAAATCTGGTAGTTAGTTACCGTTCTCAAACTATAGAATAGCTAGTATGTTACAACTTTTGTGATCACCCTTAGTAGTTGGACAGAATAATACAATATTTAAAGAAAGAGGCTTCAATTCAGCCTACATTACTCGAGTCATCTGTTCTAATGGAAGAGAAGCCTAAACGCTTCTATATATCTTTATATATAGTAGGATTCAAGCTGAGCAATTGCATCATAGATTCAAGAGCCTCAGACAACGTCATGCCTCTACAAGTGATGAATGCATTGGGACTTTCGTGCACTAAGACGCAGGACAAGTGTTATTCACTTGAATCTATGTTGGTGCCGTTGGTCAGACAATTGGAGAACGCTCAAGTAAGGTTGGCGGCTTGTCCGAATAAAGAGATAATGATGACCATCCTAGTGGCTGACATTCTAGCCAACTACAAGATGTTGTTAAGCCCGAGCTTCTACAAAGATCTTGGTGGTAGGAAACAGTTAGATTGGTCGTCCGCAACCATTCCTATAAAGGAGGGAAAAATCAAGATAGAATAGGAGCCCATATCCCGATTCATAGTGGTGAAATCCCCAAACCCCCTAGCCCAAATTCTATATCAAGAAAGAGGTCCTGGTAATTATGTGACTATGTCAGAGATAGAAACTGAAAACCAAAACATTGCTTGTCTTGAAAAGAAACTGACAAAGGATACAAAGTTATGGACAATGCAATTTGATGGGGTTGTTCAATTGTAGGTTCAGAAGTAGGGGAAATGATCATTTCCCCTAAAGGACAGTTGTACCCATTTGCATATTTCCTGCAATTGGAATTCACTGAAGCTGAAAAAGAGGCACTTTTGTTAAGCCTCAAAAATACCGAAGACATAGGAATTGAACTCCTATGTGTAAAAGGGATGTAGAGTTGATCGATGAGCCAATCAAAAGATATTTCTAGGTCAAAAAAGATCACCTACGACATTATAGAAACCGAGTTTGGAATGCAATCAACCAGTTTGAAGTGTTCAACATCAGAGACATCCCGAGGATGGAAGACAACCAAACCGATGCCTCAGTGGTATCTGCTTCTCTCTTTGCACCATATTTTGACTTTTGTCGATGTGCATTTGCCCGAGCGTATGAGGATTTGAGAATCTTCATTCCAAAGGAATTGTCTCCTACAATACCCATCAAAAGAGAAATGAAGCCTTTCAGGTAGAAGTGGCATCATTGTAATCCATTCCCACTGCCATACAACAAGCAATATCTAAAGCACTTCATTCCTTTGGGGATGGAGTAATTTTTCTTTATGTTTTCGTAATGTGTTTCCCCTTTCTATAATATTTCCTTGCGTTATGACATATTGTGTTTCCCCATTTTGTGAAGTTTTGTCGTGTTCTAGGTGATTAGGTGGTCTTCTCTTAGGTGGTTTAGGAAAGTTCCAACTTATAGGTGATTTAGGGAAAGTCATGTAATAGGTGATTTAGGGAAAGTCTTGTGATAGGTGATTAGGAAATGATCCTAACTCTATTGCCCAACTGATAAGACACTGGTCTATGCTTAAAAGTCCAGAAATTATTGGTTCTCCTATGTCATAAGTATCCGACATGGTCCCCAGATAGAGCCAATTGTTGTGCCCAAAATTAAAATGTTTACTTCATTAAGGCATTTTGTAAATAATGGTCAAAGTCTTATAAAAAAAATTCGTCAAAAGTCAAAATTTCTAAAATTAGAAATTTTCTATATTTAGAAATTTCTAAAAATAGACTTGATTTAGGGTTTTCTGGGTTTGTTCTCAAATGGATGCTGGCAAAATTTTCTAAAAATTGAAATTTTGAAATCTTTGATTGGACGGTCCCAACTAATTTTGATTGGTTGAAAATATTTCCCGATCAATCTAGTCTAGTTAGAATCGTCAAATGATTAGGATTTCTTTGGTGGGTCTATTCTGCTTTTTCAGAAGGCAAAACATAGCTTCGAAGTCATCAATGGAGAAAGGTCAACTGCCAAGTGTCAGTTTCAAAGTCTAAAATGTTGCACAGATCGATCAATGATGAAAAATGCACAAGAAACAGTGAACGAAGGAGGGAAATCTAAAAATAGTGAAATTTGCAAAAGATATTCTAACACTAGAGAACCGAGGCACCTCATTTCAAGGAAGGCACCTAGACTTCAATGCCTTAGCCATTTTTCCAACTTCCGTCACTCAATGCACAAGAAACAATGAATGCAGCTAACAAACATGAAGCGGAAAACAAAGAGCAAAATGAAAATTTGAAAATCATCAAAATAAAACTAACTCTGGCAAACCTAGGCGCCTCTTTTCAAGGAGGGCGCTTGGGATCTCATGCCTTAGAATATTTCTTGTGTTTCTCAAAAAAAGTGCAAATCTTCCCGTCAGCACAATTTAGTCACGTAGTAAGTAGTTTAAAGTAGTTTTCAGGGTAATAAAAGGCAAGGGATCATCTTAGTTGTGTTCAGAGTCTTCTTCAATGAATCCATCATCCAGTACAGAGGATCTGTCGGACAATGCTAAGTTGAACCGAGGCAGAAGCTTGCAGGAAAAAAAAATCACAAACAAGTTAGAAGAATCTCAGAATTTTGACTAAGTCAGGAGGAATGCGTTTTCATTTCAAGGAGGAAGCCCTGGCACTGCCTTAGTTTATTTTCATGTTTTCAAAAATGTCAAACTCCTTCATCAACCCGGTTCGACTTTGAAAATCTGATCAAATTCGATGAGAGGGTACCATTCAACTCAAATATGATCAAGCTTGCCAGAATGACTGACTTTCAATCTCTATTGTTCACCGGCTGCCTGGAATTGGCAGTCAAACAACAGTCACTGGCTTCATGTGAAACAAAGAAAGTTAAAATTTGAAAATCACAAAAATTGCTTAGGGCTAGGATGCTTGGGTGCCCCTGGCCAAGAAGGGCGCCCAAGGCTTCATGCCTTAGAAAAATTTCCATCCTGCCATGCCTTCCTTTCATTTCAACTTCCGTCAACAGGTTTGAGGGCATACAATCACGATCATATGACGTTGGATGCTAGTATGAAGCTAGGGATCACTTCAACAATTGTCAAATATGAACTAGCCATGGTCAAACAGGTTTTATCAGTTGGCAACACCAGTTTTCCGGATTGTCAAAGTCAGAAGCAGGCTTCGTCGGACACAAAACAAGTGAATTTGAAACTATCAAAAAATTTCTAAGTCCCAGCATGTTGGGTGCCCCTTTTCAAGGAGGGCGCCTAGACTTCCAACACTTAATAATTTTTTCGAATTTAGCACGCTTATTTGCAATTCAGCAACCGTCGCCGGCGGTAGTTACAACAAAAGTTGAAAAATGGAGAAAAATGGCTAACACTTTTGAAGTTTTATGTGTTTGATGATGTCATCGGATGCGTATGTTTTTGCATGCATGCTTTTGCAGCTATAAAAGAGGAATTCATCATTTGATGCAAACGAAGTCAAATTTTTGCATTCATAGTTTCTATCTTCGTGGATAGACTCTAAAAGTTTGGGGTTTTGCATGAAAGCACTTTTTCATCTCCAAACTCTATTCAAGAGGCTTTTGGCATGCATTCTTCATAATTTGTAGGTTAGCTTTCAAAGGAAGAAAGATAGAAATCAAGATTTAGAGGCTCAAACGAGATTTTTTTTCAATGTTCTTCGTGGATTCGAGATTGGGAAGCACAGAGGCACGCTTTTTCATGGTTTGATTTTCTAGGGCATCACATTTCAAAAAAAGGTGGTCATCTTTTTAAGTTTTCATCGATCTGGGTCCATTTGCATTTTGCTCCTCTAGAAGATTGGGAAATTTTTAATTTGCTTTTTTGGCCCTATATTTTACGAGATCTTGCATGCTTGGGAAAAAATCAACTTTTTCAAAATCTAACAATCTAGGTCTCTTCAAAACATGATTGTTTATAAAACCCAAATTTCAGCTATTTTTTAGGAGATCTCCTAATTTTAGAATTAGCAAGCTATTTTCAGCAAGTTGTCTGAGCATAGGCATGTTCACAATCAAACTTCACGGTTTTCATCATACAATACTCTTCCATTGAAAAATCAAGAGAAGTGTCAAAAGCATAAAGCCGCAGAGGAAAACAAGATAAAAGCAAGAGGATATATTTATAAAAGGTCATCACTCCAGTTGCAAAGCCACCAAGATTATCAATAAATGAGTCACCTGTTGGAGCATGCAATGTTTCCTAAGAATAGAACTAAAAGCAGCAATTAACTCGATGCCTTTTCCATGTTTAACTTGTTCTCATTCATGCATATCTATTCTTTGGAAATATCAATGTATAGTTGGAGCTTTTCTTGCTGTTAAGTCAATTAACTGATTGTAGTCTAGTTGTAAGTAGTTAGTTATCTTTAGTTTTAGAAATAAAGCTTGCATGTTGGCAAGTCTAGTTGTTAAAAATAAGGAGATTTTAGGGTTCCCTACTCCTTGTTTGTGTATAAGGGTAGCCTTGCCCATTTCTTTTTAACCATGGTTGTGATAACAAATTGTTGAGCCTACTTTG